>CAJOBZ010000004.1:6345000-6802500 GCA_905332375.1 Pieris macdunnoughi | reverse complement strand
ATGGGTGGTGGAGTGAATAAATTGGGAACAAAATACATAAATATTACGTCGAGCTCGTTTCCCCTAAATCTTTAATAAAAAGCTTTGTTCACATTTCATATAGAATAATTTCATTCTGAATAACGTTCCGGTTCATCAGCTTAAAATTAGACTTTATGTTCTCGTTTAGATAGTAGCTCCTCAAAAGGTTTTTTTAATTAAATTTATAAAATAATAGTGAACTAACTACGACTGCTCTAGTGCGTTCAAACAGCCTAGGTTAACTATAGTCCTATATGTATACGCAATTAACATGGCGTTTTTAGACACATATGGCTGATTACCTAAACAATACAGTCACACATAAATGTGTTAACTGTCTCATGGGTAACAGGAAAAATAAGCTAGTTCTTAGTATGTGAGCGAGTTTCCGTCATCTGGGACCACAAGCCCTGGGGCTAGCGGATATGATATATTTCCTCGTTACTTGGTGTTTCATTGATCGATTTTTAAGTGATCTCAGAAATATATTTTTTCGCCAAATATCAACGCTAGGATTTTAATCGATTGTGCGAATTACCAAGCCTGAGCACTGAGCTATAAAGTCCATTTAGTTCTCGGTATAGTAAAGTGAAATGGAATATCACGTAAGTTAAAACTTAACTTTAAAATCATCATTCCTATATAGTAGAGATGAGTTATGCAATTCTAGATTTATTTTGTCGCACGAACAGTGAATATAGAAAATAAAGCTTTTTGACTCGTATCAATAATTGATAATTCATTAAATAAAATAAAATATGTTTATTATGGAACATAAGATACATGTATCACTTATTCCTCGTTATTAAATTTGAATTTGAAGGCATCCCTACACATCGGCAAAGGAGATAGGGGTGTAGGCTGAGAGAAAAAGCCGGCGTAAAAAAACTCTCGGTACTCTTTTAAAATAGCAAATCATCAAACAACACTTTTTTAAAACAAATATAGCAAATTAATTAGACGTAGCCTGTCAAGCATTGACCACATTCAAATGAAACGGTTGAATTTCAAATGACCAGTTTACGCTGGCAATATCATTAAATAACCAGAGCAGTGACTAATCATTAATTAACTATATAAACTACTAACTTATAAGTTTTAAGCTCAATATCAAAACATAACACTGTCCAAATATTCTTTGGGCCGTTAATGTCCGACCTTTTTAATTATCAAACGCTGAAAACAAAATATGAGAGCTTTAAAAACGTTCCAAAAATTCTAACGACTATTTGGAGATTATTCTGGTCACATTAATATTTTGTGAGCTTACAAAGCTCGGAACGAGTTAAAAAGCTTGTTTTAATTGTCGCTGCAATAAAAGGTTCGTTAACTAAATGGTTTTTATTTTTAAATAAAACTCTACAAATACAAGCTTTATATTGTACAATGTGTATAGGTACAGTAATCCGTGTTCATTGTTCAGGTGCGGAATTTTTTAATCTATGAAACACAATTTTATAAAAAAAAACACAGTTAAAAGTTATGAATAATATTTTGTGTGGAACAAAATTACAAAAAAATACCTATTGAGTGTAGGCAAGAGATGGGGTAGTAGGCACAATTTAGATACAAACAATATTATTTAAGACTAATATTAAGAACATTGTAATGTACTTTAATTATTCATACTGCATAACTGAAATTCAGCATAAATTGAATAAACTACACTCCGCACTAAGCTGGAATGAAGTACAGTACGCATTCTTAAAAAGTACCAAAAGCAAAAGGATATATTCCTGTTATATAAAACATATATTTTTTTATAGTACAGGGGGCAGGAGGCTTCCATGATATTAAGTGATACTGCCGCCGATAGACACACGATACTGCCAGAAGGCTTGCAAGCGCGTTGCCGGCCTTTTAGGAATTGGTACGCTCTGGAGTTTCTTGCCAGTTCTTCTCGCCTGCTCAACTTCCTTAATTTGGGAACTGGTAGTAAATTTGTACCTTCCTTTTTTAATTACTGACGTTAAATAAAATAAATAAATTTTCCCCCCCCCCCCCCCCCCGTTTGTAGTACATTATGTAATGTAGAACGTGATATTTTTCTTAACTAACTTCCTTACTTAAAATACGGTTTATTTGAAAAAGACGTAAAATAAAAACTTGACTTTTACTGCAACTAGTTTTTACCAAGAAACAATCTTTTATTCAGAAAAGCAACGGACTGAATAATTATTGTATGCGGATTGTCAATCTGCTTGGAGAGAATGTTGTTGCAGAATATGTTATATATGCAGAACTATGTATTGCGTGATATACTCACGCAATACGTAGTTAGTAGTTGCAATCTAAAAGCAAACCCTTTTCAACATTTGACTCGCAATAGTTTATTATAGAGGCATATAGCTATTTTACTGTATCCGGCAGAGGATGATTGAGATTATGGAACTAAAGATTCATATCAAATGATCTCAATGATATCAAAATGATCAGGGAGAAATCTAAATATCACCGTAAATTCAAAATTTATAAAAACCTGTCGGACTATGAATCTTTTTCTATCTTAAGAACGCGAATAAAAAAGTTCGAAAAAGAATGTTTTGCAAATTTTATTGAAAGAACTGAGAACTCTATTAGTAATAACCCAAAAAGCTTTTGGTCATACGTTAAAAGTAAAAGGAGAGACCATGCTTTTCCTAGTACTATGTACTATAATGATCTCAAAGCAGACAGTGGTGAAGATATAGCTAATTTGTTTGTTCAATATTTCAAGTCTACATATTGTGATTGCATTTCGGATACCACTTTATCTTTACCACAGCAAGACAGTATCTCTCACATCTCAACAATTGACATACAACCCAATAAAATAAAAAAATTGTTAAAAAATTTAGATCTCAGTAAATCGAGAGGACCCGATCTAATCTCACCAATTTTTTGACACAGTGTGCTGAAAACCTATCCCTACCAATTTCTCATCTATTTAAACGTTCTTTACATAAAGGTTTAGTTCCTAATTTATGGAAAGCTGCTTTTATTACACCAGTTCACAAAAAAGGCGATAAAGCAAATATCGATAACTATCGCCCAATATCCAAACTGTGTCTTATTGCCAAAATATTTGAAAAAATAGTATATGAACAAGTTTACGTAGCTGTAAAACCGCACCTAGGTTCGGAACAACATGGTTTCTTAAAAAATCGTTCAACAACATCAAATTTAATTGCTGCTAATGAGTATATCACAGATGGTATGGACCACGGTAAACAGGTTGATGTCATCTATACTGATTACAGTAAATGCTTTGACCGCATAGACCACAGCATTCTCCTTGGGAAGTTGTGGGCGGTGGGTATACACGGCGACCTATTTCGTTGGTTCAAATCGTATATCGAAAAACGATCGCAGGCTGTTGTTTTACAAGGTTTCGCATCGAGGTGGATTAATATAACGTCAGGAGTACCGCAAGGATCCATGCTAGGACCGTTACTGTTTATTCTATTTGTGAACGATATTCAAACTTGCTTCCTACATTCTAAAATATTATTATACGCGGACGATATGAAAATCTTAAAATATATCTCTACTGAAGAAGACTCATCTGACCTACAAGAGGATTTAAATAGATTTGTAGCTTATTGTCAAATTAATAAACTTGATCTTAACGTATCCAAATGTTTTTCCATGACATACTCAAGAAGAAAAAAGAAATTATACACGCTTATGAACTTAAAAAATCTGTAGTAAAAAATGTTAACGTAATCAAAGATCTTGGAGTGTTACATGATAGCAAACTTCTATTTGATACTCATATTGATAGCATTGTTCGCAAAGCTTATAAAATGTTAGGATTTATCTTAAGGACATCAACAAACTTCACCCAAGTGAAGACACTTAAAACTCTGTACTTTGCCTATGTTAGATCTAACGTAGAGTACGCCTCGCAAGTATGGAACCCACAATATGCCGTTTATAGCAATCGTATAGAACTCATTCAAAAGAAATTTATCAGACACCTCCAATATAAAGATAAGACTTTCCTGGCTGACTACTTAACTAGATGTAACCATTTCCACATTCTTCCTCTCTCAGTTAGGCGTGAGATTGCAGATATTACAAATATTTGATAAATTTAGCTACAGGTAAAGTTGACTGTCCTGAGCTACTAAGTAAGTTGTGTCTCCGTGTGCATAATAGGGCGTTAAAAAATATGCACCTATTGTACACACCGAAAGTTAACACCAATTACAGAGGGAACAGCTTTATGGTTAGGGCGGCGGGTAAGTTTAATAGCCTAACTTGTGATATTGACCTATTCGCCTCAAGCGTGGGGTCGGCAAGGAGAGCTATGACATCTGAGCTCCTCAGTGGAATGAATGATGTACCATAAGTTTTTATAAGTGTACATAATATAAGTTATACTAAACTGTTTAGCGTTACTTAGCCAATTTTTACTTAGTTTATTACTTTCTTTCATATATATTTATTTAGTTGAATAAAATCATTTTATTGTTACCAATACAGTTAATATTATTAGTTCTTAACTATTTGTAAAGATTTTTTTAATGGCGTAAAAGAATATTGTATTTAGTAAGTAAGTTAGTAATAAGCTGTAAATCTTTCTCAATAAATAAAATAAAAATAAAATAAAAAAATAAGGAGCTAACGTCTCCATCTGTTTTAGTACAAATTAAGTCGTCAATGTCAAGATTTACAAAATCTTCTACACTCCTTTCGGGGTCGTAATTTTTAAGAGTGTAAATGATAAAAGCGGATCACATACTTAATATAAACATTATCCATGAAGACTTGTTTATCTAATTGGAAATTAGTATTTCAATACTTGGAGCGTTTGTGGGACAATACAAAAAGGGTCTATATAGTAAGATATATCTACTGTTATTTTAACGTTGTCTGAACTGAAATCATAGTGAATCTACAAATCTGGTCGATTTGAGCTAATTGTGTTATATTAATTCCTTTAATTATTGTAATATACATAGTGAAAGTTACTTTGATAGCTATTCTATTACACAACGATCTGACAATATGTTTTCTACCTGAAAAAAAATTAGGTTAACCAAAACTGTTTTATGTAGCCAGTGTTGTGTCATCTTTGAAAAAATCCTATAAGCCCAATCTGTTACAAAATGATATAGAAGTAATAAGAATGCTTTACATGCGCAGAGTTTATTTTCTTTTACAAACCGCCTTACAGTCAGTAGGTACAGATGAACTAATCGAAGCTGCAAAATAATTGAAGTTTTAGACGCATTTTTGTTTGCCCCCAGTTTGCACATTGCATATAAATGAGTATTTCCATTTTTCATACTTAGCACAGCAGTGTCACGTATATTGAAATTGTTAAAGTGACTTCGTTCAACTCCATTCCGCACGTGTTTTGACTACATGGATTTAGATTTTTGGAAGGATTTTCGCTTGAAATAATGTGTCTTTGGTGTCATGTTTAATATCATACAAATATGAGAACTGATTTTATTCTTGCCATGTTTTGGGGCGGTATTCCATTGTAATCTTTACCGGTGTGTTTAAACACATGCTCTATTGTGTACTATAAAAAACGTTGTAAGCCTTTAAAATTAAGTTACACGATTTTAAAGAGTTCTTTGGAATTTAAACCTTTGTTATAAATATAATCGCGTTTGTATCTGTTAAGTTTTTATTAATACGTATATGAAGTACTTATATAAACCAAAGTAAACATTATAAACCCTATCTGTCCTTACAATAATTTACGCAACTAAGAGGTCAACCTCTCTAGTGAATGAGCGATGAAACTTTTGATCAAAGAGAAAATTAGTTTGGAAAACTAAAGTACGACTACGTGAAATAGCACTTTGTGAAACATAAATTAAGAAAATATTTTGTCCCACATTCATTAAGTAGTTGTATAAAGTAATATATACAGTACTGTTGGTTTATCTGTTACATTTGTAGCTCAATATTAAAATATAATATTTAAATGTCAAAACACTGAAAACTGATAAAAACTACTCTAAATTTATATAGTATATACAGCTAGTTTAATCAAGGGCGTAGGAAGGTCGACGCTATCGGCCAAAATCCCTCCGCTGCTATTTTTGAATGAGGAGTTGCAAGCAGTATAACTTGCTCCTTAATATGGAATGAATCTTATTGAATATTAATAATTTGAATAAAAATAAAATAAAAACAAACTTTTAATATAATGTGATCAACATATATGTGACGTAATCAAAGTTAGAAGCTAAGGATAACTAATAATTATAAAGAAACAATAATACGCGTTGCAGACCAAGAGCTAAGCTACGTTAGTTTAGCTTAGCTCGCATAGCTGACGCAATTTTCCATACCTTTGTGCAGACCGCAAACTATGCGAACTAAGCTATGAGAGGCTAACTAAAAATATGCGAAGCTAAGTTAGTTGTGTATGCCGATGCGCAGCTACACGAGCTAAGCTAAGTCCCTCCCGCTACCCCGCACACCCTTTGCACATAGTATGCAACACTGACTGAGCTTTGGGTTAGCTGTTGGTGTGGCGCGCTATTTATTTCTAGCTTAGCTTAGCCTAGCTTGCTTGGCATAGCTTAGTTTAGCCTTGGCATAGTTAGTTTTCGGTCTGAACCGGCTACACAATAGTTAATTATATAAGAAGTAAGTAAAGTTCCGCATACCGATATGTTTTATAAGAGAATCTCACGGCCCATATTATCTGAAAAAGATGGCTTGTAGAGTCTGTGATGCCCTCCATTTTGGCGCCTCTATCATAGAAATAATATGCCGTGAAGGTTTTGTCGTTATTGCATTAAAATAATTACATACATTTTGTATAACAAATCAATACAATTGAACTTTCATTACACTCATAATACAAGTGAGAGTCCGATAAAACAGTTTTATTTCATACGAATAAACTATCAAGTAAACCAACCGAGCAACTAATCCGATAGACAATTCGGAACAGATGCTCACGCAATTTACTTCTTTAATGTGTTTACATTTTACTGGGTTTCTTCACAAGCCATAAACGTTAAATTTTCATCCTTGACTTACCTTTGACCCTTATATTTTTCCAGCCCACGCTCTCTGCGTAGAGTTTAGGTTATTTTTCAAACAATTTTGTACACATCCAGTTTGTGGTGCAACACAAACGTCTCGAATTACTGTATATGATGTTTTACTTTAATAAGCTAACTTTATTCACGTATGAAATATAATAAAAGTAATTATAATTATCCAGTGGCACTTCAACCTTCTATGGAATCTAAAGAGTACATATGTTTCTTTAATCATTAGGTGCCCAACTAACGAACATTTTTCTGTCTAACGATATGATATTGAACTCTTAATCTTACCATGACAGGCCGACAGACATGCAGGTTTCTTCAAATTGTTAAGCCTCTAGATTGGACTCTAAGGCCTTAGATAAAAATACAATCTATAGTAACTATATAAAAATCTCTAAGCCTTTTGGGCATTTAATTGCTTTTACATCTCGTTAGGGTAGTCTTTCGGAATGGGGGCATAATTGGAAATTCTATCGTGCACAAGCCTTCAAAGTTAATAGCAGGTTGGTCCTAATGAACACCTTCAAACTATAAAGGCTTTGGTTAAATTATTTAGTAGTTACATTAAGTATACCACCAAAAATAGTTTTTAGTTTTGTTCATACGTTTTAGTATTGTTCGAATTCGCACGTACAAACAGGCCACGTGTCAGTAAAGTGAGCTTAATAGGGCAAAGTATTGTCTATTTTAATATAAATCAAAACCAATTCAGTAGTTAACGAACGACAAATTGACTCTTGCTGCCAGGGCAATGATAGCATATGTTGCTGTGTTAGTAAACAAAACTAAAACTAAAGTAATTAAGTTATATCTCTTCCCAAACTATGTTTAGAATTTAGGTGTACACAGATTAAATAAAATCTCAAAGAAATCTAACCCTTTCATATATTTCCTATCGTACTTACTATGTTGATGAGTCACGTCGTAGGCCTTTGCGTAGCCGTAGCACACACGAAAGTCGTAAAGCGTAGCATGAAGATAAAATTCAGCGCTTTACCCTCCAGCTCGTCATTTTGATAAGGTGAAATCATGTTATAAGTTATAATTATTATTTACGTAACTCGACGTTCTGAATACCATACAGCAGCCGAAGTCATTGAGAGGCTAAATATAAATATGTATATATAAATATATTAGTAGATATATCATCATTCTATAACTGGAGTTTCAAAAACATATTTCCAAATTCTGCAAAAACAAATCAATGACACACACTGTCAATGCTTGAGTCTAATGCATGCTGGTTTCCTCACGATATGGCCTTCACATATATATATATATATTTCCTTCCTATATAGGTTGTTAATATGAGCAACAAAACATATCGAAAGTAAGTTCCAACGTTCCATAAATCTTTATTCTTACCGAAACGTAGCATGAAGCACCCGGCTAGTACCCGAAGTACAGAAATGGTAATGATAGTCTAAACCGAATAATTTTATTTAGGTTCGAGGTTTGATTCCTAGGCCAATTGTTCTATGTTTATAACACTCTAAACAAATGTTGAAATATCATAATTTGAGTGGAAGAAGAGGCTTATTGTAAAAAAAGTCAAATATGTATCTTGAGGTTTCAAAGGTAGTTTGAATACTGAGGTAGCTGGATTGCTAAACCGCTGAATCCTAATACAAGAGCGACCTCAAAAGCCTTTATCTTCGGTCCAGTAAACACCTTATTTTTCCTTCAGTGTGTGTAGTATTATTAGAGTATATTTTGTATCGATTGCCTCTATATGGTTGCAAATTTTCGTCTTACAGACATTAGTATATATTAGTACAAGAGACAACATAGAGCAGTTCGTCGCTGAATTGACAAAATAAACATATTATATCTAGAAATTAAGTACTTCTGTCGAGTCTATTATATATATTCTAAGTGCAAGGGATTGGAGAAAACAAAATCGGTTGTCTGTAAAGTCGGTTTACTGACGATAGTTGAACGTGACAACGTCATAGGAAAATACTGATGGAATGGTTGCATTTTTCAAAAGAAAATTTTAATTTCATTTGTTTGATAGATATTTTGTATGGATATAGAGGAGATAAATAGAAATCACAATTGAATTGATCAAGTTACATTTATTTGTACGCATAAATACAATTATGTCAATTTTTTAACGAACGAATGCTGCCGAACGCGGAGGCCGATTGTGCCTCTTTGTCGCTCGTTCCGCGCTCTCGCTTGCACATCAAGCCTTAAATGGAACGCATCAGAGCGAGGTAACGCCGCATGCGTCATGTTTTTTCTTGCGTGCAGCCGGCTCCATCGAATTATAAGACGTTGTCACGTCAAAAAACTTGGACTATTTCTAATAAAAATGTAGGAGAATTTTGGCGATGTTTTGACACTCTTTACCTCAAATAAACTCGTAACCTCCTGCTTCAGTCTCAATAGATAAACTACCGTAGCCGCAGCTTATGTTAATTTATACACAAAACACAAAGAACCGTTGTCGTTAAAACATAACAAGCAATATAAATATTTAAATTTTGATATTGATACGAGGGCCCTTAGAAAAAGAAAAAACTTTTTGTCTTAATAGCGCAATATACTCAACGAAGTATTTGTCGTCCTCATATCGTAAATTTATGACACTGACGATGAAAGATTTCGTCCAATATTGAGTCAGAATTTTTTCGATCACATGAGATTACAAATGAAAATGCTGAGAGACACTTTGATCAATACGTTCAAAGCTCACTTGAAGTATTAATCCGCCAAACATGAAATGTAAGCAAAGTTTCAATTCGTGCAAAATTGTTTTATCTTATGCGAAATGAGGTATGTTGTATTTTTGTGTGATCAAGAAAAAGATATTTACATTTAAAAAAGATTATTGGAACGTTTTCACGTGTAAATATTTCTCGCATCGTTTTATTTCTGTTACAAATTTGGATTCCAACAAATGTGATTACATTTAAGGATTTTTTATTTCTCCAGTTCTGTTATCCAAAAAGATTTATATATACAAGTCGTCGGAAATATCTGCGAACCTGGCTTAATGACGTCATACAAACTGGAGAGATAGCAAAAAAATTGAAGATGTAAAAATAAAAAATATTTTATTTGTGTACTTATTTTTATTGATACTCGTACCTACCCATCTTACATACAGCACTAAATAGGTAGCTTATGTAATATTTCACCAAACAGAGAAACAATAAACACTAAAATGCGATTACGAAAGCAAGAATAATACACGTGCGGCGTCGGCGATTGCGTTGGCAACGGTACTGGATAGGCGAAAACGGGGCGGGGTGCGGGGGCGCCAGGGGAAGCGCATTCCAGCGAGGTTCGCAGATATTTCCGACGGCTTGTAGGTGCGTTGTTACATGTGTTACTCTGTGGCTTAGGGGATAACATTCGCCCATAGGTTATGGGTTCGATTCCCGGCGTAACCTATATCATCAATTACTTCATGATGATTGATTTCCGATTGATGAAGTCTAAAGCATACTCCAAATATGAGCAAAGAAACAGACGTTTTTATACCTCATGTTCGTTAACGGGGTTTGACACAAATATATAAAAAAAGATTTTTTATATATTTGTGTAATTTATTTGTATAATAAATAATAATTTAAGTTTGAATATACACAGATCCAATAAACTATACATCTACATCATAGTTTATCAGTTTACCATGAACAATCTGTTCCAGAAAAAGTAAATTTGTTTTTGTATAGTCTACTCTAATTAGCGCCGGAAAAGTTGTTGTTAATATGAAGATGATATTTTACTAATGCCGAGAAGATTACATTACAGGGAATAAATATATAATATACACCTAAATATATATAAACGGACAAACAAAGCTCAACATTAGAACGAAAATAGATGCATAGTATACCAACCTAATCCATAAAGAACCTTATAAATAAAACGTGAGACAAAATATATATACCCACCAATATTTCAGAAAATTCAGATACCTACATATTTCCCTCAAGACAAGCACATGTAAGGGTAGTAATGACATCCTCGGCGACGATGTTTTTTACGACTTATTTATGGGGTCCCAGTAAGTATGCGACTTTCTCGGTTTTTAGATACTTCAATTCCAAAGTATTTACTTTTTAAGGGTAGCATGTCACTGAAATAGGTAAAAAAGAATTTTATGTTATCTTTAAAACTTAATTATTAAAAAAACTTATTAATTAACAAAAACCTTGAGTCTTTTTAAAGTTTAAATATACATTTAAACTTAAAAAATGATGTCTGTTTAAACTAAAATATACTTTACAGGATCCAAACGCATTTACTCGTATATTAACTTCGATGGTAGGTTGAAATATATATATCACAATTTTATTAGTATATTTATATAGTAATAAAATTGCGATTATTCGTGAGTTTGTATAAAGCGCAAATTCAGCCCCACATGGAGTACTGTTTTCACCCTTGGGCTGTAGCTCCTCAGCTCCTTCCATTTCATCCTTTCCACATCGACGTATGGCGTCCCACAACACAGCGCTTTTAAGGCACTTTCCGCCGCACATCACTTCTTTGTGAACCAGCTGCCAGCAGAGGTATTACCGACCCTATACGACTTAGGAGCCTTCAAGAAAAGACCGTACCCTCAAAGGTTTGCTACACATGCAAGGCATTGCAGGTGTCCATGGGCACGGTTAGCACTTTATTCAAAGTGCAATAAAAAGAAAAAATAAAGTTAAAAAAATAAAATTAAAGTTATGTTTATTATAAATTTACAATTATTTAACATAATTTTAAATTTATCCGACCGTGACCACGCACGCTGTAAAGCACGCGAAACGTCTAATAACTAAATAACTTTAATCCGGTTAAAAAGATTTTTCCTTAAAATATTATATACTTAGTTAAGTTTTATTGATTTTTTCCTTTTTAATTTTTGTAAATATTTGAACCTTTTTGTATATACTATGTATTCTATCTTTGGCTATATCTTTAGTATATTTCCAAAGATAGAATAGATTTGTTTAAGTTAGCTGTAGCAGTGCGAGATACATAAATTTGGCATAGGTTATACGCGAAAAAATATCTCTTTTACAAACTTGTACGGTCTCGAGGCAGCATAAATTAAAAATAAATTTAACGAGTAGCTAAATAAAAAATTCCTTTCGCATCCAAAAATCGAAAGAAAATGTAAATTGAACCGTAGTACAGGGTGAAATAGATTTATGACGCTTGTCATCACGTATTTAATGTTAGGTCTCATCTTTCATAGAATTATCCCAGTGTCACCGTTTCAAGATTTATTTCATGTAACTCATTTATCAAGTGCGGATGAAATTAAATTTTATTAAAAGGAAAAAATTTACTACGTGATAAGCTTTACACGATTTTAGCTGCGAAACAACAATTTTCAAGGTCCATGTATGGTTATCTTAGGCGGGTTTGCAAGGCGTAATATATGATAATATAGAATCTTAATTGCGAGCAACATATAGTAATAGATAATGCTAAATAATTCAATTGTACTTACTACTGATATTCTACTTCAGTATAATCTAATTTTAAAGAAACGAAACTCTTAAAAATTAACCTGTAGAAAAACTGAATTACTGCACAACCTTTTTAACTTAAGTAATTAGACGGAAATTAGAGCGTGCTTAATGTTTAAGTCCGTAGAGAATAATACTAATTACATTAAATGTATGTTATTTTCAGTGTATCAAAACAAAAGTGGATCTAGGTAAGTTTTTGTTAGACACTACTAATAGGAAACAAATTAGTACTTAGTTTTGCTTGGCTCAAAAAATACGCTTTTGCAAAAACATAGGAAGAATATTGAACGTAACATTAATCAAATTATTCTACTTGCAAGTACATAATTAGTGAGATGCTCAAAATGTTCTGTTACGCAACTGCTTGTATAATCCTTATGTAGGTACGATAGGTACACTGAATCGAACTTAGAAATCTAAATACGATTAACTTAAAATTTCTTTTAATGACTTGAATGATTTGAACCTCCTGAGCATGTATGCTCATAAGTATAGTAAACCTTAATAATATGGGGGGCATTATATACGGAGGGTATACACAAAAATACTGTAATTGAAAACAGCGCAGCAGAAAATTATCATACGTGTAATAATTCGGTTTGTACGTTCGGTCTTTAGACTTTGCATGCAACTTTACAGATTTTTTGGCCCTTCAGGATTAAAATTTTGTAGGCATGATTAGATTGAAATTTGCGGCTCAAGCACGTAGGCACTTTGTTTAATTAATGTCACGCATAAGGATTTTTTAGATTGTAAAGTTATTTTCACATGCTTAGCATATACTGAATTTTCACACGATTTCGAATGATTTGCCATTTACCTAAATATGTATTACACTATATAAAAAAATGGATGTTGATTCGTTCAAATACAACCGATTGTTAAAAATGGTAGTAATATCTTTCGGAAATTAATTGTTGGTAACCAAAACATACACACATCAAAGTTATGATATATGCATTTTTCCCTTATCTCTACTAGGGAATAGATACATCAGATATCTAATTAAATTATATAACAAGGCCCTGCAGTTCTGAACTGCGAAGATCAGAATCAGTGACGCGAAGCTACTGGGGATAACACGTACCTACCTACTCGCTGCCAATCCAATCTTCGTGAACAGCGACATTTACGGTCATCGATTTACATCCACCTGGATTTGATTAGAAACATTTTCAGTTCACACACAGGCATCTAAAGTACTCTTTATCGGTGATATACGTATGTGTGGTGCATCAGTAACATCCTTTTGATCCTTCAAGATTGTAAAAAGAAAGTATATACTATATATAATGACTGGTATGTACTATGGATACTCTAGATAAACACGATATAACAATACAGAAACAAAAAATATTAGATAACTCCATCGCTTTGTACTATTATATATATAGGCGCTTTTTGATAATAAATCTTTCATGTGTATTATCAAAATGTACCACTTTATTGCAATTTATTTCAACACGATACTTATTAGTCTTTTTGGACGTCATAACTAAAAATATTCAGGGAAATGCGGTTATATTTGTGATCATTAGGTCCTTAATAATTTAATTGGCATAATTAATATTTTTATTTCACTTTAGCCAGCAGATAATAAATATTATATAAATATTTTGTACATTCCACAAGATCATATAAACAATAAACATAGTACCTACATAGAAACCAAAGACGTCAATCAAGGCAAATTCGCGTGATAAAAGTAGTTATAATCAAATAATATGCCAGCCATTAGAAAAGCAATTCAATAAAAACCTTGATACACTACAATGCATATATCAATATGCAGTGGCCAGATAGGCCTTATATGTAGATTTATAGTTTAGATCGTCCCGTGCTCAGTGTTCCAAATCAGTGGATCATCATCACTCTCGCCGGGTGCCCCACTGGCACAGTATTATTTTACATATTTATAATATTAAAACTTTGATTAAAATTTGTACACTATTTTGTAAATAATACTTAAAGTGAAACAGTGAGTGTTAATATCAAAATCTTGAGTGTTCTAAATCTCTATTTTTAAAACTGTTAGTTGGACTGGTAAAAAGTATATCACAATTTTACACATTTAACACAATGTTTATTATAATTGATGAAAAAATTTTACTATTTGTGGTCCATGTAAATTTAAAAATTGAATTTGGCTTATCTACATGCACTTTTAAATAAAAAATGATAATAATTAATGTACATCAATTATAAGATTCAAATGGGCTGTCTGACAGGGGTCAGCTTTTCAGTAGGCATTATTTTCACTAAGCAGTCAGTACAATAATCTGTCCCAGCATTATCCGTCCACCGAGCTCCAAGAAAATTGGTTTTTAGACAGCCAACACACATTGTTTTCGCCTGGTACACTGGTGAGGTCTCATCTAACAACCTCTGAGCTTTAGCTGCTCTCAGCAGGTCAAGCATAAATTTGTTTCCATTTCTTGCTTCCGAGGTCAATGATTCCTGGTCTTCAGTATCTTCATTAGGGTCTTCCATCTTCACAGGCACATGGAGTTTTGGAAAGAATGTAGATTTTTTGTAGAACATACTTTTACTTTTGTCTTTAGTAAATTTATTTTGTTTTGGTGCTCTCCCAGGTATTGGTAAACCAGCTTTTGCAAGTTTATTAAAGTATTTCTGTATACGGCTCATAACCTGAGTTGTTGTTCTTGTACCAAGTGCAGCAGCAATTTTTTTATAACGCCGAGCTTCTATAGGCTCTTCTGGGTATATCTCCAGTAACTCTTCTAGTCTTTTTTGTTCCTCAAATGACCACAGTTGATTAAAGGTTTCTGGCTTACTATCAGTAAAGGTACGTCCCCGTACTTTCATTGCAGTTTCTATTTCTTTATTAATTTTTTTATTGCTTTCTGACTCAAGAGACACATCTATCCCATATTTTTCCCATTCAATGTGAGGTATATCAGGTATTGATTGACGAGGAGGAAAATTTACAGCACCTGCCTTTAAGTTTTCTATGAATGATAAGGGATCCTCCAAAACTTTGTTTTTCGACTCATTAAGAAGTTCAATATCTTGAAGAGCTTGTACTTTTAGTGCTTCTAATTTAACAATGTACTTTAAAAGCTCATTATAATCCTTGTTACTTCGTAAAACTAAGTGATCTGTTTCAAAGGAAAATTCACGATCTTCTTCAGAAATAACATCCTCTTGATGTTCCATGTTAGGTGCCTGAAAAATTGGATAAATAAGAATCATTGCAATCTTTTCTTGAGCAACCAAGTAGAAACAATACAAAATATTTAAAGAAAAGTAAGCAATGTCAGGTGTAAAACTAACAGGAAGTCCTAAAAGACTCAGTGTGAAATTAAGAAATAAATTAAATAGCGTTCACCAAAGAAAATACACACCTGAAAGTCGAAGCTCTTCTCTAGAAGGTTGCAAAAATCGGTAAGTAATAAAATACATTCAAACTTTACATAACTTTGGTTTAAATTATTTTCTTGTAAAGATTTTTAATTCCAGAAACAAACGCTACCTAGATATTCAATTTTAAAGTTATTATTAATAAATTAGTAAATTAAAGAACACAAAACAGTTGTATCTACTATCTGTAATAACAACAATAAACAATTTACAATTCTTGAATTTTGATAGTTGACACCGGTCGGCGGTCGTCGACAGTCATACTAAGCTGTAGTCTGTATTATCGATGTCTTTTTACTAAGTATTCGTACCCCCTAGTAGTAAAATGGGCAACTTTCCGTAAATTCAGTTAATATAAATGTTTACGCCACCTACCAAAATAATTTGTAATAATCGGAAACTAGTGCTTAACTGCGCCATCTCGCGATACAATATTTAACTTACTGCAAAACTTGTTACATAAGCGTCATCTAGCGAAACCACCATAAACTAACTGGAAGGTTTGATATATGTACCATCTAGCGAAACTTTTTAAAACTAACAGTGATGAAATTTCCTTTTATATTCGCGCCTAAAGAAGCAATCAATAAATAATTATAAAAAAATGAATCAGTGGCGCTACAACCGTTTTTAGGTCTGGGCCTCAGATTTCTGTATCTGTTTCATGTTAATCTAATGGGCAAGTAGGTGATCAGCCTTCTGTGCCTGACGAACGCCGTCGCCTTTTGGGTCTAAGGCAAGCCGGTTTCCTCACGATGTTTTCCTTCATCGTTCGAGCGAATGTTAAATATAAAAAAAAGTCCATTGGTGCACAGCCGGGGATCGAACCTACGACCTCAGGTATGAGAGTCGCACGCTGAAGCCACTAGGCCAACACTGCTCTAAATAAATAATTATAAAAAATATAATTTAGATTTGTTTATTATCGACCTAAAAATTTGCTCTGTGCAATGAGGATTAATGAAATCTTAATGATTGGCTAGTATTTAAAGTATAGTTTTAGTTATCCTTATGTTTCGATTATGGGTATAAATTGAGAAAAGATATAATAAACTCTTCTGCAAAAATAAAACGGGCACTTTGCAAAGAATACTAGGTAGATTCTATTTTTATGGAAGACAATGCTGGACATGGAAGCGTACATGCAAGGAGTTGGGCTCCGCTGTTTAGATTGTCCAACTTGAAGTCCTGGCCTCAAGGCCTATTGATATTGTCTGAAATGTTATAAAGAGACGAATAAGATTAGTGCAAGCTACTTCACAAAACATCAGGAAGCTGAAAAGGGTCATTGCAGAGTTTTCACACAATTCTTCTACCTTTAACACTCATCACTAATGTGTTATAACTACCCAATATATACTAATAACCCTTCACAGATTTTTAATATTAAACTACATCCTCATTACTAATAAAACTAGGGCCAACTCCTAAAAACCTTATTTATTAGATACATATTGTGAAAGAAGTGAAGAGAGTGATTTAACATGGAGTTAAATATCCCCGTAAAACGTATTAAAATATTCATTATTCGCATGTTTAATAATTCATTATTATTACCTATCTTATAATTCAATATTTTCTTTGTTTTTTAATTTGAATATCAACACATATTTATTATTCATGATACTAGTAGGTACACTTGCTTATAGAGAAAATTCAATCAGTTCTTTTCCAGGCCAATAAATATTGATAAGCAATAACATTTCTATTCAAACCCTTCTTAGACCGCTACAGATTATAATATGGCAGCTTCGACAAAACATAATAATTCTTAAATTGAAATACTGGTGTTTTCATGGAATCTATGTATCGAGAAATGTACCTCTAAAGTGAAAAATGTTTTCTGCAGAGAACGCAAAACGTCGGAACGGTTAACCGTATAATTTAACATTTCAAAGTATTTTCTAATGTTATGGAAGTCCGAATAATACTAAATGTAACAGCTCAGCACATCAAAATCGAAGTCTGATCTGGTTTAAAAATTAAATAGATTTTTTAAATACCTATTGCATTCCACATAAAGTTCTATGTTAGAACAGGATATAATTATATCGCGCCTTGATTGCGAGAGAATACCAAATTCAACTTAAAACAGTTTCATTCACCTCCTTTTTTGAATGACGCGTCTACCTACTTTCCGAGGTTACATCTATCTACGTACCAAAAATTATACCTATTAAAAAACGCATCTTCAGGCAGGAAGTATTGCATCATTTTTTGATGAATTTTTATTACACTTAGCCGTTTCCTTTGTTATAGTCGCTGCACTGCGTGTAAAAGCAACTATTAAGCCATTAAGTTCATTTAAAAATAACTTATACGTTGGAGAATGTTATTACTTTGACTCCAAACCTCCTATATACTCGTATCACACTGAGGAAGTCGCGAGTATTTAGGACTTGACCAAAAATATCACGTCAAACATTTAATAAAATAATTAATAAAAAATATTTCAATCACAAACAATTTAATAACAGCGGTACTTAAGTGTAATATTACTAAGAGCAAGATCAGGCGGTACTCACGATCCTGGCAAATGATTTTACAGCCTTATCATTCCCCAGAGGATAAAAATGCCGGATTCGTACGCAGACTGCGGAGTTTTCTTAGACATTTTCCTTTATATTTCTTTTATTTCTTCGAAATGGAGATGCTAAAAGCAATAAATTACAATAGATGGTATTCTTGACTTACAAAGTAGGCAAGATACTGTTATCTTATTGAAGAAATTTCAAACAAAAAATTTTAGTAAACAAAATTATCGAGAGTTATTTAAAGTTTTAATTACTTTATAATATACTATATATAAAGCGTTTAGGTTTCGCTCGTTTTTGATGACACTTCGTCAATTTAACACAAATTAATGAAATTAAGAAAATTGAGGCCGCATTTCCTAGGATCAGTTTAGAATTGAATCCCAATAAATTATAACAATGCTTATGTATTATTATTTTTATATACATTGTTTATACATTAAGAAAAAAGTTATTTAAACAATCGTTTCAAACGTTAGAAATATAGATTCCTTCGCATCAAAAAAGGAATTAGTTGCCTATATTACAACATAACATAGATTTTATACCTACCTACTATGATTTTATTACATCTTCGGACAAGTTGAAAAATTAAATTGTTTCTGTAATAATTGTTACTGTACATTTTTATTACCCTACTTTAATATATTACGAACACATTTTCACATATTAAACAATTTTCGCTTTAGCTAACTAGAGCGGTAATAGAAAATTATATGGTTTTAATGTGGGACCGGCACTCAATAATAGAATCCTAGGACTTGCTTGGTAAAAGCCTCTTGGAAATTACGACGCAGTGTAATTAATCCTTGAATAAATCTAGGTCAAACCTAACTTACAAAGGTCATAATAGCTTAACATTCACTTCAGAGGTTTGGCATCGGAAGCGTCAATAAAGCGTTCGTTGACTTGACCTAGGTCTTAGATATCGTGACAAAAATTTCTAGGTAATTAACGTTGTAAAATTATTACACCTGCAACATAAACATTATTAATTCTTAACTATAATTTAAAAGGATAGGCTTTTTAAGAATAATTATGTCTGTTGTCAGAACATTATTTATACATCTGTAGATGCTCGATAGATAAAAATTGTAACTTTACCAGATCTTATATACACAACTTACTGTTATTTTTTTGTTATTTAGCTACAATATAGTTATATAATAATCATTATCCTTTCATGTTCTAGACAATTTAAAATAAGAATAATAATATAAAATACCTAACAGAATACAAAACTGGGCATTGAATATATTTGTAGATGGTGGGTATTTGCAAATCTCCAAACTGAGTTTTATGATATTTTTTTCGTTACAACGAAAATAACCTTTAATGATTTGATGAAGGCTATTGATGAAACCTATTAATAATGTGTCTTCAATATCAACCTGCCATTCCAAATTACAAGCTATCAAACTAATTGTGCAATGCATAGTAGTCTAGTCGACAAGTTGAAAATGGAACAAAAATAGAGATACTGCTCTTAAAATTATGTGCGATAGCTCATTCGAACCGGAATGACGCCTAGAAAAATGTGCTAAAAGCGTGTATTAGCACATAAAAAATTGCCAAAGGTTATAGACCATTAAAGATGAAAAAAAATGGAATTTAGTTTTTTGCCAATATTTAATAAACTATTAATATTTAAGAAATTTCAAATAAAAGATTCTGAAAGAGGAGGAAATTTCCAATAAAAAACTCTCAGCTCCCGGAACTCTATCTCCATTATTTATAACTTTAATTTAACGCTGAAAATAGGTCTGTGCGTGACATTTTTAGGATTCGCGCGTGGCGTCAAAGAGCGACTACGGCACATTAATTAATTTATTTAAGGTATTGAATATTTTTTTAAATTTGAAAAAATTATGGTGTGTTCTGAACACTATAATTAATTTATTCCCTTGTTGGAAATTCTTACTTAAAGTTAATTTTTCAACAAGTTAAATAATTGTTAACTAACGAAATTTTTCTCGAACGACCGTCTTAATTGTAAGTGAAAAAAATGTTTTAATAATGGTCGTAAAAATTTCGCTCGCTTCGTCGAGAGCCTTTCTTACATACATACTTAACAAGATCGTGCCATAAAAGTTAAAGAAATATTTATACTTTGTTTATAACAATTTTTTTACTTAAACAAAAACTTAAAAATCAAGTAATTTGTTAAAAAATTTTTTTTTTCTAAATCATCAAATTATCGTTTTTATATTAATACAAGATATTTATTGATTTGCAAAAAAAAATTTCCGCTCATTGTTAATAATTTTTTTTTAAACAAATTGAGTTAAATCAATTGTTTTAAAAAAAAAAATTTCTAACTTTATTACATTACAAATATTATGATTGTTTAAAAAAAAAAATTTCCTTAATAACATATTTTAATTGTTTATAATCGTTTTTTTATATTTTTTTGTTTAAATAATTAGTTAAGAAATTTTTTTTTTTAAAAATCATAATTCACAATCCTCTATAAAGTAACAGAAAAAATTTTTTTTAATCAACAATTCTATTGTTTATTAACTTACCAATTTGTTATAAACAAATGTTCAACTTTTTTATATTTTTTTCTAAAACTTCTAAAATTAACAAAAACAACCATATATAACAAAATATAGAAAAACATTTTTTTAAATTTTTTGATTATCATGAATATTACTTTTATTAAAAAAATTTTTTTTTTTTTTTTTTATAGACTTTGTTATATATGTTTGTTTTTGTTAATTTTTAGAAGTTTTACGAAAAAATATAAAAAGTTGAACATTTGTTTATAACAAAATTGGAAGTTAATAAACAATAGAATTGTTGATTAAAAAAATTTTTTTTCTGTTACTTTATAGAGGATTGTGAATTATATTTTTAAAAAAAAAAAAATTTCTTAACTAATTATTTAAAACAAAAGAAATATAAAAAAAACGATTATAAACAATTAAAATATGTTATTAAGGAAATTTTTTTTTTTAAACAATCATAATATTTGTAATGTAATAAAGTTAGAAATTTTTTTAAAAAACAATATGATTTAATCAATTTGTTTAAAAAAATTATTAACAATGGCGGAAATTTTTTTTTGCAAATCAATAAATATCTTGTATTAATATAAAAACGATAATTTGATGATTTAGAAAAAAAAATTTTTTAACAACATTACTTGGATTTTTAAGTTTTTGTTTAAGTAAAAAATTGTTATAAACAAAGTATAAATATTTCTTTAACTTTTATGGCACGATCTTGTTAAGTATGTATGTAAGAAAGGCTCTTCTACGACGAGCGAAATATTTTTACGACCATTATTAAAACATTTTTTTCACTTACAATTAAGACGGTCGTTCGAGAAAATTTCGTTAGTTAACAATTATTTAACTTGTTGAAAAATTAACTTTAAGTAAAATTTCCAACGGAATAAATTAATTATAGTGTTCAGAACACACCATAATTTTTTCAAATTTAAAAAAATATTCAATACCTTAAATAAATTAATTAGTGTTGCCGTAGTCGCGTTTGACGCTTGGCTTACGCGCGAATCCTAAAAATGTCACCCCCACAAACCTGGGGCACCTTTTCAGCGTTAAATTAAAGTTAAAAATAATGGAGATAGAGTTCCGGAGCTGAGAGTTTTTATTGAAATTTCCTCCTTTTCAGAATCTTTATTTGAAATTTCTTAAATATTAATAGTTTATTAAATATTGGCAAAAACTAAATTCCATTTTTTTTCATCTTTAATGGTCTATAACTTTTGCAATTTTTATGTGCTAATACACGCTTTTAGCACAATTTTCTAGGCGTCATTCCGGTTCGAATGAGCTATCGCACATAATTTTAAGAGCAGTCTCTATTTTGTTCCATTTTCAACTTGTCGACTAGTACTGAATAGTAGGTACTGCATAGATATAGAAAGATCGCGATTCACAAGAAGTCACGTTTTTCATTTATTTATGAAAACGGAGAAAAGTGAAGTGGTAAGTCTAGTCTGTGCTACTGTGTTTTAATGAAACATATTGTGATGCTTCAATTGACATACATGTCGTTAATATTACTATAAATAGTTTGAAGTACACAAATTCACAGCGTTTAAAATCTCGTGGGTATAGTTTTTACTATTTATCTAATTCGGCATTTCTATGCCTAAAAACTCCTATTAAAAAACTACTACCATTAAAAATCTCATACCTTTAGAGAAATCGAAAATTTCTTCGACCAAGAGTTTTATATTAATTTAAAAAAAGATAGGTTGCAATAAACAATATTGTGTTGTTGATCTTACCTTTTTGTTATGAAATCTAATTTTCTAATGGAAAAGCGAGTAAGATGTTCAATTATCTCATGGGCATTGCTTGCAAAAAATTATGAAATATTGACAATGTTCTCAAGCATGGCTTACATAACAAGTATGTGTATATTTATAAGGGAAAAAGTGCAGTATTTGCAATCGGTAAAAAGCAGAAAAAACTCTTATCAGTGCTACCAATTCTAGCACGCAAATCGTCCATCAAAACTTGAAAGTTGGACACAATGAGGCCATATGCGGTAGGGGCAAAGGGTGTAAGGTTAACAGGCCTACCCTTACCCTATACAAGCGTTCAAGCTGTTTTCAGTCTTGTGGTAGCACCCGGGAGTGCCGCATCGCTCTACTACGATTTGTCTCGCCGCGGGAAAACTTAATTTCCTTGAATAATTCGAGTTCACTCATACAATTTTCGTAGAAGTGTAGCAAGTACTGTGTTACGCGCAATTGTTCATTGTCAGTGTATATTAATGAATTCCTAAAAAACTAATTCTGAAATTCCGGTTTAAAAAGGAATAAAAAAAATTGTTTTGTACGGATTATTTAGCTGTAGACGTAAATAGAGAAGTGAAACAATTAATTTATACGACACAACAAAAATTTAAATCTTCATTGCTGGTATTACTTTGGGAATTATTCAAAAAAAAATAGAGAACAGCTGAAACTGTAATTGAATTTGTTACGGGGATAAGTATTTCAAGTGACACGCGTAAAAAGCGTTATAGTGGAAGCCGCATGGTTTGCGATGGTCGCGCAATGCTGTGCCTCGAGTCCCTGGTGACAAGGTGGCGTGAACGTGGTGAACGGGGTGAAAGGCGAACCCGGTCGCGTAGCCTATGCTCTTCAGCAGCCGATGGCAGCCTCCTCCAACTGCTGCAAAGACGAGCCAGTAGTGCTATGTAAGTCGAACATTGCAAAAAAAACTGAAATCCCAGTTACATAGGGACTTCTTAACTACGAATTATACGTTCTTCCCTCCTTAACCTTTTTAAACCACATATTTTTGGTCATAGTGTTCTGTGTGTTGTAATACATAACGATATGAAACTACAATTTCATAAAAACGTCTAAACTATCGGAACAAAATTCCCTAAATAAACGCAATGACAGATAATATGCACTTTAAAATAACATAAAAGGTTGAGATACTAAAACCATTTCAACAATATATTTAAATAACGTATTTAAAACTCTCCGCAAAATGTACCGCAGGACATTTAATAAAAAGAAATGGCAATATGCACTTCTGAATAATTTAAATAAGAAGAACCTTGAAGAGTATCGCGTGGAAGAATGCCAAAGCGTTACCTGCTCGTTTGAGGGTATTTTCAACAAATTCGAGCAGATTGAATATTATCCTTGTTTAGAAATTTGTAATTCCTAAAAGATTTTGTTTTTCACTAAAAACATACTTATTGTTTCGATTTTATTTATTCGTCTTCATTTATTTTTTTCCTTTTTGTGGTGTTTGTGAACGGTCGCTCATAATAATATGGTGGAGCCAAACGCAGCTTTTAATGAGCGTGAACAACTTGACTTAAAAATATCCTTATAAAATAAGTTATTTATCTATAAAATATAACGATAGCATATTATGATAATACCTCGAAATCGAAATGAAAATTACCTATTATTCATTTTTACGTATCTATTTGCACAATAGATGTCATACACCATCACCATCATAATGCTAAAGCAACATTTTTATCATTTCAGAAACTCATTACAACATTTATCAATGACGGTGCGCTAATAAAGGTCTCATACAAAAATACAATTAAAAAAAATCGAACTGAAGAAGCTTGACCAAAATAGTATGCAAATAGCGCACTAGGATTCCAATTAGAGTCAAAGCTCTTTGATCAAGTGAAGTGTGATTCGCTAATTAGCATTATTGAGTTCCGGCCCCGTCCATACATCATGCTCGTGTTTAGTCGGACGCTTCTATAAAACAATGTGGCTTATGAACTGATTTATGGACATAGTTAATATTCAAAGCGCATTCTTTTATTAAATTAACACAATTAATATGAAATACGATAGCTGTGAACCCTCGTTAGTGTATTGTTCTCATTTAATGATTTCACTTATAGTGTTGTTAATTATGTGTTTGATAATAATTACGCGTTACGTATAGTTAAAATATGTTGTATGGAAATGCTGCTATTGTTTATTAGAACATTAGCGTTCATGTCTTAGAGAACAAGCACGAAATGAACAAAAATAATACTTAGTAGTAGTAGTTTTTCTTTTCTTCTTTCTTTTAAGTAGTAGTACGAAGCGCATTTATTTTTACATTATATGTTTTTGGCACCGGAAGACGTCTATCTGAAAACTCTAGGGCAATTCAAATGACCTAATTTTATCTCCTAAAGTAGGCCACAACATTGTATAGAAAGTTATATATATATAACTTTTGTTTTCCCCGCTACGAAAGAAAACAACTGTTTATGATCATCCGTGAACGCCACTTTGTCATAATAAAGAAAGATTTGACGAAAAGATACACGAATTCAACTGCCCTTTTGGAAATAAAAATCGTGCTTTTTGCAATAAAATTAAGTTGTTGTACCTTATACCTTACCATAGTAGGCAAGTTTGTTTCTTACGCAACTATGCAACAAAATATAATAATTTTTAGTACCGACCTGGGGTTTAAAATGACAAGCTTTTGTTCACAATATTACCAGTCGTAAGATTAGTTAGTTTGATGCACAACTATTACCTATAACTGATTGTTATTCGTAGCTTAGCAATATACAGCTATATGTGTTCAGGAACTAAGAAATATGGTTGACCTCAATAGTATATGTACCTATAATATTTAATAATAGTAATGCAGGGACGCAACAGAGGGTTTTAGCATCAGATTTCATCCGCATTTGAATATTTACGTTTATAGACAAATAGAGGGTCAGCCTTCTGTACTTGACAATCATCTTCTTTGGGTTTAAGATATCCCGGTTTCCTCACGAAATTTATCTTCACGGTTCGAGCGAGTCCATTGCGCATAGAGAAAGAAAATCCGTTGGTGCACAATAGGGATGTGAACGTATGACTTCAAGGTTGAGGAGGCGCACGCTTAAGCTACTAGACGAACTTATAATATACTATAGTATTGATTATAATATTTAACTAAAATAGTAACCGAAGCCTGAAGCGATGTCAACTCCATAACCCCTAACATATCAAAATTCAATTAAAGCCTGTCAAAACTTCGAGTTTTTTGAGTGAGAGAGGCAAAATTAAGTTTAGTTTTCGCACTAGTAATTAGTTTGAAACTCAATATATTTAAAATGTTATTTATTAAATTGAACTCATTACAAATTAGTTTATCATATTATACCTAATATGTTAATATACCTAATATTATAAACACTATTAACTAAGCCTCCGGACTAGTTGTTTAGCTTTTTGCTTGCTACCCTCACTCGTAACACAATAATAGTATATTTTTATGTTAGTTTAGTGTCTTGTCTTTTATTAAATGCCGTCATGTTAATATACAGCTGTATGTGCTACTAAATATATCCTAACAACCATTAAAGGCACCCAGTGGCGTAGCTAGGGCCCTGGGGCAAATTAAAAAATGGGGCCCCGCTGCTATGTAAACTGATTACGTTTTATCAAATAAAAATATGAAATATACGAATACTTTAAAAATGCTAAGCTACTTAAGCTCTTTTTTGTGCAGGGCAGGTAATATTAAACAGTAACAACATAATAATAATACAATATTAAACAGTAACAACATAAATCACGATTAATACTTGGTGTAGGTTTGGCGAATAAAATGAAATAGAGAAGACAATATTTTCATTTTTTTTTTAGTTTTCGCAAAAGTATCAATGACTTCGTTTAAATCCAGGCATGATGCGGTTTTGTTTTCAATTGCTATCTAATTCGCGTTATACAATGAGCTGTAGCCGAAATCTTTAGATTTGACACGATTTATTGACTATAATGGACATCAATATGAGTGGTAAAATCAAATAAAATTGAACCATTATAGTGACCAGTACAAAAAAGTTTATTGACATTAGCTTACTAACTCCTGAGCCAGCATGAATTTTTTAACCGTTCTCAAAAAAAAAACTTAACTCGAATTTACAATAAAACGCACATCGATGAATAATAAAATGCACATATCACTATCCGTCAAATTGACAACAGACAACACTGCCAACCTACAGAAAGAATTTAGGGGAATTCCCTAGGCATAACTTTTGAATTTCTCTCAAATTAATGTCTTGATTAAAGTGGGTGCAACCGCACTTTAAACCTGTCATAATTATTTTGAAAATGGGAAAAATTTCCAAAAGTTCAGAGTGATCGTAATTTCTGGTAAGGATTCGAGGGCCCCCTGAGCTTGAGGACCCCGGGGCACGGCCCCGCCTAGCCCCTAGGTTGCTACGCTACTGAAGGCACCTCTAGCATAGGTAGGTAATAGCTGTACTCTTTATATGTGGACTTGTGAAAAGGCAAATAAAAAAAAAACAATTTTATCATAAGTATTCTATGATTCCGTCTTTAAACTATCGGTAATTTATATTTAGATTCCCTAAATTAGGATAAGAATAGATATTAAAACGTTTAATTTAACCTATTTAAAATATTGAATTTAGACATAATATAATAAAGTTCATTCAAATATAATTAGGAAATTATTCAAGGTTCTTAAGAATTAATATCGTTGAAATTTTGTTTTGATTGCCAGCAAAGTTTTACTTCTGCAAACTAAGCTTTAAATTTAAATATGTTTAGATTTCAAGATTTTAGTAAAAGATTTACAAAAAGTACTGTTACTATTTTTAACCACCTTTTAAATGAATTAAATAGGAAAGGATTTCTTAATTCATTTGAATTTATGTATACGTATGTAATGGATGTTGCAAGATTAAATCATTATATTTTAAAATTTAATTAGATTAATTAATTTTTTAAAGGAGTATACTGCCTAGGTATGGAAGTAATCATGGGAATTCTTCGAATTGATGTAAGTGGTCTCTCAAGGGACGCTACTTTTTCTCTCTGACTCTCTCTCATTTGAGAGAGAAACAAACGCTCACGAAAGGCATAATTTGTTCAGATACTAGAAAAAGGTCATTTTAGGAAATTTTAAAGTCCTGTTTAAAATAAATATTGTAATATTTCTATACATCTTTACTTGTCAACATATGATAGGGATAGCTCATTTTTTATATGAGTCTTTTTTTTGTCATAACATATAAAAAAAGAAGATACTATAAAGCTAGACAATAAGAACATATTATGGATTATCAATGTAAAATAAAACATAGATATAAGGATAGATATTTATAAAAACTAAATAATAGAAAGAATTAATACTAACTTACAACAATTTTAATATTTTATTATTACATTAGCATTAATATAGAATTAAAAGAAATAGAGGATTTTTGGATTATCCTATAATTTTCACCCAATAAAATATATTATTTGTTTTACCATTTATATTACTTATTTGAACTAAAACAAACATTCAAAATAATAAATTATTAATAAACCTCACTTACCTCTTGCAAAGTTACTTACACAAATACGAAAATTACAAAACTTCATATAATTTCATAAAAAATGTAAAGGTATAACCAAGAACGGCAAATACACGGTAATCATCGTCCGTCCCTTTATTTTCTTTTATTCACTACGATCAACATATTATAATAATTCAACAAACTAACCAACAAGTATATTGTGATGTTATATTTACACAGTATATTGAAACATTAAGAACAAACTCATTTTATGCGACAGTAAAACAATAATTTATTGTAAATAGCAGTATACGAGTAACATAGAGTCGATTTGACGCCGCGTGTATGACCTCGTTGCTGTTGACGTATTTGTGGTAACTGATACACCACAAGCATATTCATATGCAAAACATTATAGCTTCGACCACGACAACTCTGGAAAGTCTAGGAATAATAGAATTGCCTTTGGTTCGAGTATTACACGTTGAAATCATCTTTCGCGAATTGATTAGATTATTTACGTAAGTCGACGTTTCGTAGGCATTGAGATAATAGTGAATTGTAACTATGTATATTGTCTTTCTTACCTACGACAGTGTTGCAATTGAAAAATAAAATAAATTATGCTACATTTGCTTGTAGCACTACAAAGTGTTTCTTCATTGTGCTTTCTTATTATTTATATCTATGTCGTGGCCATATCGTAGATTAGCTCAATTCATGAAATGTTCGAGAATTTCATGAAATGGTTACATTTCATGAAATGTTTCATTGTCTATTGGCCACATCGTGATGTGGTTTGGGCAGATCAATGATAAGAAATCGTTTCTCGATATGGGCAACTAAACGCGCGGCTTCTTCATGAAATGGTCAATTATTTGATCATATCGTAAAGTAGTTACATTAATTACCGGTAGAGGCGCTGCAAACGCTTTGTTTATGTGTGAAGATGGTGGCCACTGTCGATAATGTTGTTTCTCGCAGTGAAAAAGTGAATAATTCGTTAATAAATGACGAAGAATGTGATAGTAAAAGAGTTTACGACGAAAAGGTTCTCGAGTACTATGCAAGTCACGCAAAAACTGAGCAAAATGTAAAAAAACCGTGGAGTTTGGATCGCATTTCACAGGTTAGTATTTTACTCTTAAATTACATAAATTTTCACTTATTTTATCAAAATACTCTATGCCAGCTAACGTATTGTGAATTAATTGATATTATGTAAGTTTGTGAATTATGACCTATTAAAGTTAATGTTTTTTTTTTCCTTTTTTAGGTTATGAAACAAATTAAGGAGAGTAGGGTGACTACGCAAAAGAAGTCCATGGACTATTACTGGTTATCAAAATATGATATTTTGGAAACTGCGAATGAGGAATATCTTATATTCAAGAAAAAATGCGTCGACGATGATACGATTCGCATAATTCCGATGGAGAAGTATTTTGAAATATTAAAGGAAGTACATAAAACTTAAAAATGATTCAACACATTAAAAATAGGCTTTATATTCCGAAGAAACCCATCGAGCTATTCGTTGACCTGTGCTCTGTTTGTCAGAAGAAACGTGCAGTGCCAAGGAAAGGTATAGTAACTCAGCCGATAATTTCTAAAGATTTTAACACACGAGGGCAGGTGGATTTAATAGATTTACAGTCTGCCGCGGATGGAGAATTTAAATGGCTTATGAATTACCAAGATCATGCCACAAATTTTTTACACCTCAGACCTCTAAAGTCGAAAAGAGCTGCAGAAGTAGCCTTGGAACTTTTAAAAATATTCTTGGAATTTGGCGCTCCGTTTATATTACAGAGTGATAATGGAAGAGAGTTCACTGCGCATGTCATAGAAGAATTGGTGTCGATGTGGCCTGAATGCAAAATTATTCACGGTAGTCCTCGACGTCCTCAAACACAGGGCAGCGTGGAAAGATCCAACCAAGACGTAGAAAATATGTTGCGGTGTTGGATGCAAGATAATAAGTCTACTAAATGGTCCATTGGTTGCTTTTTTGTTCAATTCTATAAAAACTCTTCTTACCACCGCATAATTGGCAGATCCCCTTACCGTGCATTTTTTGGCTCTGAGCCGAAAACTATATTGAAAGGTTGTAATATTCCTGAAAGTATTATGACATCAATCAGGACGGAGGAAGAATTGGACCAAATAAATCAGAATGATTTTACAGCAGAAAACATTAATGTCATGCCGTCAGATGACGCAATAGTAAATGGATCAGTTGCTGATGAGGCTTTTACTAACATTGAAGTAATGGAGACAGATAATATGGAATTAGAGTCAGCTGATGGTCCAGTGTGTCTCGTCTGTGGCAAGGACACAACAGGAGCTCATTTCTGTAGTTTGTGTTCCAAACCTGTGCATGCTATTTGTGGTGTTGCTGGTGGAGAAGAAGGTTTTGGATCTCAAGTTCAATGTTTTCTTTGCCAAAAGGAACAGTTGATAGTTAATGAAAGAGATCAAGCTCATAGCGGTGTTAAACGTGCTGCAGAGAAAATGGTCGATAACACCGCCAAAAAACTTCCTTTGTTAGAAATTGTAAATTCTGTGTTTTTGAATGTACCGAAAATTTACCGTGGACCTCTTGACACCAAAAATATTGCTGGAAAGATAGTTGATTTTAGGAACGGAGTATACAAAATCGGAACGGGTTCTGGAACAATTAAAAAATGGTTTTCTCGGCAAGACCTACAGGTGTCGTCTAAAGATTATTGCGAAGTTATATCAGAATTGTCAATATCATTGACGGAAGCTGTAAATTTCCAATCTTTGTTTGGAGGTCAAGGCTTTAAAAAATGCTTTTGTAAGCCAGCAAAAAACCAATGCCGTACAAAGAGATGCGCATGTCATGCGCCAACAAATGACTGAAAGGTTGTAACACTGACTTTTCAAATTTTTATTCATTTATTGTGCATTCCATGTGAATTATTATATTACTTTTTGTAACTATGTACCAAAGTACCTACTTATTTCTAAATATTTGTTTGTTTTCTAAAAATAATTGTGTATCATGACGTGTTTGATGTTTAATTTTGTTACAAAAATTTAATTCATTTTGTTTGTATCAGTCGGACTTAAATAACAATAAACAAGTTCTTAACATATTCTGGATTTTTATTAAATATTTTATGGACACCCTATTTATACGATCCGGCCAAATGTGGATGAAAAAATCGTGAAATGTTGACGATTTAATGGTCTGGTCAAATTAAGTTGCCCACATCATGAAATACGACCATTTCATGAAATTCTCGAGCATTTCATGAAATGAGCAAATCTAGGATATGGCCACGACATCTATACTATTTTATTTAAATATGCATATGAATATACTAATTCAGTGTTTGTCTAGTACCTAACTGTGCGACTCTCACCATGAGGTCGTGCATTCGAAGCCCGGCTTTGATCCAATAGATTTTTCATGTGCAATTAACACTTGACGAAACATACTGAGGACTTCAACATGGAAATCGAAATTGTGCGTCATCTTACTTGGCCGGTAAATTTAAAATGACCTACTTCTACTTAATTTAACTAATTACACTTATACTTTATAATGAAACAGCCGAAGTCGTGCAGCAGAAGCATACTGTGTCTGGCTACTGTGTACAAATACTTTCACGACCTGCAATATATGTACTTTAAATAAATAAACTTATCGTATTTCAACATGCTTGTTAAAATTCACACAACCCAGTTGTTCAATATCACTTTGTTCTCATGAAAATTGGAATATTTTGGAAAATGGAAATAACATTTTAAAACTTTGTAGGGTGAACGAATTTTCGTTGTCACGATATATTCAAAGGAGGAGGTTTAAACACATTTCGTACTAAAGATGTAAAAACAATTGAGTGTGTATTCAAATACAAAGTTCTCTTGAATTATGCGGACTTTTGACGCTGTTTGAACTAACTGCTATTATGTCTGTTTTTCTCCTATAAATATAAATCAAATATGTAAGTGATATTAGAAGGATATGATAGCGATGTATATAACACTTATTTTATGAAAGTATAGTCTTATTATCAGCTTAGGTTGGATTATTTATTGCTACATTTATATTATGTAGCCACGTCGATAAGCTCTATCTTGTATAAATAGCGACAAATAATTAATTAGGTACCTCGTATTTAGAAAATTGCACTTTATTGTAAAAAAATATACTATATCTTTATATGTTGTGAAAAATTGTTGTTTTCCTCTCGGATCAGCTAATGTAGGACTCTGTAAAACCTCTATAAATCAGTCCTTTGTTAGGGCTCTAGGCGGAATGCCATTACACGACGACGCTGCAAGTCATGTCGCCTAAGTACTAAAGTCAAATAAAAAGGATAGTCGTGTTCTTATTTCCACATACTAGTAAGTAGTACATACTATTACATAATAATATATATAAACATCGCAACATAAGCCATAGATATTATATAGTCCCCATTTTGTTTAAAAATATATAAACACCCGTAAACCCCTCCGTGTAAGTATTTTTATAAAATATATCAATTTCGCGATCGGCTGTCGTTTAATTAATTCACATGTTTTACATCAATCTTAATCAACTTGAATTAATTAGTGATACATATCGCCTACAAATTCCAAGGTGGTAAAACAATATTCAGTCACGCACAAAGTTATAATTCAGTTGGTAAAACAAAAGAATACATGTTTCAGTTTATCAACTGTTAAGAAACGTTGAATTATGTAATAGTTTGCTTAGCTTACTATTACGAACTTGTTGTATACATTATATTGGCCTTTGTGTAGATTCACAAAATATATTATTAATAATTAGGCTTTTAAAATAAATTTACATATATTTTGCCTGTGGGGTAAAATTATAAAAAATATGATCTTGTGTCTATTTCTGAGGCATCTGTTATCCTAAATAGTAATGACTGTTTTGTTCCTTGTTAAGTTTCGCGTTTAAGCGCTGAACTGAACATATCAGGGAAATTGTGGTAAAACTTATTAGGTATAATTACTCGTTCCTACCTAGTTCTACTACGCTGACAAAGTTGGGCAGAATAACTAATTGTGTCACAGGTAGTTATTAAGGTAATGTAAAATCGAATTCTATATATTTTATAAAAAATAAAATAAGACCGTTTTTCATTCTAATTAAAAATTAAATTATCGATAGCAAAAAAAATCACAGATGTTTTAAATAGAGAGTTATCGCGTAACTCTCTATAACACGCTAGTACACACTTACTGGTGTGTATAGCACATAACAAATATATAACTAAATGACCACCTTTTCTTAAATTTCCTCAGTATAAACAAAAAGCAACTAGTAATTAGTGTCTGCGAGTCTATTATTTCCCGTTAGCGCTGCAGTTCGAAGTTTTGTAACAACAGGAAAACTGGAAGTTTCAAAACCCTGCACTTTACTGGTAGGTTAATGAAGAATATTCAATATATAGCGCAATAATTACCACAAAGCTCGGTAGACACCAGACAGGTTGTAGCGCTAAATTAATTAAAATACCTAAATTGCTAACGTTCTCTTCTTTTATTTTTTATTTTTGCGTTTCGTTTCAGTTCTGTCCTGCTCTATTCTACAGTAGTCTCAATTACCTATTTAGTCCCGTTATTTCGTAGAACCGTAACATTCAGCAGTATTCAGCGAATTATTAATACGATATGATTTTAATATACATATAAAAATAAATTATATGTGAAAAACTGTTGTTGCATATTGATAAGAAAGCTATCATACTCATAAGAATTAGTAATAGTCCACATACATTCGTACATATTCCTATTGTACAAATGCATGACTTAGAATAGGTGATTATTATTGTAAGTAACTGATGCGTATCATGTTTGAATAAAAAAATATATCAATAATAGTGTAAAAGGCCTTTAATCCAGTCACATCGCACCCAAATCCAATATAGGTCACCGCAGATATTAAACGATTTTGCCGTTGAATTTGGACTTAAGTGGGTTATTTGACTGAAGTTGGTTAAGGAAATCTAATAACTATTGAAATATTTCTATTGCTCCTCGTCAAACTACGCTGGAAGATTCACATAATAATTCGGACTTACACCCAATTTTTTTTAAGCGCGGAATATTCTGTAACGATCTTATAAAGATTTAATGTAAGAGCATAATTTCAACATCGGATGTCGAATGCTGCATTATGAGGTGATTCGGCCAGGAATTGCGTATTCTGCGTTTTTAGCTACCTATTGGAGAAATTGCTGACAGTCTTCTAGCTATGCGAGCGTATTTTCGTACTTAGTATTGAGTGAGGCATCTACCGCTCTGCCGTTATTTAAAAAAAGAATAATAATCTTGAGTTGTTATTTTTTACAATACGCATTTCTTATGTGTTATTTTATTTTTTGTTTAAATTGCTTTTCATTTCAGCATCCTCTCGGCCCTTACGTTATTACGTTTACTCTGTTTCCAAATCCGGATCGACTGCCAAATGCATGTAACGCATTATAAATTGTCCGTTAGCATTATTATAACGAAATAGCTAAATAAAAAATAAAATATCTTGTTAATAATTTTAATATGAAGATTTTGCATATTAAATAAGTCGGTATAAATTGTTAAGCACTAAGTCCTCGAAATGTCGTATTCAGCGCTCCGAGATATTCATTAGGTAAATTTAAACTAAGCTGATGTCAGGTATCACGCTTCGAATTCAATTTGCCCTGCTCGCGATTAATTTATTTATCGTTAGTTTTATTTGTGAAGAACGAATTAAATTGCAGACTTACTGGATTTATAATCAAAGAGGAATCCTAGAATACGTAGATATAGATTAAAAATATCTCATAGTTTTTTATATATGTCTATGTTTTTCAGGTCTACCAGTGTTGAAGAATTATAGATAGATAATAGATATCTATAGCTCTATCGTTATTTTAAATATATATTAGAATTATAAGTAATGGTGACAGTGACACAAAGTTCACCGGGTCATGTAGTTAAAAATCACTTAAATCACATTGAGCGAGTCCATTATTGAATTAGTAAATCGATTTTTCGTAGGACGACGAGTTACGTACCTACTATATATATACATAGAAATATTAAGAACGCAGCGATTTCTTGGTATTTTATAGCTATATACTTGAGACCAATTCAATATCCAGATCGATAGACCTCTGCAAAGAACCCCTTTGTATAATCGTTGATCGTTTAACGTAAATCATTATTGGTTGTACATAAAAGAAAGATAAAATATTGCGAGCTGATAAAATATGTTGTGTGATCCTCTCAAACCTTAAGAAAACAATCCGCTCACAAACACCTAAGTTACTTGGATACAAAACAAATCCGAGATTTAAGATTTTAAACTTTTAAAGTGCAGTCTTTCTTTCCTCTTAACTATTTCCGTTTTATGAATACCTTATATTCAATGAGTATTTAGGTCACTGGAGACCGTTTGTGTCATTTTTTGGGTGAACGCAATATTCGAATTTGTTCTTGTATTTCCGTTTCTATAGACCGCTTTGATCATCCTCCCGTTTTAATTGTGTTTCTAAATACGTATATTTTTATTAAATTTTGCATCATTTGATCGATGAAAGAATTTTTATATTACTAATTTTGAATTGTGTAATAATTAAATATTGTGTCTGTCGTTTGTTGAGTGTAAGTTAAAAGCAAGTACATTTGAGAACGGATCAGCAACAAGAACAAACCCATTCCGTTTGCTGAAATAAATCTTGATATTAGCTTTGTTTTTCTAGAATTAGTTTCTTATATTAATGGGGGCTTACCATGAGCTCTTATTGCGAGCCTATTGACAGCCTACAACTGACCTGCGTCGCTTATTCAAACTATGACGTCGATTAAACCAGCAAGTTTAGGTTTCCACGCGACCCTAGATGTAATAAGATTTGAAAAAATTGCGATTCAATTTAAACTAGTCCAAATATTCAGAATTAAACAACCTATAAAGATATACCAATGATGGTCAATTTATATAATACTGAATATATGTTATTAGACCGCTTCCAAACAAGAAGCCGGAAACTTTGTTGTAAATAGAAATTCATAAACAATGTTTTTATAACTTCGACTTTTCAAAATAAAACTCCATCAAGCTTATATTCAAACCTAAAAGTTTTTATTAAAATTGAATTACTATGAAATTCTGAGAGAAATGTTCTCAGAAAAACTGATTATCTATTGTAAAACGGGTTGTATAAGTTTTCGTTTTCGGAAGATTTGGTCACTTCTAAAGTGCTGCATTGCGTTCGCAATGCAATTAAACTAGCAATAAAATGGATTGTACTCTCTGCAGGCAATTTCCTAAATGTGCCATTTCAGTATTTTCACATAAAAATGTTCATTAAAATTCCACACACAACAACGCCCTCGCCGCGGTAACCCAGTAACGGGGACGGCAATTTTTGCACTAGTTTGGTCTATTCGCGGTCTCTTGCGATGCGACAAATAGCCTTAGGGATATTGAAATCTTACGCAGATACAGTTATTGCATATATTATATCTCTTGCCAACCATATAGAAAAAATTGCAAGCTAGTAGATCCCGTCAAATTTATTCAGTAAGACTTATTGAAAAGAAACTTGGGAACTGAAACATAAATATGTTTATAGTAAAAACATAACAAAGACAATCAGTCAATTTGTAGAATTAGGATATGAGCAATAAACACGACTTACGCGTCATCTCCAAACCTGTATGAGGCTAAGTAATGGTGATTGGGCACATCCTTTTCACACTCGTCGCATTTCTATGAAGACCTCGTATAAATAATTTTTGTCTATGGAGAGCCATGTGACTGGTGGATGCAGCGAAAATAGATCAACCAGCGGTGTTATGTAATACTTGCCTGAGTAGGTAGCCGTTATTGATACTGCTAACGTAATGGGTACAATAAGAACTAAGTATATACTAGATAATTTATTAGAGTTGTAGATAAAATGTACATTGAAAAGAACCGCTGTCAGATGCAGATGCTGTCGAATTACGGGTATTATAGAAAAAGTCAATTTCCTTCACACATACGTCTGATGTACTTACTTCCGGCCGTATCCTACTCTAACCCTCAGAAACAGTCGAGACTTAACGCTTAGTATGATTCTCGTATGTTCAATTACTTTTTATATATTAACAGCGCTATGCTTAAACATTTGACTAAAAAACATTATTCCATAGCTGAAAACTCACATTTGCATCAAACAACACACAGTAAAGATCTGGTATCACCGTGCTATCGCATTAAACTATGATTTGTATAGTTAGTTGATTAACTACATTGATATGTAATCCATAGGGGCACGTTGTATTGATTTACAAAACGTGGCGGTTTCGAAGAAACTTTAGGTTTAAAATTGCACAAATTTACTTGGAAAATGAAAAACATTGAGTCATGCGGGTTTCTAATTAATGTCTCAAATGGTAGATTCAACGGTATAATGAATTAGGATTTGTCAAAATTACTGAATGTTTTAATTATTACATATGTCGCAAAATATCATGTCTCCGAAGAGACTTTATAATCGTATCCGTAGGTAGGTAAAACGAAGCGGAAATAATATAATACATATATAGTTCTTGTATGTATATATTAAGGTGATTTATTAATGTCTCTGGTTAGTATATAAAATAATAAGAAAATTATTTTAGAAGAGAATGATCAATGTTACTCATTTCTAAGTAGGTAGTACATATTATGTTTTACGCATTGTTTATATGTTGTAGCCCTTAAACAGTTAACTCTGAATGCAATTTTTCTCTATTTTAGATTTAATGTAGACTTCTAGTAGTATTATCGAATAGACACTTTATAATACACCTTACAAAATACTTTCTTCGGTACGGGTTTAGAGTTTAGACTATTATTGACAATTAGTAAATTGCCTTCCAAAGCGAGGGTCTTAAAATATTTAATTCCAGTGATATCGAAACCAAATCCTCTGTGTCCAAGTGAACAACTAAGCCACGTAGGGTTTATTGTATTTAAACTGTTTCTTTCTTCAAAAGGTGTCTTTTTAAATGAATATAAGCGTTGAAGCCAAAAATGTAGGTCGCTCAGTGAACAGCTAATTGCAGTACTGTCAGACTGAAGTGACTAATTGACTTTTTTAACAAATAGGTGTTTTGAATAGTAATTAAACGGGGTCTAGAGAATTTTTTTATGAGGAATACTACCGATATTCAATATTTTATTTCAGATATCAGAAATTGTTTGTTTGAAAAATCTTCAGTACCTAATTCTATTTCTGATAATTTCCCTAATATTACTAATTACTAACAACGGACAGCATCTGTTTGTAAGAAAACATATTATGTTGTTTGATCTATTAAATATGTAGTAGTGTGTTAAGTGTATTTCAAGAAATATCGAGCAAAGCAACAGCATTGTTTTTTTTAAACACTTTTGGTGTAATCCTGGACATAATATTTTTAGTTTCTATGACACCGAACCATTTCAAATTAACAAAGTTTTGGAAAGAAAAAGATATGCTGAAGATCGGAATATTAGATAATTGTATGAAAAGGTTAAAGCTGAATGTTCTTTCTTTGTATAAATTAGCCCTTTATGAAAGAACTTGGCAAACATTTTGATCATAATTTTTTACGAACCATATGCAAATCTGAAAATCCTAATCAAATATTATCCCTTAACAGACTTTATAGACCCTTTACGCTATGTTTGTTTTTAGATCCACCTTATTTTGGATCCATACATAAAACAGATAAGCCTTTAAATAACGACTAGGGTAGGTAAGCAGGTAGTCCATACCTATACCATCAATTAATTTTTTTAAATTTAACATATTCTATTGTTACAAACATTCTTTTATATGACACTAGCTGCCTCCGCGAACTTCGATTCTCCTTAATGTGATTTTACTTAGTCTACCTTTTTAGTAACATGGAACATTTTGCTATGCTACCCCAGAGACTGTGCGGTTTTCTGAAATGAAAACTTTTAGGTTTTTCTGTAAAGAAAATCATAAGAATCGGTCGAGCCGTTTCAGAGTAGTATGTGAACGAACATTGTGACACGAGAATTTTATAGTATAGTAGATGATTACTTTATAATGGTGATTTGGTGTTTCTGCATTTTGGCTCCCTAGGTTAAGTTTATCATACCCATAATAAATATTTCTATAAGAGGCAGTCCCTTACGCTGGCCATAGACGGACCGCATGTTGCAGTCGAGACCGACTGCTCTAGAGCGGTCGCGTTGAAGTCGTACAAGACTGCAACACGACCGCATAATGCAGTCGACTACGACTGCTTAGAGCAGTTGTGTTCGACCGTAAAATAAAACTGATGCGAGTTCATTTATAAGATGGATTTCGATGAAGAAACACTGTTTCTTGTACTACTATTACGCAACCGTAGGCGTAGAAGACACCTTAGCATGTGGATGCGTCCAATACTACAACCAAGAGTTCATGCATGGAATATTTCATACTTTGTATCCCCAAATGAGAGAAGACACTAAAAAGTTTTTCAACTACTTTAAAATGTCCGTGGTTTCATTTGATGAATTAGTTAGTATTTTATTTTATTTGAGGGAGTGGCGCGCGGTCGGCAGCAACCGCTTGTAGCTGTCCGTGTATGGTGGGTCCGGCAGCCTTAAGCAGTCGACCGCACGGCGAAACTTGACCGCAGAGCGACTGCTCCGACCGTTCAGAAACTTGTCGTGCGGTCCGTGTATGGCGGATATGAATTTAGTATGGAAACTGCAGTTCGCCGTGTGGCGACCGCTTAGAGCAGTCGGTATCGACTGCAAAATGCGGTCCGTCTATGGCCAGCGTTACTCTAAAACTGTGTACATCAAAATGTTTTAAATACCTAATGACCTCCAACAATCAAATATTGTTCAAGAATAACGATTTTGTTCAACACTTTCAGATGAATTAATAACGATATATTAAAAGATGACAAAAGCAAGGATACCTTTTATATGCTAAAGTCTGAAGCAAACTTTTGAAGCAGCTCCAAAGATCTTTACTCATAATATGAAGGGTACAAATGTAACGTAGCATTATTAGAGTGGAAAAAATCAGCGGGGGAAAATGATTTTACATTTTCGAAATTCAACGCCCGTCGTGCCGTTGAACAAAAGCGTACGCGACGTTCATGCTTTTATGAATTTGATTAAATTACCTTTCGCAACTCCTAAAATATTGATTACGTATTATGATATATGAATAATGAAATGTAATTTCTAAATGTCAATCACCATCTCACAATGTTGTTGCCTACAATAAAAACATGCATTTTACAGAATATTTCTTTATAATTTTTTTTATTGCAAATTGGGTGCCTAATTAAAAATAATGCTGTCAAATGCTCGAGTTCTATAATAATACATGTACAGCCGTAACTAAGTTTGTTATAATAGGACAGTGTTTCAGGCATTGTAATATAGCTAACCTAAATCTTAATAAAACTCAACTCAAAAACATAGTTACGAGAGTTATAAGGAGAAAAAATTCAATAGCTATTTGATGCTCATTAATGTGTAGTCAATTCTGTTCAGTAAAGACGTACGAAAAACGATACTTTGAAATAAAAATTGTGTGAAACACCCTGTGAAATATTATCACTTATACACTCGTTTACGAAAAAAAAAGCTCACTTTACATTTTTTTCTCCATTTTAATGAGTATTTATTACAAGAGGTTTTATTAATTTGACGATATATTGGCATGATTATTTACGTTCTTTACGTATTGTAAAATTGCTTTACTAATGTCGCGAATTGCTGAAACGATTTTTCATTATAATATTAGGTCCTTACATATGAAATTGGCGTATTTCGTACAGGCCACTTTAATCACGATGTTCTCCTCTTTGGTAAGGAATTCCAAATTCAAACCTGTACAGCTATTTACTCATGTATTTGTGCTTCGATGACCGTCATTCATTTGTTTTTTTCTGTTTGCGTCACTCATTTTACAAAATGGAAAACTTAAAGTATCGCATTATTTACGAGTACGAGTTCCGCCGTGGCACTAGTGCTGCGGAAACGACTCGAAGGGTGAATGATGTGTATGGCTGTCATGTTGCAAAAGAAAACACAGGTCGTTTTTGGTTCCAACGTTTTCGTTCTGGAAATTTCGACCTGCAGAACAATCCCCGTGAATGGCCTGAGACCCAAGTTGATAATGAAGTATTGAAGGCTATTGTGGAAGCGGATCCATCGCAAACCACGTCCGAGTTAGCTGCAGGCTGCGGTGTTAGTGATAAAACTGTTTTAATTCACTTGAAGCAAATTGGGAAGATTAAAAAGCTGGGTACCTCACGAATTCACTGAAGCAAACCGGCAAACGCGCGTCGACTGCTGCGTTACATTACTGAACCGGCACAATAATGAAGGTATTTTAAACCGAATCATTATCTGTGATGAAAAATGGATTCTTTACGATAATCGAAAGCGCTCAGCGCAATGGTTGGATCCTGGCCAGCCAGCCAAATCCTGCCCCAAGCAAAAATTAACCCCAAAAAAGTTACTTGTAAGCGTTTGGTGGACTAGTGCCGGTATTGTTCATTGCAGTTTTCTCAAATCTGGGCAGACTATTACGGCTGATGTCTATTGTCAGCAATTGCAAACCATGATGGAAAAGCTAGCGGCTAAACAACCTAGGCTGGTCAATCGCTCCACGCCACTGCTACTTCACGACAACGCTAGAACACACACTGCACAACAGACGGCTACCAAATTAGAAGAGCTTCAATTGGAATGTCTTGATGACATGACATCCTCCATACTCCCCGGACCTTGCTCCAACAGATTACCATTTTCGAAATGTGGACAACTTCTTGCAAGGGAAAAAATTTAACTCTGATGCAGTTAGGGCAGTCCAAATCACCTTCACAGATTTTATTGATTCCCGTCCGACTGGTTTTTTTTAGTAAAGGAATCAATGAACTACCTATGAGATGGCAAAAGTGCATAGAAAACAATGGTTCATACTTTGATTAATTAAATATATTATATTTTAAAATATTCGACTTTTTGTTACTCCCATACAAAACGCCAATTTCATATGTAAGGACCTAATATTTGATTTCAAAAATTTACAAACTCGGATATTTTCTGAAAATTAAATAATTTAATCTTTATTTCTACATTAAATATTAATTCGTGATATGACAGATAAATCGATAAGGGTCGGTATAATTATAGCAATTTACCTAAATTACTCCGAAAACACCGTTTTGCTCTATTCCAAATGGGTCGAAACTGTGCTTCATGCTCTAAAGGACTGGAATAAAATATTGTTTTCTGATAAACCAAGTTCTCTTTGTATGGCCTCTCCACACACCAACACCAACCACCAACCAACATCGGTAAGTGCTGCGAAGACCACCGGAACGCTATGCGGCTCGGTTTTTTTTTTGGGTAGCAAAGCGAACACGAGTTAGTTTTCGTAGAAAAGTGAGCACGAAATGCACACCAATACTGAACAGAAGTCTTAATTCCACACGCACAACCCGCAATCAAGAAGATTCCCTTTTTATGGACGACACTACTCGCCGGCACCTTTCTGGCGAGAAAAGCGTACATGCAAGAAGTTGGGATCCGTCATTTAGATTGGCCAAGTCCTACAATTGAGCTTGTCTGGGATATTCTAAAGAGACGAGTAAGATTAGTGCAACCTGCTCCACAAAACATCAAAGAGATAATAAGAGTTATTGCGGAGGAATATTCCTTAAAACGTTATTAAAATATCGTGGGAAGCATGTTCAGAAGGACTCAAACTATGATTTTGGTAAGAAGTCACACTTGTTATTAGGTTTTTATATTTTTAACATTATTTAAGTATAAAAAAAGTAAAAGATGTTGTATTTTTTGCCGACTCCTTCTTATTCTTTGGCAGTGTACTAAGTCAAACAATTAAATGAAAACGTCAGACATTTATTTAACTGAAATCGATCTTAGAACGTAAAATTTTCATAGGTGGGCACCTTTTTTTTGCGAAAGAGTTAATGTAAATGATAATAATAAAGCGCGTTTAATTCCAATCATTACAAATGTGCAGTTTAGATTTGTTGTACACATTTTTTTCTAATTATCCTAATATCCTAACTTCCTTCAGTACCATTGATCGGATCCCCTTCCCGTGTAAAGGCCTCCACCAGCGTTTACCAAATATATCTATTTGCCATTCGCTTCCTCTTAACGATTCCATATCTTCTATGTACCTTTTTTAGTTTTTTCGGTGCCTTGGTCCTTTCCAAAGAACTTATATGCGCAAGCAATATTAAAATGATTAATTGCCAAATTTAAATTATTTAAAGCAGTACCTATTATATATCTACATCTATATATATAATAAAACTAAGTCGATAAAATGTGCGTGCCGATAAAACTTAAAAAGGAGTCCCGACACGATAAAAGGACTTATGTGGTGTGATAGCCCTTTATCCCCCCTCGAACAAGAAAGTTCCCGTTTTAATCTAAAGGGCATGTTTTTAAAGATATATAAGGGAATTTCCGACCCTTCAACTTGGAAATTAAGTGCAGTGACGCCATCTGTTATCGAATATTTGAACTTCGTTCAAGACAACGATTGTTTGGGTTGCATTTCCAAAAGCGTTGCGAGCAATTGTAGCATGTGTAGTAGTGACACGAAATTTAAAATTCCAATTTCAATAGTCTTAAATTTAATTTGTTGCTATAATAAAGTTATTAAATTTTGTGTATTTATACGTCATTAGCTAACTTATATTTTGGAGTTAAAGCGACATAATTTTAGTTATCCAAATTAGTTCTCAAAACATTAAAAAAAGTCAATTTCAAAGAGCAATTTTGGCCACTAAAAATAATATTGTTGACGATATCAATTTTAATATTCTAAAGAAAATACCTGGTGAAGAGAAAATATATAAATCGATCGACACGATGGTATCCATTGAAGAAAGTGTCAACTTCCCCACTGAATTTCTAAACTCTTTACAAGTACCAGGAATGCCATTACACTGCCTTCGTCTGAAAATTGGAACTCCAATCATACTACTCAGAAATCTCAACTCCCCAAAATTATGTAATGGAACTAGAATGATCGTAAAACAGCTATCGAATAATATCATTGAAGCTGAACTTATTTCTGGAAAGACCAAAGGACAGACAGTATTTATACCTAGAATACCTCTGATCTCTTCGGAATTGCCATTTCAATTTAAAAGACTGCAGTTTCCAATAAAATTAGCCTTTAGTTTTACAATTAACAAAGCGCAAGGACAAACTTTAAAATATTGTGGCATTAACCTCAAAGAATCCTGCTTCTCTCACGGTCAGCTATATGTAGCTTGCTCAAGAGTAGGAAATCCGAAAAATTTATGTATATATACTCCGGACAATAAAATGAAAAATGTTGTTTATAAACAAGTATTGTAAATAATGAGAAAACGTTTTCAATAAACTTTTTTTTTACTTTTTACGTCATAGTTTATTTTTTTATTTCGACTCTACCACGTCATCTCATATCTACTCCCGGGCGAAGCCGGGATTTTTAGCTAGTATTTTATAAAGATAAAGCCTAAAGCGTTAAATAATAAGTACCGAACATTTGGACGGCTATCGATTTATGTGAACTAGTGCAACGATTTAAAAGCGTACCTTTGGGACCACTTTACACGCAGTACAAATTTTATGGAACAGGGATTACAAAGACGAAAATAAATAGATTCTGATATCAATAGACAGTACACGTAAGGACAATATAAACCCGGTTAACTTCGTATCATACGTATTGTGTCAAAACTTAATATTTTTTTTTAATATACCAAATAGATCGGACCTTATTCTACATATGACAGCCAAGTGACAATTGTTTATTTCAAAAAAGACAAAAGCCATCAAATATTACGCAATACTGTAATTATTACCAAAAAACCAGACAGTTTTAAGCAATGATAAAACAAAACAAACATCATATTATATTGTTTCCAACTAATTTTATTTTGAGTTAAAAGTTTTGTTGATACTTTTGACAGATTTGATGAATGAAATTCGATTCTGTGAAACAAACGATGACATTTGGATTCCTGTTCCTAGTCGATCCCAGTTGGATAAAGTTTCGTCCCTCGAGTTTCGACCTCCTAAATACAACACGTGTCGACATGTATAATTCAGCACAAACTGTTTATAACCACAGCCTAATTCGGGAACAAATAAACAATATACACTTGATGAAACCATTAAAAATACACACCAATTTCGCTAACAGTTGGCTGATTTTTAATGCATCTGTGTCATTATCAGATAATATATAACCGGCCTTGTTTTTTATATTAATAACTCAATATATTAAAAATAATCCCATTATTTACCGTAACGTAGTACGAACGTTCAGTTGTCAGTACAAGAAGTATAACATTTTACGCAAATTTATTTTCCGGTTATTTATATTTCGTGTAGTTTTATCAAGGACGCATTCTAAGAAGAAAGCAAAAACTCAGTTTTAAATTTAAGAGTTTTTATTTTATGTCTAAATAGTTTTTGAAATAGATTTAGTTTTACATTTTGTTTGAATTTATTTATTGACAATTGCGCTTCGCTAGGGATTTTATTCAAAAGCGTATACAATTTCGTTGAAAGGATTACACGTTCTAGTTAACTTATCTTCAATACGGAAGCAATAATTATAAATCTGTCAAACGGTGAACGTAGTATCGTACTCATAATCTATCGATTACAAAGAAAACTTGTATAAAGAAAAACATTACTTAAATGAATGCTTTTCTTAACTGAAAGCCTTCGTCGTGTCGTAACAATTGGAAACAAGTGTACCGTGACTTTTATTTGTAAGGTTCTAGTAAATAATAGCTCTTAACCTTGTTTTATTTAAGTACAAAGGCAAAGTTAATTAATAGTGTTTTATGTATTCCATTATTAGGTAGATTTTTATTGCCGGTTTTTTATTGTACAACAACCACTAATGGTAAGCAAATGATTGTTTGATAATTTTTTGTTTATTTGGACAAATCTCCGCTGGCTGAGTTATATCTACGTATTCTATCAATATTTCTAATGGAGTTATTTTAAATAATATGCTTTTTTCAAAAAATAATTAATAATTTAAACACAAATTTAAAAAAATTTAACTGTACACAGTTAAATTTTTTTAAGCTTTACCTTAAGCTTAGGTTTCCTAGAAAAGCGATGCCGTTAACTAACGGCCGTCTTTACTTTTTAACATAATGCAAAAAAACATAATTTTCGCTCGTCCAAGTCACGTTTGCCACTCATTGTATTAATTAAATATGGGCACCGCTTTACGCGAAAAACGTTGAACTAATGTTTATCACCGCTATGACGGCCGTCATGCAAATGAGAGCACCGCTATTTGACGTTACGGTGACACTCAACGTTCTCTAGGAAACCTACTCCGATGTTATTTACAGACAACGTATGGGCGACGTCAACCAACGCTACATTACGGCCGTTAGTTAACGGCACTGCTTTGCTAGGAAACCTAAGCTTTAGTAAATAAATGTTAAGACTAAAGAGTCAAATAAATATAAAAAAACTTAGTAACACTGCTTATTAAATTGATTTCTCAATTTTCAAGCATATATGGTGAATCTCTTTTGCAATTAAAGAGCCCGAGTGAAACTTTTTCATCGAATTACTATCACTACACATAACTCATACATTTTTTTACATGATATCAGTAACAAGAAACTATGTTAAAGAATGGAACCAAGTGTTTGCGCTCCATTAACTACATTTGTGAGTCATGTCCATTAAAAGAAACATGCTCTGATTAAGTGCTCTCAGCACTTATTGGGACAAACACTATTAACCAATTACAATCAATTTCTTTGTATTAATTCTAAATTATTTACGAGTATGATAATATAAATTTATGAAACCGGCTACTGCTTGCTAGAGACGTTTCACCTTTTGCAAAAAACTAGGCTGCTTCTAGTACGCAATATTTTTCCAAGGACCCATCTGAAAGAAAATTTAATTTTAAAAAGTAATTTCGTGAAAAAGAAAGAAAGTAACTTTTTTACCATAATAAAGAAGCATGTATAGTAAAAAGAGATAGTGCACTAGCCCCCACACTAGGATTCCCTTTGTTGTAAGCTAGTCTTTTCCATTTGACATATTAATGATTTTAGGAACTTACTATACTAAAATTAAACTGCTGTTGCACACGAAGAATACTTTCCGATTCAGAATATATGTAGTAATATATATATTTATAACTCCGAACGGCAAAACCGATTTCCTTGAAAATTGGTGGAGCAGAACCAGGTAGCTTAGAACCAGAAGACGGACATAGGACTTTTATCATATTTCCGTCGGACGTGAGATAAAACGTGGTATAACAAAACGCAACGAACAGAAAAACTAAAAATTTATCAGTCAAAACATCAGTCTAGCCGTTCATTTGTTAAGAATGGCATAACAAAACGCAACTGACACGGAATAACAAAACGCATTTGACAGCTAAATGTTATCTATATTAAGTATGACTGAAAATTTGACAATTAGAAGTTTACGATCTGCAATAAATGGGTAGACCTGGGACCGATTTTGATGAGTGTTGAAGTATTCGAGAATAGTTTAGATTATTTACGAATAGATTTTTTTATACATGTGTCTTTACTAAGACATCATGGAACATTACAATCTAGCCTAACTTAAGACTAATAAGTAATTTAAGTCTATCCTAGTTTACTAATAAGGATTTTTATATAAGATAGTGTCCAATAAACCTACTTACAGTCTCTATTAAAGGGAAGACACTGTGTTCTTGTGTTCTATTTTTTTCTGCACTAACGCTCACTCACTAGTTCAAATGGTTTGTCCTTTTAAGTCTTCTCACTAGGCCCGTGGTGTCAAGGAGTTGAATAGCCTCGACATTCACGTGATGGTGGAGCATATGTTCGTGGGCTCCAGGTGTCTTTTTTATTATTGTGGCGACGTCCTCTCTATTAAGGTCCCGATGAAGGTCGTTATTGCGAATATACCAGAATATATTTACAAATAGATGTTTTTTGTTTGTTTTTGTTTTTTAAGTTTGAAATTTTGTATTTATGATGTTTGTATATGACATATTTCAAGCACAGAATTATTCATGAAATAGATTCAACAATCGAAACCCCATATCCAGTACTTACTAGCGATATTATCTAAATCGAACGTGTGATTTAATAACAAAAGAAAAAGTCATAAATTCAGCGGTTTCAAGGTTTGAAGGGGCATATTGAATTCAAGTAACGCCGAGAGTTCGAGTCACGGTCGAGTGGCAGCTAAGCGATATTTGAAAAACTGCTTACGGGGAAAAATAGATATTATTAATCTCACTTTCGAAATTACGCGAAGATAAAGTGGACAAGAATATTCGCTAAATTCATAAGTTCCATATTCATCGTATTCTGTTGTGTAATATAAGAGTACTAATTAAATCGCTATTCATGATAATTTAAACAAATTGGAGCAGTTTAATCCGTGAACATGACAGATGTACGCAATATATGCGAGGAAGTTTTTTTAATAAGCTGGATTAGTACATTTAATGAGATAGAATACAATAATGGGGAACTGGCCCGAACATTTCTACGTTTGTTTTACTAGCACCTAACTTTATTAAATAGCGTTCTGGGTCTTTCGTATGAAAAGTAGTTATTATAACGGCGTAAATCGAATCTCTGAATAAAGCAAATAAACTTCTGGCTACTTTTTAAGATATACATAAAGCGCGACGGGAGAATAGTTTATCCAAATATAGCCTTGACACTACATCGTACATTTGTAAACTCCTGAAAATGTGAGTACGACCTTTATGGGCCCTTTATCACCTCAGTGAACTCATCTTGTAGGCCAATAATCTTTAAAATAGGGCGTAGCTTATTATAGATATAGCTAACATTTAATTAAGTTAAATTTAGAATAAATTATATGTTCTTTATTTTTGTCTACTTTTTTCTTTAGGTATAATAAAACTAAACGTATAAAATATCAAATGGCTCGTAGGTGTTATTATTATATTTTACATACTATAGATATACAACTTAACAGACATATGGGGAATAGAAATTTCACACTAAAAAGATACGTTAAAAATGTTAACTTTAATATCTAAAATTACGAACTCCTTGTAAATATTGGCAATATTTAAATTATCAGTCATAAATTACAAGAACACTTACATATTTAAAAAATAATTAAGCTGATTTAGACACATATATGACCTTATAGTGTCGAGTAGTAGGTACCTATTTTAGATATAAAACGCATTTTTTTTATTTAGTGGAGTTTAAAAGTAACATTTAAAAAGTTATTTGAATTAAAGTGTAAAGTCTATTTTAGTTCAAAGGTAGATGATAAGATTATTGTTGAAAGCTCAGAGATTGCTGATATTTTTGAAGATTTCTTTACAAACATACCTGTAATTACTACATCTTCTCTGAATTCCTCTCCCAAAGAGGCTATTAGTTTTCTCAAAAGTCACGTACCGGAATGCAAAATAAATTTTCAGTTTAAGCACGTTAGCGCTGGTGATGTAGTTGAAACTTTTAAATCTTTAAAATAAAACATTCCGGAGACTTGTGGGATGTTTCTGTACGTATTATTAATCACATTATAGATATTATTGCCCCAGATCTTGCGTATATTTTTAACAATTGTATTGATGAAGGAAGTTTCCTAGATTTAATGAAGCATAGTAAAATAATACCTTTATTTAAATCTGGATGCAGGACAGAACCTACCAATTTTAGACCCATCTCAATAATGCCAACTTTAAGTAAAGTTTTTGAAAAAATTATACTAGAACAATTAATTAGTAAAAAAGTATAAAAAATGTAGCTCTTAACTTAATAACCTCTTACCTAAGTTGTCGAACTCATAAAGTTGATATAAATGGAACTAAATCTTCGGGATCACACATTAAAATGGGAGTCCCGCAAGGATCAATATTGGGACCATTTTTATTTCTTATATATATTAACGATTTGCCTTCTTATGCAAAGCCATTATGTGATATTGTATTGTTTGCTGATGACACGTCCTTGATTTTTAAAGGAAATAGATATAAGACAAATTTTGCGTTTTGGCAGACTTTTAATTTATTTTCTTGCCTTTCTGTTAACGCCCATGTCTGGCACCCATATAATAGGCATGGTATAATGCATGTTTCGAATATTTTTGTTTTTTCCTGTCATTGGCATATCTGTGTCCTTCATTATTTCTCTAAGAGACCAAAACCGTTTCCAAGTATTAGTTATTCTTCTCTCTATTTCTTTGTTCATGCAATCATCTGCAGATATAAGTTGGCCCAAATATATGTATCCATTTACATATTCTATTGGTTCGTTATTTACTATTATTTGTTCGTTGTTTACTGTTAGTTGGGCGTTCGTCATAATTTTGGTTTTGGTTAAGTTCATTGACAGACCGGCCTTAGCACTTTCATTGGATAGTTGCTGCAACATAAGTCCCAGTGTTCCTGCGTCCTCTGAGAACAAAATCAAATCATCTGCGAAGCGTAGATGGTTGAGGTTTTGGCCATTTATATTGAGTCCCATTCTGGTCCAGTTTAAATTCCTAAAGAACATTTCTAGCACAGCAGAAAATAATTTAGGCGATATAGGATCACCTTGGCGTACGCCTCTTGTAATAGGAAATTCGTTGCCCGTAGATTCAAGTTTAACTTGTGCGGTACTGGCTGCGTATACGTTTTTAATTATTCGTATGTATTTTGCTTGTACTCCTTGTCTTTTTAGAGCGTCCCATATATAATCATGTTCTAATGTGTCGAACGCTTTGTTAAAGTCAACGAATCCTATGTAGTACGTTTTGTTAAATTCCCTATATTTCTGTAGTATTTGTCTTAGTGTATGAATATGATCTATAGTTGAAAATTTACTTCGGAATCCCGCTTGTTCTTTAGGTTGGTTTTCGTCTAGCGTATTGGTAATCCTGTTTAGTATTATTTTTGAAAATATTTTGTAGATATTGGACATTAAACTGATCGGTCTATAATTTCCTATATCACCCTTGTCTCCCTTCTTATGCAGCAGTATGATTATCGATTTAGTCCAGTCTTCCGGGATGGTTTCCTTTTTGAGAATTTCATTGAACAAATCTGTAAGTCTAGGTGCTATCACTGGTGACGTGGTTTTCAGTAGTTCGTTTGTGATTAAGTCAGATCCAGGTGCCTTATCTAGTTTTTGTGATTGGATAGATTTTATTGTTTCGTCTTTTAGAATTGGTTTAATCTCATCTTTGTTTACTGAACTATAATCATTTATTACTTGTTCCCCTTTTCGACTTTGGTATAAATTTTGGTAGTATTCCGTAGCGATTCCTAGTATCTCTGGTCTTTTACTAGTCTTTTCTCTATTTTTACTTTTCAGATTTGGAATCCAGTCCTTTTTGTAATTCATTTCTTTCAGCGCCTTCTTTATTCCTCCTGTTTTTTCTTTATATTTTCTTAATGTTGTTATCCTTTTTGTTTTCCGTTCTTTCCTAAGTTGTTCGCTAATCTTTTTGCTTATTTCTGCTATCTTTTGGCTGTTGTTGGTATTACTTTTTCTTTGTTGTATAAGTTCTTTCCGTTCTTGTAATAATAGTTCACTTTTAATTGATATAGTTGTCTTAGTAATCGTGTTTACTTTTTTAGTTTCTGTTTTTAATTGATTGAGCAGTCTGTTGTATTTGTCTTGAGTCGATATACATTCTTTTTCCCCATCCATCAGGGATTTTTCGAGGTTGTTCAACAGCAAATCAGTGTTACCGGTGCATTCGATGGCTTTCATGTTGTTGTGAAATTGACGTGCTTTCTTAGCACGTGTTCCTGAGAGTTTTGCTCTTACCATTCTGTGATCTGAGTTAAAATTGAAGTTATTTAATACAGACAAGTCTTTGAAAACTTTTACCTTGTTAGACATTATATCTCGTTTTTATACCGGCCGTTAGGAGAGATCCATGTCCATTTCTTTGATGGTTTCTTTTTGTAAAAACTGTTAAGAATACTTAATTTATTTTCGATAGCGAAGGATACTAGTCGTGAGCCGTTTATACTTCTATTGCCAGATCCGTGATTTCCTATGGTATATTCTTCTCCACTTTTTTGTTTACCAATCTGTCCATTAAAGTCACCCATGACTATTATGTTTTGATGCATTTGCAACAGTGGATTGAAGATCTTTGTAAAATCTTTCAATTTTTGTTGTATCTTCTTTTCTTTTTGGTTCGGTAGGTGAATATGCCTGGATTATAGACCATTGTTGTTCTTTCTCTCCATCTACAGGTAATTGAATGTTAAGAAGTGCAATCCGTTCTGAAATCCCTCTTAATTCCGGTATGTTTTTGACGAGGTTTCTTTTAACCATGAATCCGACTCCATATAGTCCAGGCGTCTCCCCGATATGGTGTAGTATGTATTTGCCATGGTCTTCAGTTCTTTCCCCAAGTCTTCTCACTTCACTGATGCCAATTATGTCCCATTTAATTTCATCTAATGCTAATTCTAGTTCTTGTAATTTTTCCATGGTTCCTAGTGATCGGCAATTTATAGTTGCTATGTATAGATCGTCATTTGTCTTCCTGTTATTTCTTATCTTTAGAGGGTCGTGGTCATTTTCCCCCACGAGGACCAGTCGGTTTGGGGGAGGTTGTTGGTTTTTAGTTATTTGGTTTCTTATATTTTTATGTTGTTGTTGTGTTTTCCAGTTGCCGATATCTAATTGTTATTGTCTATTATCCACGTTACAGGAGGAGAGGGAGTTAGATCTGCCTCTCATGACATCAAATGCATGGCGCCTATTATTTTGTAATGTTCGGGCTTGCTGCTTTTTAGCTTGTGAATTGTCTAGCGGCGACGAGGACATTTCTCTCTTCCTTTTTTCCTTGTTTGAATTAGTTTCTTTTACTACGAGTTTATCGTATCTAAGATATGCAAAGTTGCCTTTCATTCTTTCCTCTTTCAATTTAATTTGTAACATTTTTCTCTTCTCCAAAACTTCTTTAGAATAATCTTCTGTTATATATATGTCTTTGAGGTTCTTCCGGACTTTCATTACCTCGTTTTTCTTCCATGAATTGATAAAGGAAAACAGTACGGGTCTTTTCTTTCCGATGCGATAAATTTTGTTTATTTCAAAATCTTCAATTTTTATATTTAAGTTTTTATTAAAAATCTTCTTCACCACTTGAATTAATCCTGACGTAGACTCCTCTTCCTCTTTTAATCCAAAAATAATTATGTTGTTTTCCTTCTTATCTCAACTCCTTTTCAAGGTTCATTATTTTTTCCTTTAAATCTTTGTTTTCTGCTAAAATAGGTTTTAATTTTTCATCTATTTTCTCCATGACAGAATTAGTTAAAGACTCTTTTAGTTCCATTGTCTGTTTCTGCATTTCGATTTTCATCTTGTCGAACAGGATTTGAAATTGATCTTCCATGTTTTTAGAATTGAATGTAGCCGATATCACTGTGACGTTTCTAATAATGCTCAGTCGTATTTTCCACTATTCATCGGGTCCATCAATTCGTATATTTATATATTTTTAATCACAACAGTTTATTAATTTTTAATCACGATAGTTTTAATCGCAATAGTTTTTACTCAAAATAGTTTTTACTCGCAATAATTTTTAATCACAATAAGTTTGAGGATTGTACTACCACGACACTTAAGCTTTGAGCACCGGAATTACAATACCCATATATCAATTTTACTATGATCTCGTTAATTTGTATAATTTTTCACTTTTGCTTTCAAATTTGAATTTAAATCGTAGCGACAGAGTAAGTACGTGTTATCGCGGCAACGGCACTCACACACAATTTACAATTAAATGCCACAAAAACAAAATGCATAAATTTAGTTGATTCTACGGTATTTCTGGGCATTACAATAGACCAAAAACTTCAATGGAGTCAGCATATCACTAAACTTTCTGACAAGCTTAGTTCTGCGGCATACGCTATTAGGAAAATTAGGCAACTCACAGACGAGGAAACTGCCAGAATAGTATATTTTAGTTACTTTCACAGCGTTATGTCGTATGGAATTCTTTTATGGGGCAAAGCAGCAGATATACAATCTATTTTTATCTTGCAAAAACGTGCTATTAGGTCAATTTATTGCTTGAAACCAGGCACTTCACTTAGAAATTTGTTCAAGAAAATCGATATTTTGACGGTACCTTCCCAATATATTTACAACTGTATCGTTTTTGTGCGTAGTAATATTAGTTCTCTTATAAAGAACAGCGACATTCACAATAGGAATACAAGAAATAAGGGAAAACTTTTCCAGCCGTCTTACAGGTTGCAGAAAATAAATACTTCATTTATGGGCCTAAGTATACGCTGCTATAACATGATTCCTAGTGAAATATTGGAACTGACTTTAAACAGATTCAAAACACATATCAAAAAAACCTTAATGTGTAAAGGTTACTACACAGTCAATGACTACCTGGAAGATAAAAACGCTTGGCAATAGTTCTAATTATATTCTTATAATTTGATTGGTTATCTTTGAAGTGTTATGAATATGTGTGTAATGGTGAATGTGGTAAATCACAGAACAGATTTTTATTTTTTTACTTATGTAACTTTAATGACGTTGTGGTTTATGACATTTTCCTTTGAATAATTGTAATGTAAAGGGAGGGCAAAACTTGCTGAGTTTCTTGCCCGTTCTTCTCAGAACAAGGCCTCCTGGTAGTTTTGCGAACGGATGGCATAGTCTTGCTCTTTCGTGAATTTTGTAAACGTTGTTGACATTCATAAGCATGCTCTAAGAAGCATCTAAATTGAATAAACGTATTTTGATTTTGATTTTGATTGTTCAAAGTTAACTTGGTTCAGAAGATAGGACTACGAAATATATTACTAAAATACGATATATGAGGAGAAAGGTAATGTCACATCATAAACGGGATATTAGATCTCACCTCTCAGTTCTTCTAAAGATAATAATATTATCTTTGGGTTACGCCAGTATTACTCGGCTCGGCCGTAAAGCACTCTCTAAGTCGAGTTATGAATATAGATTCGCATTTCTATCTTTGCAAGTCGTTTTATTAGATCGTGTTGAAAATGTAAGGATGTTAAGACGTAATAATAATAACATTATCGTCAAGACTAAGTGTAAAGGTAAACAACTTATAATCAACAATTATATCATCTTTAATTTATGATTCAACTCAACTACGAAAAGTAATTAAAGAAAAAATTATAAAATTTTGCTTTCTTTTTGGCTTCCAATTCTATCCTAAACTAATTGTAAATTTTACGCGGAATGCCTTTAATATCTTGTTATTAAGGACTTCCAAAAAAATGTTAATAATTTGTTAATAGCTTCCTACTAACTCTTTAATGCTTAAGTGCTTATCGTATAGAATCCGTGTTAATTGGTTGTAGAGCGCCCTCCAATTATGCTTGGCCCAAGTAGATCTTTATCAAAGAAGATCTTCAAGTTTCTATAAAAATAAAATTTAGGTTTAATTAATATCTTCCGTCTTCCTGTTTGTTGTTTAATAAGAAATTAGTGGAGGTCCTGTTTCTATTTTCTGAGGAAATTTATATATCTAAACTGGTTTTTTTCTCAAAAACTGTACTAAAGTTATAATTTTAAAACAGACAAGACAATTTTTCTTGTCCTTGGCCCCTCCTATAAGTAATTACTATATTAACAAATATGAAAGTAAACAAACTTAAAATAATGATTTTTATTTTTAAGAAAATTCTTCTGGGTGATTCTCATTTTCTCATTTCAGATCTGATTTTTAATTAACATACTTTTTTAATTAAACCATTGATAGCTAATTTACTTGTCGAGGAAATCGCAGCTAATTAATTCAAGTGAATATTTGTTGAGTCAAAGCATAAGTTAAATGACGAAGTTTCCAATGACACGAGTATGTCGGATAATTAGATCAGAACTCTAGCTAGATAACTCAATGTACCTTTTAAAACATTTTTTAAACTATTTCTAATTAATGCTTTTTAATGCTTTACACTATATTATTGTACTACTATAATACAGTATAAGTGTATGCTATGTGTGTGTTTGTGTACAATAAAAGATAAACGCTTATTGAAACAAAATGTAATTGATATGATTGTGGACTAGGGTACCAAAATTTAGAGGAGGAAAATTTGTATATCTGCAACTGGATTGTAGACTTATGGCAAGCATCAGTAATATTAGTCTATTGCTAAGACCTCAATTTGAAATTAAAAATAATCATACAAATAGGGAATGAAAATTTCAAGAAAATTTACTGCAATGTCCATGGTCGATGTGGCACGGAAACAGTTTATCTGACTGACTATATACTTGACTCCTAATAAAAATGACTTGTTAAACGTATCTGTGATGAATGATGGTCCAAGCAAGTAATGTTTTCATATAAGCTTTATACCCTTTCTGATCTAAATATGTAGTTTGTCAAACTAATTAATGTATGTGAATATGCAAAGGGTTCCACTAATTAACTAATTCAAGTCCGTTTTGTCAACAGCTCATCAGCGAGCGAGCTAATCTCCCGGCGTGGTGTTTTCTCACGGCGGCAGTATGGCTCTGTGGAACAGGTAACATTTTAATACTACTTCGCACCTGTGAGTAACTTTGTATTAAAATTATTATATATATAAATCTATGATAATTAATTAAACCTATGGTACCTGACCTTTTTTATATGGAGATGAAAATGTGTAATCGCGTAAGAAATCGAGCCTCTTGTGGATTATAGCCACTAAAACCTAACATTACGCAGACTCTTAGATCCTTATTTGCATTCTATCGAGACATTTTCTGGTGTAGAAACAAACTCTGTATGTCTGTGCGATGTATAAAAATAGACTACAAACATAAATGTTAGACAATATACAATTTTCACGGTAAATAAAATTCATTAATATATATATATATATATATATATATATATATATATATATAGAAATAAATTCCAATACAAATCTTTCAATTTTTAGAGCAATATTGGTGGATACCTTCTTCAGAGCTATTCAAGGCACTTCAAAAATTGTGATATTATGTAGCGTTTCACCTTGATATTTCAATAAAAACAACCTATTTCATTTGTTATTTTATTATAAGAGAACGTTTTATAAATTTATGTAAATCAGGTGTTAGCTACACCTACATCAATCTACTCTTATATTATACAGTGTACTTAAAGGTTTGATTTTTTGTTTGTAATGGCTGAATTCTACAACTACTTAACCGATTTAAAACTAGTTTCACCAATATAAAGCTAAATGATCAGCGCCCAAGTAACACGTAATCTGTATATTCACTGAAGTAAAGACTGATTTACGTTTTAAAGTCAGACTATCACTTTAAATCAGTTTTGACTTAGTTTAAATGCTTTTCAGTAGAATGTGGTAAAATTTATAATGCATGAAGCTATTGTATGGTCTAAAAAATAAGGTTAATTGGCTTATAATCATACTAAAACATTAATTACTTTTAATATACAGCACCTTAAACAGCATTTACACTAACACAAAGGTTAAGACCTTATATTAGTAAATAAGAAAACCTAATACATTAAATAAACGTTGTCGAAATACTTTATAGTGAACTTAGATTTATTAACACATTTTTAAGATTTATTAACACATTTTTAAGATTAAACGCATTTTTATAATCTTTTCTTATGCTTATTTACAGCTAAGCATTAGCCAAACATTTACTAAAGTTTTAGCTCTGTTATCTTCTTACTTTATTGTTACTTTAAAGCTTTCAGCACTATTTAGATAAATAAAAATTTAATTTTATTACTATAGGTCATAATTTGGCCATAAAACCATGAGTAGTATGATTATTTTCATTTGTGCGTTAGTATATATATATACTCATTAGTAATTTTATGTCGCACGTGTCACGTTGTTGTCATGAATAAACAGTGGAAAAAGACTAAGAGAACAGGTGGAGTAAAGAGAAAGATAAAAATGAAATACTCAAATTTTATATCTGGTTTAAGTAATGAAAAACGTGTTCCAAACAATGATACTCTTGATACACAAAATACAGAACAATCGGTAGTTGTGTATGAGCCAAGCACCGTTCAAGAAGTTCTAGCAAGTGGTTCCGTAGTCGGCCAAGTTATTGAAATCTGGTAATCCTGACATTGCGAGCTGGGTTTCTCTTTGGGCTTCATAAATAGTGGGGCCGGTATCTGTGTCGCTATGCTGCATCATAATTGACAATTCCTCGTCAGCATCTTCATAGGCTAAAAAACCCGTCCGTTTGACTTTACAAGGCAACACTGACCAATCTGCGCGAGGCTTGGAATTTTCATTCCTTACTAATGCAGACTCATTAGGTCTTTTTGGATATCGCAGTTGACGCTGGCTTTCCCACCCGCTTGGAACAATAAACAGTTTAGTTGATCCCCTTTCGGTCGTTTGCACAATTTTAAAAGGCATCTGAAAAAACAATTGAGCTTATTTAGGACTTAATAGAGAAGGTACTTTACCTTAAAACTAAATAAGTACCCGTATAACGCGTGCCCTTAAAACGTATTTACAAAAAGTTCCTTTAATTACAATGTGCGAAAAATAAGATTATAATATCGTGTTTCAATTCACTAGGTACTTTTATGTAGTGGCACGCTTAGCGTAGGAGTATACCTACCTTAGTAGGTAATCTACCTTATTATTCCTTTCCTATACACACTACAACTAATCTGTAAGGGATCGTGATCACGCCGGTGTTTAAATTAATTCAAAAATAAAATACACAATATTTAGCAAATGAGCGCGCGTCGTCACAGGTACAGGAATCAAGTACTACTAATGAATAGAGGTCGTTCTCTTGGTGCAAGTGACGTCACGTTTTGTAGGGATTGTTGTTTTATCGACTTTAAGTCGCACGTCCCGTTCGTTCTATTCGGGCACATGATTCAGGGAATTCCCCAACTCATTTATTGTGATAATGATTTTATACTTACACTTGGCAAATTATCTAACTGGAGACAGATAAAATATGAAAGACGTGGAGTAGGGTATCATGTAATTAAGGGATTCTAAATTATTATTTCGGTACCCTGATTAACACTATAGCAATCCATTTTTATGACGTATAAGGGTAATAAACATTATAACATGCCTAAAAAGTGTTACTATAATGCTAAAGATATCACTTAGATATTTTTTATGTAGGTTGAATGACTTAAGCTATTTTTTTATACTATAATAAGACTGACAACATTAAAAGACACTAGTTGAAAGTTTAGAACATTAATATTACATGACGCCATTTGCTTTCTGTTTTCTCGAACATAAAAAATAAAATTATAACACACATATGAATGAAATACTACTTATTATGTTTTTCTTATAAGCGAAGTATCGATAGAAACAATTTTATACGTTAAAATTAATGAAATCGTTAAAATATTACAAAAGGTCAGCTGATGTCGATTCTAAATTTGTCCCTATTTTTTATTAAAAAGCATTTCTGTGACGGCGCGTGAATTATAAGCCACAAACATATATATATTTTCACATAAGACTAATACCCCCAACTCATTTGCATTCAAAACAAAATAAAATTGATGTTTGTCTTACCTTATGATAAATTATTTTCAATGAAGACACATTAAAACGTCTCCGCACAACACCAATGCACTGCAATACACTAAACGAAATATATATAATCAATTCGGACATATAAGTTACGATAAGTTTTTTCAAATATTTTTATACAAAGAAAATAAAACGTTCAGCCTTAGAATAAAACGTAACTTTGGCATTGTAATTCAAAAAGCTGTATAAAAGCTGTACTAACATCTAAAAAAATGCTTTTTACATTAGAATATGCTGTCTCACAACTTTACTAATGTCTGTCTTCAATAACATTATAAGCGCTGGTTAGCAGCACTAATAATATTTAAAAATGCTCAAAGCCGTATTATTTGGGGCCCAAATTGAGCTTATATGACACTTATAAACTTATAAACGGCTGATATAGTGCTACATATGCTGCTCATATACTGTTTTGCACGTAAGTCCATGCTGTTGTACGCTTCTTATAATGTTGTTTTGTGTTACTTGGGCGGGTAATATACTTGGCAAAAGTCCGTCAAATATCTAGGAATCACGCTCGATAGCGGTATGCCTTTCCGTAAGCATATAGCCGCCGTTCGCAAAAGGCCTCGTTTGTCCTCTCTCGCCTCTATTTCCGTTTAAATAAGAGGACAGACACAAGACACAAGGTGACAATGTACAAGGCCTGCATCCGACCGTGCATGACATACGCTAGCGTAGTCTTTGCTCACTGTGCCCCCGCCCATATCCACCGGCTACAGGCGCGCCCTTCTACGTGAGAAACGTCCACCACGACCTTGAGCTCTCTACCATAGCCCAATGGAAGAAGTTGGCGTCACTCTCCACACGCCACTTCGACAAGGCTAAACATCATCCCAATCCGTTGGTGCAAAGCATCAATTACAACCCCTTCCCGACAAAAAAGGCTCGTAGGAGGCCCCGACACGTTCTAACGGATTCGGACCTTTTGACCACCCCGCGACGGCCCAAGCCGAGATTTGAGTCACACAGGAGACGCCCTTGCGCTAGTCGCGAGAAAAACGTCCATTCAGGCCGAGCTACGCCCGCTATAACAGCCCTTGCTGAGCTGTAAAGGCCCTTAAGGCCAACAGCGAGATTCCATTTCAAAAAAAATGGGTAATATACGACATGCTACGATCAAGGCAAGATTTTAAAAACTGTATTAGATTATTGATTAGTGACTATAGAACCTAAAAAATATATATAGACGCTTTCCTCATTAATTAACATTAATAATTTTACGAACAACGCTTCTCTAGGAAATTTTGCGTCTCACCAGTCCCTATGCCTGTAAACACGTTAACCAACATACTTTCACTTACAAAATAACACATTGATTTTCGATTAAAAACAGTCACCGATGAAATTATGGTACAAAACATTATGAGAATTGAACAGGCGAAGATATATTTTGTAGCATGCTACGTCGGCGTCGATTCTATTAATCTGTTTTGTGACACGTGACTGGCGTATAAAATTAGTATTTAAAAAAAAAGGTTTTTTGATAAAATATTTATTATTTAATTTATAGTAAATTTACTCTATAAAATTTTTCAAAAATTTAATACCGATAAGACAACTATTATTCACAACTACCTGTTACATATTTCCTTTTAAGAGCTTCCCTCGGTATGTTTGGTTGAACGCGGTATCTTGGTCGGTCATAGGGACTACACGTTCGAATTGAAAAATTATTTTTGTGTTAGATTGTTCATTTATTGAGAAAGTAGGCAGGAGGAGTTTTATAACATCAAGACCAAATTGTGGGTTCAGCCGCTAATTTATAATAATAAAAAAAAGAACGACTATTGACATCTTTCAATTTGCTCTTTTTCTTTAAAGTTGTGAAAAAAGTATTAAAAACTTGATTGTTTTTTATTTTGCATTGGCAGAGATGTATAATTAGAATAATTAAAAGTAATACAGTTACATCAGTAAATGCTATAAAAACAAATTTATTTTTAGCCATTCATAATTTGCCTTATCCTTACCATACCCTTTCTTCATGCGAAACCCTTCTTTAGTAGGGCTTAGGAAGCTCATCCGGAAACTAAATATTTCTCACAATAAGCTTTAAGAGTTTTCGCTAATCGCTTTTTCTTCAGTCTTAATCCTATACTATTTAGCTCGTAGTAATAATTATTGGGGCACTTGACCTCGGGTCTAAAGACGGTTCTTGTGTGAAAGCAAGCAGCACTTTGATTGGCAAAGAGCTATTGTACAGCTTGAAAGGTCACCGGGTCACAGCGCAGTCACATTCACGAAGTCACTTATGTAAGACTATAAATAAAAATATGGGATACAAAAAATATTGTTAGTATTAAAATGCTTAATAATCTTATCTCAAAACATATACGGAAACTTTACATCTTAGAAATAACATAGGACTATGTATTATATTGATAGTAACGACTAGCTTAACACCAGAGTTCAGACGACTTAGTTCTAGGAGACTTAACAAATCCTCTTACATGTCTCGGATACTTAAGAAACTATATACTTGTAAGTCTGGCGGCTTTCGGCTACTTAGAATTTGTAGAAAAACCATGTTTGAGGTCGTTGGTATGACATGTAGTAATATTTATTTGTTGACAAATCAGAATTATCTTAAATATTCATATGAAACTAGTTGTACGAGTGAGTATTGAATTATACCTCCTGTATTATAAAACTTACAAGATTCTCGAAGGCAAGTAAATCGAACTTTTTTTTAGTTTCAACAGCTATGAAATCTCCGAATTTTTAATAAAGTCCAATCTTTAATCGAAAATATCAGTCGTAATTATTGGTACTAGACTTAGATGTAGAGAATAGAGCAAACACACGTGGTTACTGTAGAAAAAAATCAAGGTTTGTAGGGATTATGGCTGAACATATTCAAGCATTAGTTGTGATTTGAAAAATTGTTTGAAATAAAGCCCGCTTTTGTTTGTTACCCTTATAATCTCCTTAATAGTTATGCTATTATGCTTTCTATATATAACAGTGTAGTTAATGCATGCATAAATTGTGTGATTTAAAATATAATTTATTGAGTCATTAGAGTAGGAACTATCTGTCAGTATATAGCACACCAAGGTGTGTGGTGCAAGCAATAAAAGACCGTGCATTACTAGGCATGTACGCAGTCGGGACAATGCCACATCACCAACATTACGATTCTAACTCTGTTGTATGAGTTGATGAATCTTTTAAATATTGTTTTTGAAGCATAAACCTCTAGTTAGAAATATTAGATAGGCAGATTTTTCGTCTACGTGATCGTTCTTTCTTTAAGGAGGTGAGTTGGTATTAGTAGTATCTGCGCCTGACAAACGTCCTTGATTTTTTGGGTCTAATTCATGGCGGTAACAAGATATTTTCTGTCATCGTACCTGTGTATAATTATTTATATAGATAGAGGAATCCGTTAGTAATGTAGGGTCAAATGCACGACCTCAGTGTAGATAATCGCACGCTTAATCTATGCTTTAATATGCTGCTTTAAGACGTTCTTACCATTTTGGCGAAACACTACTTTCACCGAAGAAGCCCCAAAAATTAACATATCATTTACGTTTTCGGATAGAAACTTCAAACTATCTTTAAACTGAACCACTGTTTGTTTGTTTTGTCTTATTTAAAATGAATATCAATTATTAGAACGAAACGTAAAAAGTATACGTAAAAATTTGTATGATACACATTAAAAAGCAAGTTGTATTAGATGGATTTTTTAGACAGTCTTCGACGTTACGACCAAATGTAAAAAATAAGGAAAAGTCTAAAGGATGGTTTTCTTCCCTCTTAATTTTATGAAATAAAAGTAATCCGAACTTTATATTTTAACATAATATTTGTTCTAACGATATTAAATCTTTAGCGTTATGCATGATTTAAAGAGTCACATAGAATTAAGAAAAACATAGGCTGTTTCATTTATGCGCACTGACTTATGAAAAATATAAAAACCGTGCGTTGAGGTTTATATAGACGATGTTTTTAATATTTTTTAACACTGTGGTTTCCATGTCATTAGGGATACTGTACTGTATTTCTACCGTTTAAACTTTATTTCGCATACAGTTCATGCATGCCCTAGTCGTTATCTCGTATCCTCACGGATCGTTTGTGATATTGTGTTGACAATCAATCATGCCTTTCATAGGTCGCCACATCATTTGCGTGCTAATTTAATAAAATGAGGTTATTAACTCTTATAACCACATAATTTTAAACTGAATCGTGGTAATTAATTGTTTTGAAACATATAGGTGTGTGAAAATACATCATGTTTTGCTACTGTTTAATAATAATAATAATCAGTGGCGCTACAACCTCTTTAGGTCTGGGCCTCAGATTTCTGAATCTGTTTCATGATCATTTTTCAATTTAATTCGCAAGTAAGCCTCCAGTGCCTGACACACGCCGTCGACTTTTTGGGTCTAAGACATGTCGGTTACCTCACGATGTTTTCCTTCACCGTTCGAGCGAATGTTAAATGCGCACATAGAAAGAAAGACAATTGGTGCACAGCCGGGGATCGAACCTACGACCTCAGGGATGAGAGTCGCACGCTGAAGCCACTAGGCCAACACTGCTCCTTTGCTACTATTTGGTATTCTTTAATTCAGTTAAAGCAATATTTCGTTATGTTAAGGATATTCATTTCATTAACAGAACATTAATAACATAACTCCCACGTAGCCATTAAACACCTCTCACTTCTTTAATTAAGTCAAAATAAACTTTCCCTTACCGTAATCGTTAATAATGATCGCAATGAACAATTTTATGAGGCACGTTTCAAGAGATCGTTTGGCTAGGTGACACCCGGGTTATGGCTGTCATAAAGTCCTTCAAACTTATAACCACTGTCACAGATAGAGTATCTGTTTATAATTTAACACAGAAACATAGCTTCTTATTTCAACTATTATATAATAATAAAAAATAAAAAAGCCTTTTTATTTCTTGCAAAAGAACAAATTTAACTTAATACTATTATATATACATTTTTAAGAAAATAAATTACACTGATTTTTTTTGTTCTATTTTTTTGGCGCGTTATGAAAAATTGATGAGAGTGAAATTTTATTATTGCGCGCACACCTATGACACAAAATTGGCAGTGTGATATATGCGTGCGCGAGCGAGATGGGAATAAGACAAACTACAAGTAAAAGAAATAGAATATGCGTGAAGCTAACTTCACGCATATTCTAGCTTAGCAGCTTAACAAGAATTTTGAATGACCATGACAATTGACATCTGACAATGACATTTACCTTTTAAACAAATATAGGAGTTTTAATTATTGTTTAAAATTAATAATTATATACCTAGTTATTTTCATTATACAAAATATTTGTGAAATAATATAAAATATTTGTGAAAAACTGTGCTAACCTTCCTGAGTGCTTCAATACAATTGAGGTTAACTATCCGTATGTATTATCGAGTATTATTGTTGATTAAAACTGAAACATGAACCATTATTCATTGCTTTTGTTTATTGCGTTTGTTACAGCAACTTTTAGAAATATTCTACGACCCTATATATCAATATTGAGAACAAAGATTTAAGCACGAATACTATAGGAGAAAATGAAGGCTTGAGCGATATAACAGAGAAGTAAACATTTTAATAAGTACCTGCATCTCAAAAAAATGACCACATTATTTAATCAAAACATCAGATTTAATCTAGCAAATATAAGGACAAGAGACAAAAACAATTGATGAATCAGTAAGTGCACTAAATTGAATACAAAAAGAGTTTCATCTTATCGCCGTGAAACATCAAAACTGAGGTGGAACAAAGCCACCATCACCTTCTCGAGACACAATGGTTTGAAGTAGATTTCAATGAATTTGATTGTGATGGTGTCGAGGTAGGAATGTTAATTATAAATATGATTTGGTGATGTTCAAGGTTCAACCTTTCAAGCATAGGCATATGCTTACATCATACTTTATTCCCCTACAGGGTAGTTAGAGATATTGTAATACCTCAAAACATCCATGTTGCACTTGTAGTACCGAAACTCTGTCCTGCCAGAAGTGAGCCCATTCCCACTTATAATGGACAGTGGGTATAATACACCTTAATACCTGAGTGCGAACCACTCACCATGATACTTAAATTAATAGATGTTATTTATATATTTCAGGTTATTACAAATAAAATCATTTTGGAAACAATTGATATCCCAAAAGCAAATAAAGCCAACAATGACAAGGTAATAAATCAGTTTTGACATAACTTGAATACTAAAAAAGCCAAACAAAGGTGTGCACAACAGTGACAACATAACTTAACAATTTCATTATTTTGTAGGATTAAAGAAAGGTTAAAGAAAATCATGTCGAACTGAACAACAAGAATCCCCAAACAACTCCAAAGAAACCTACAAGGAAGACACCGGTATTATATTTAAATTATCTCTATCTCTAATAGAATAAAGAAAGTTGCTATCCAGGTCTGTAGCATGTGCTACAAATTATATTATAACACATTTTATAATTATATTAATTAATGTGTTAAAAATTTATAATATGAATTATAAAAATTTTAAGTTTTGCATGGACAGAGCTTAAATTAATATTCTCTTATTTGTTGCAGAAAGCAAGTAGTTTTGGAGAAGCCTCGTAGATGCACAACCAAGTAATGATTAATTTAAAATTACAAACCGAAATTCTGATGAAGACATTAGAGTCACTTAAAAATAAATAGTATAATGAAATAAAAATGTTTTAAAGATATGTTTTTATTTGTTTAATTAGAGAATAATAATAAATATTTATTTAATTAATTTTTCAAATGTAAACTGAACTTTATTGACTTTAATGACTCCTTTTCCAGTCTTTGATTATTTAATTGTAATTATTATTTGCATGCAATCAAAAACTATTTTTAATAATGCCAAAGAAGTATATCTTCTTACGCGGTACATAAGTACACGCACCTTTTTTTTTTGTTCTATTTTTATATCTATTTCCAAAATATTTTGAAGAACCCTTCTGCAGGTGAAGGCCTCCTCCAAGGAACTCCAGGTATCTCGGTTTTGGGTGAGTTGCATCCAGCTCGAGCCAGCCGTTTTAGGAATGTCGTCCGCCCACCTCGTGAGCGGTCTTCCTCTGTTTCGCTTCCCAATTTCAACTATACTTAACTTATATTACTTCATAGTCTTATTGGTCTATTGGCTAACATATTCAACTGCAGATAAAAATTTTGAATAAGTTCCCGCAAAATAAAAATTTTGTTTCAGAAAACTTCAGTGGATGTCCTTTGTTCGAAAGAAGGCAAGATGTCTTCTGGAAAAGATCAATATTTTGTATTTTATCTATTTAAAGGCCTCTGTTCATCACTCGTCAGTTTGTTAAAAGAAGCATCGGTATAGAAAACTAACTTTCTTATAAAGATATAATATCAATAAAATAGACACAAAATATTCATGTGCTCTCCTCCATTAACGGAACCCATGTGTGGTATTTAAGAAAGGATAATATACATGTGTTTAATGAAAAACCACTGAAGCCACATTCAAGGCCCTTGTGAAAGATGTTTTTCAATTTGTGTAGGTAAATTGAGCTACGGGACGGAAATGAGATCTCGGGTGAAATTCGATTTTATCGGGCATAAGTTCAAACATCCATAAATTTGTGTCAAAATCAACACCTCAGAACTCTCGTATTACTATAACCTTACAGTAATAGAGTTTGCATTTAAAAAGCTTACTTTTATATCTTTTCACGTCAGATTCCTTTTGATTTTTGCTAGATTGTATATAAACAAAAAAAAAAAAAAGGGGGGGGGGGGGGGGGGGGGGGGGGGGGGGGAAAAAAAAAACACCCCCGCAAAGGGCCCGGCCGGCGGGACTTACAAACTTTGCTAAAAACCAACCCCCTTAAAAAAAAACGGAGGACAACGTCTGTGGGGTCCACTAATAATATATATGTCGAATTAGAAAAATATTTAAAAAATATTTCAGTTTAGTGACTATGAAAGCTATACCTATATTTATATATATTTTTTTAATTTTGTTATAACTTTTTTATTTTTTACTGACAAATAGTCTTGGCTTGTCTTTAGTAGAACTTATTCGAGCATATTATATGAAGTAAGCCATTTGTACTGCGTATTCCAAATTCGAATCGTCATCATCATAGCCACAGATACGCATGCGCGGTGACATGCTGGGTTTTGGCGCCATGTTATGTTTTATTGTAATAAATTTCATAACATTATTATACATATGTTCTTCTTCTTCTAAGAACGTCTGTTATTAGAAATGAATGTGAAAAAAGGGACTACCCAGCTATTTGTGATTTTACGATTGTTAATCTATGTGTTATTTTTTACATATTATATTAGCGTCATGGCCTTATGGCCGAGGCACTTCGGCCATCCTTATTTTTTTAGGATTTTTCATGACATATACAATAAAAATTTTACAAACAAAACAAGGTAAAGCAATCAATAATAAAACAAATCCGTTCGAGATTTAAGTATAAATTTAAAGGGATTTTACTCGTATGGTATCCGTTTAGGAAATATTGTATCAATTCCAACTCACATATTCTAAAACTCAAACCTTTATAATAATAATAGTCAACCGCGTATTTTTTTCAGCTTAAGCATAAAGTACTGTTTTTTTAAGTGTAAACAATTACTGAATTTATATTCGGCTTTAGTAATTATAAATTTAAATGCGTATATGTTACAAACGTTACAAGAGGGAAACTCCCTTTTTTGTACCCTGGTATTTAAATCTATGTAAATATACGACACCTGACCATACTCGTATCTGTCAAATAGGCTAAAGAGTTTAGTACGTGTATAGTTAATGAGGTAGATTGCTATAATCGCATATCTAGTTGAAAGTAATTTGTAGTAGTTGCAACTTTCCCAAGGAAATAATTTTAGCAAATTACATCCAGCACGAACTAGGTTAATAATGTAAATAATTACTGTTCAAAAATATAGTTATTAATTAAAGTGATACGCGAACACGTAATACATTTTTTGTTTTCTTCGTTACCACGCAGATAGAGAATGAGATACGATTATTTCTAACGCTAGAGCAAGAAAAAAAATGTGATTATATTGCCCTAAACCACCATAGTGAGGAAACCACTGAGAATTTCCAGGAATTTTTGGGTTACGTTAACTCTTTTCTTTTGGGTTCCAATCTAGAGCCAGTGTGGATATGTGTTTGGGTGCATTCTAAAATTAATACGGTATAGATATCCTTTTTAAGATTTCTTTTCTTATACAGATATAATTGATTTTTTAACTTTGTTCTTTATAATAGCTGATTTCAAAACTCATGCTTAACGTATTTATTACAGTTATCTGCAACAGCTGGAGAGATCAGTGGGGCGGTCGACACGATCATCCGCCGATATCGACTAGAAAATGGGAATTCACTTGGCGAAAAGGATGAGGTAAATTACGTTATGTATGAATTATACTGGCGTTCTGATGTCTTTATCATCATTTGTTTTTGGCATTATAATACGCAACTAGGTGATGAGCCTTCTGTTCCTGACACACGCCGTCGACTTTTTAGCTTAGTAGCGTCACCTCAGAAGGTTTTCCTTTACAAAGACTAGCAAAGCTAAGATTAAAAAATATTTAAATGAAATTTTATCAGGACAATTTTTATAACACAATAGCTGTTGATTGCGGCTTCACTCGCGCTTATTTGCTTTAAACTCTGATCATGACAGGTTTTTACACAACCATATTTCCCTTAAAAGATTGTAATTTCAACAGTCCTGCGAATGCACAATGCATTACCAGTCAAATTGGTGAACCTCTTTATACTCTGTATTGGTAAAACTGATATATGAAAGATCAATATCTTTCTTTAGTAATTGTTCGTGGCAGGTTTTTGTAACACATTCATTCGTAGGAAATATATTTTCCTCATATGAAAGACAGCGTTGTCATTTCGAATCAAGTCCGTCGTGTAACGTGGGACAATCTGGACATAATAAACACAGATTGCTTTCACAGATACGACTATATTTATTAAGTATATTATGCTTGTTTTCATCAAAACGAGTAAAATCTTGTTCAGTTTAGTTAGTGCCAGTACTAACTATAAAGTGAAATAGATTCTGAAAGTGTTATAATGTTCTCAAATATGACATGTTAAAATACAAAATATAGTAGATTCTCTAAAGCAAGATTACGTGATCCTACGCTTAAATATCAGACATTTATAAGTATTTATTAACTGATTGAAGCGACGAACCTTTTTAAAGTTAGATCTCAGAATTAATAAAAAATAAAAACTTTTTACAGCTTCATATGAGTTCTTTATAAAAGTAATATTAAATTATAGTTTAGCAAATATTATTTACTTGGTTTAATTATTTATGCAATAATAAATATACTAACATTATTTTCCTTTTTATAATTTTTACTTTGAATCACAGATTTCAATTAATACATGATTATATTTTACAGTTATTTGGACCACCAAGTGCTCCGGTACTCGAGAACCCTGAATTTCAAACGCGGTGGTACTTCAAATATTTTCTCGGAAAAAGTAAGTACTTATTATAAAGGACGACGTAATTTTATGCTTACATTTAAAACATAACATATGAGCTTCCATCTGCACAGGCTTTCAAAAAAATGTTAAAAATATAATTTTAATTTCATTAATTATTCATGAGACTTACTGACTTTTTAGCGGATTATTATGTTTAAGAGGTACTTAACCTTTTAACTTCATTATTATTCCATCCTGAAGGAGTTCTCGGGAAAGAAATATACCTGTAACTAAACCTCACCCCACAAAATCAGACAATTTAATAAAGGAATATTTTAATATACACCAGGGAAAGCGTTTAAAATATATTTTAACACTCTCGCACACAAACACATACTAAAAATACTCCACGTCACGTTACATAGAATGAAAATATATGCAAACATTTAATTTCAAAATGTATAAGTTTTGATAAGATCGCAATAAATCACCTCGTTCTTTAAACCAAAAGTTCTGAACGAGTCTTTGTTTTGTCAAAATTTGTTTCTGCTGTAATGAAAAGAAAGTTGAGATAGTGATTTAGTTGAGATTTATTTTATCAATAAAACATAAAATATATATGGAATCACGACGACTAACAGTGTGAGTATCCATCGCGTTATCACTTATCATGTGATCCTCCAAAATTTACTATAAAAAATCTACTGAACATTATACACACAGAATAGATGCCAAAGACAATAAAAAGTTCTTTATTCAAAGTAAAATATTACGTATTTCTATCGTGACACTTTTAAAGCCTTATGAATTGCAGATTTAAAAATTCGCTATAGGAGCGCGAGTCGTCAAGGTCTGTGATAATGCTACTCAACTACAAAGTAGCTGTAACATACAAAAGAAAAGTTAAGGGTTATTATATAGTCAGTTGGAACGAAATTGTGGTTTATATTACGTTGATGTTGATTCAGAACATATTGTATTAACTGTTAGTTGTTACTTTCTTTTAGTAGTTATCATTTAGACTAAGGTACTGATAAGATGTGAGTGATTTCAATATTTATTTCGAATGTATAAACCCTTGTATTGATAATTTTAATTAAGGTTATAAAGGACTTCATTCAAAAGAATATTTTTAATTATTATATAATCGTAGACGTGTACGATATATTTATATCTGAAAATCATGGCAATTAGGACACAATAATCAGTTAATAATTTCTCTTCGGTACAAGAACTCTTTGACATGAAATTGGCTTTTTATTATTTTAATTTAGTATTACTTTTATATGCCATTTAATTGGCTGGTTGTGTGGTATTGTCGAAATTGTGTAATCCATCATATATACCAGATTCAGAGCAACTTAAAGGCTATTCTTATTAAAATACGTAGGTATGCAATATAATCCTTATACTTATGCGTATAAAAATTGTATTTAAGAAATGTTAAAACAAATATAATACCGAATGTATGCCGAACGCAAAGAAAAAAACAATTCATCTGACACAATATTTAAGTAAGAATGATTAGATAAATTTCTAAAAATAGGTGGAATACAATTAGAGATCATGATCATCAGTCTTCTTAGGCCTTCCATGACCCGTGGCATTCTAATTTAATGACTCATTACCATAAAAACGTTTTTCACGTTTTTTTGGACGTAATTGTCTTCCGCGATATAATTTGTTCGTTAAATTTTAATGCATTTACAACGGTATTACACCTTAAAACTGTATGTAATTTATTTTTATTTCATATTAGGTATTGCGAGACTCCCAAGCGTTTACCGCCAACTTGTAGTTAAAAAGGTTCTTTACATCTAATTATAGAAACAAAAAAGAAATCACAAATACTTTGTGAATAATATAGCTAACTAAGACATTAATAAATAACAAAATATTAATGAGCTCATTAAAACTTGAATATTCTGAACATCCAGTCGTCTTTTATGAACTAATCACGTTCAGTTTGACAAAGTTATCGGGCAGAAGCTAGTAAAGATTAATTGTTTCAGTGCATCAAAACTACATTGGAGTAGATGGCGCACGTGAACCATATCTTCTAAGCGTTGTACAGGAAGGGGCCGGACTTTTACGAGCAATTCTCTTTAATAAAATGGTCAGTACACTTTTTATTCCTCATTTTAGTAACATAGTACTAACATAACACTTTGTAATAAATTGTCATAAATAAAAACATATTTTTACGTTTATTACAATAGTAGTAGTGTAAAATATGGATTTATGTCTTATTGTGGCGCCTCTTTAAAAAATGTGTGTATTCGATACCATTGTTAAATTTGGGAACCCTTCTAAGTACTTATGTCAGTGTTCTAATTTTTACAAATAAAAAGTTCAACTTTTTACAACATCCATATGTACCAGTATATCTTCATACTACGAGTCTATACGTAGCACCCTCTACGGACCTAATAAGGGGCTATGAAATCACAAAACTTCATTAAATAAATAAATATGTATCACATGTTACATTCGGTTTCGTCTTTTTATTACTAGCTGATATTATATATTAAAAAAATCACATATGTCCAATCTCCATAAAGTATGTAAGGTTAAATTACATCTAGACTTTAAGAAAGACTTTTTAACAGGGCGCACACAAAATTTATTTACCGGCGAGTGCTTGGAGTGGTGGAGGAGGCCAAACCCCAACAAGGCCGACCCTTAAACAGATCCTATCGCAGTTCACAGCCATTGAGAAAATCGATAAAATGCCCAGAGAGGTGATTAACTACTTTCACTTTTGCTAACGTCAATCTTACAACAATCTCAATAAAAATTTTGTCTACTTTAATTTTATACTGAGGTTATATTTTATTTAGTTAAATATATCTCAAAGTAATTGATTTATTTTAAAGTTAAATTATCAAATACTAAACTAACATACAAATTTGAATTAAAGTATTCATTTATATATTTCAATTTCCTTTAAATTAAAGTCAAATTTAACATATATTTTAACATCTACTTTAAAATATACCTCTTAATACATTCAATTCTCTAAGTAATACAATACTAATCAATAGAAATAATAAATATTGTTATATTTTAATACTCTTCAATGCGTTTTCAATTATGTTCAAATTTTTAAAAGGAATTTACTAAAGCAAGTGATTTAATATTTATATTCTTGTTTTAATTAGGGTCACTATTTGAAAAAATATTTTAAAATGTATGGGTCATATGCATGAAGATGCAGGGGTACCTTTATTTAAACTTTCTAGCGTAAAACCTGAAACTATAAGTTTATTGTATAAACGACACGTTATATAATTTAACGACGTTAAGTAAAGCACGTTGTTGTTGTTTGTTAAGATCACGTGCCCGGAACTACAGAAGGACATATTGTTACTTGAAGAACAGGAGGGGTCTGTGAATTTCAAGATTGGTGTCGTTATAATGAACCCCGGCCAGAGGACTGACGATGAAATGCTGTCTAATGGTAATTGTTTCTTTTACCTTTGTAGGCAGAAACAGGGAAAATGTTTTATGTAATCAAAACATACGACAAGAAACCTGTTACATTAGGTTTTAATTAGTGACTTTGATGGTAATCATAAATTTTATATAAATTATGTCATTTGTAGTGAATGCTCATCTAATTTACAAAATGGTAATTAATTGCATTTTTTTTTGGAAAATTGAGAAACAAAGTTTAAGAATAATCTTCGTGCAGTTTATTATTTTAGTTTTATTTGTATTATATTTTTTTAAATTAAAATAATTAAATCTTTGTCTTTAATAAATCAAGAATACTTGTCTTATACATAATAATAATGTGTATTTAAAATGAATATAAAATCGTATATGTATATAATTTGTTACACAAACTATTTGTTTAAAACCGCCTATAGAGAGCCTATAGACGTGGGTTTCACTAAGAATAATTTTATTCAGAAACTTAATTCTGATCGCAAATGCTTCAGTCATATCTAATCCTATTGTAAATTACTTAAAAGCTCTATTTCAGAAAAAGGTAACGCGAAATGGGACAAATTTATTTCACTTTTGGGCGACAAGATTCGATTAAGAGGCTGGAACCGGTTTCGCGGAGGCTTGGATGTCAAAGGTAGGCAATATTTTTTAGACACACTAAATATGTTAGGCCCAGCTAATTGGGTAAAAAACGTTAACGTAACTTCTAAAAAGTTGCTACAGCGCTGTTTATGCTCAATTTAAATCTTTTAGATGATTTAAATCGTCCTTAATTTGTCGATTTTTGGTGTCAAATGAATCATTTTCTATACGTATCTTTATAAATGGTATTGTTATTAGTTTTCAGGATATTAACAATTCTCTAATTCACAATTCCCGGTGTTATAGTAGTATATAATTAGTTATAATAATATTAGTTCCGTGTTGGTACCCAGTAGTAGTAAAAATTTAATTACATATATGTATTCGTGGAACATATATTATAGAAAAGTGTGAAAAGGCATGAATTTAATAATATAAAATAGTTGTATACGTAATATCGCTGTTAAAAGTTAAATCTGTCAATTCTTTTAAGTTTTATTTGTGTTTGATGTTGCGCAAGGCACCTATTGCACGAATTTTTCGTTGATCTCAAAGATTATTTACTTACTGTACGTTCGGTAAATTGATATCACTTGGAAATATTTATCTAAGGGAAAACGTTTTCCAAATATAAATAAAGCTGTTTTCTTTGAAAGCAATTTAGTATTATTTGATAGAGATAAAAACTTACTTCTTAAATTGTTTTGATCTCTTATAAATTAGTGTTTTGCAAATACTATAATAAATATACGGCATTTTTTGTTTTGTTTTGCAAGACCCATATCGAAGTGAAGTCACTTTCACAAATCCTTGATTGAACCCTGCGAAATTGATACAATAATAATACTAGTTAGTGTGATTGATACTATAATATCGGTAGCCCCTACTAAGATAGACATATAGCCTTTTACCTACCAACCTAGTTCCGATATCAATCAAAGAACCACTAGGCTACCTGCTATGTCCGTAAAAAGACCAGTAGCGCTAGAACCCTTGGTCTTTGCTTTAGATTTTTGTTCGTGATTATTTACGAATAGGCAAGTAGTTGATAACCATTCCATGCGTCGTCACGCCGTCGAGTTTTTGAATCTAAGCTGGTTTTCTTCACGAATTTTTCCTTCACCGTTCCTTTACGAGCAAGTGTGAAACGCACACATAGAAAGAAAACTCCATTAGTTCTTAGACGGAGTTCGAACCTATGACATCAGGGATGGGGGTCGGAGGCTCAAGCCACAAGGCCAACACTGCTCATGCTATTTGCCCTACCAAATAGCTTATATTAGCATCATATATATTATACCATAGCTTAGCCTAAAGTAAAATATTAATATAAACATACAAGTAAATTCAACTCATAACATTATATCTAACCCATTATTAGTTGAAATATCTATCTAATTTTAATTCCCGCAGGTGACATGACAGGCAGCCATTCCATTTACACGATGCACCAAGGGCACGAAATTATGTTTCATGTATCAACAATGTTGCCGTTTTCTAAGGACAATAAACAACAGGTCAGTCTAATATATGCAGCACTTACGGTATGCACAGGCATAATACATGTAGGAAAACAGAGTCGTAATATAAACACCTGTACACTGCCTATCGCACAGCGGTTTCGTTGTTTCAAAATTTTATCTTAATTTAAAATCTATTAAAAGTATATCCTACGAGCGGGCCACGGGTTCGCACAGCCAACCATGACCCCTAAAACTTGAAAAATTATATACCTAAACCTCTGAATATTCTGAAACCGCACTGAAATCCATCCAGTAGTGACTAAACCTTTTAAGACAATTTTGGAAAATAGTCTTCGTTCTTGAGATTACCTCCTCCAAACAGGTGTATAACAAAGTGAAACGTCAATTCGATCAAAATAAATTTGTAATGTACTTCTAGAAGAAATAAACAAAAATAAAGTGTGCTTGATATTATAGTTCTAAAAACCTAATGGTATATAAAAGTTTTTTCAATCTCCTATATGAATTATTCGGTAATCAAGCAAAATCTGTATTTTGATAAATCCTAATAAAACCTCTTCTTTCCTGTTTACCTCCGATAACACATTTATTACGGTTCTCAAATAAAGAAACCTTTTAAGATAATTCCTGTTTATGGAAATGAGTCGGCTTATTACCATCAAAGTTATTATTAACAGATTCAGAAATATTTTAAGGGAAGCGGAAGCTCAACAAAAACAGGGTCGACAAACCGTTGTTTGCGCTTTTCACCTATTTTCGATATAAAACTTCTAAAAGCTTTGTTTCTAGCTATTAATTTAATTTTAAAGTTGTATGGATGTATAGTTGGTGGGTTTCAGTAAGTAATGCTTTTGGAAAAGATTATGTAACCTTTTTAAATCTGTGCTAAAACTAAAATAACTTGTGTGTGAATTACATAAAATGGTTTTGCACTAGGTTCTTGTACAAAATTACAAATTTTAAACAATTGTACTTTTGTAACTTGTAACTTTCAAGTAGCGTCTATAGTACCTACTAGCTTCTTCTACGTTCAAATTTGTGCCAATGACATGCATAAACTTTTAGTCTGTAGTTATGTAGTAGATAAATTTTTGTATCGGAGTCCTTGAGCAGCAACCTTTTAATATCATTTTCGTCCCATAACAGTGTAATAACATAATTAATAATAAATAAACCAGACACAGTATTAAATTCATGTCAATTCGACAGATCGTAACGTAACGGATCATTGGTCATCAGGTGAAATGGAAATCCCGCAATTAGACTAATTAATTCACGGTTCTATCAAGCATTTCAACGATTTTTTGGATGATTGATTTGCGTGAATCAATTAATAAGTAATGTAATATTGAGGGGACTTTAGATTACTTTAGTGATATTTAATAAATTAAAACCGACCGGTAATTTATATTTAAAAAAATATTAAGCCCTGAACAGAATATACCTATATCTACTTTATATTATAGTAGTTACTTAAAATTTGTTTAATGAACCCAATTAAATTGGATCAGATATTATACATAATATAGAGCAGGGTTAGTGTTGTAGTTATCAACTGTAAGGTTGAACCTTCAAGCCCTGTCTATAGTCCAACTGATTTATCCAGTGTCGACAAATTTGACGTAGAATGTGAAGTTAAAACATAAAACTTTAAAATGTAACTAGCGATAATTATATGTAGTTAACTACTAAGATACAACTACTCAGGTAGATAGCAAACATGTTTCTAAATAATAATTCAATGTAATGCATAACATTGAGTTTATTTGTTTATTTTACCAGTAAGTATACATTTTCAAAGGTTTATATTCAGAGCGAAATTTGTGGAACGTATTATTTAGTTTAGTTTTACAATATACGATATTACGTGGGCGTGAATATGTGAATTATATTTTGCATATTGTAATAAAATACACAAACTTAGATAGGGATATCGGGTTTTAAATCTAAAAAGGAATGAATTTGAACTAGACCAGCCACAGCGGGGTACTTACAAATCGGTTTTCATTTGTCTTTACTTTTACTTCATACGTCCACGTAACATATCACGATATACAATCTTGAACTCGATCGCGAATGCTCAACTTCACAGAGGAATAATGGATTCCCGTGACTACGTAAGAACACTAATAAGTTGCATTTTAAATATAATAAATAAAGAATTTCTTATAGTATTAGATATTTCAGCTTTTTATTTCTGTCACATGATCGTACGAATGGCGTAAGCATTAGCCAGCCAGATTATTAAATGTTGTTACAAACGCTACGGCTGAATATATTCAGACTGCTACTTAAACAGCGCTGTTTAGTTAAAAGGCTAGGCTGTTAATTGAATGGCTTATTAAGCTAGTTGGCTGCGACATATAATTTGTCACTATTAGACAATGTATACATTGTCTTGTTATAACAAGGATACGAAATATAGTCGGTTGGTCACACACGGTTATTTATAGAAGTGTCCCTGAGTTGGAATAACAAAAAAAGATGTTAATCAAACAAACTGTACCATGAAATATATTCAAAAAGGTCTCCGTTGCACACACTTGTGGATTGTATAACTATATTTATTATAAAGAAATAAAATTGACCGGATTTTAAAAATCAACTGAATAGTAAAAGTTAGAACGTTCCATGGCTTGGCTTGTGATTATCATGTGTGTTTTATTTCATAATATGTGTTCCCGTTTCCTGTCGAACGAAGTCGCCTGGGCAATGGGCTTACACGCTACAATTTAGTCCAATGTTAATACCTGGCATAAAATTTAATGGCAATTATAAACTTTCCTATCTACGAATTAACGTGTGATATAAAGATGCCCCTTTAGGAATCTTTTATATAACAAGAAAATTAAATAGAAAGAAATTGGCATATTACGTTGTTTCTTTGAAAGTGTGATTGCAGTGTACTGCTGATTCAATGTAGAATTGTTATTTTTATATTGGAAATCACAAAATATTGTTAGTTCCTTTCAAAGTTTATTTTTGTATAGCGGAAAAGAGGAAACAAACAACACCTCCATTGACCTTCACAAGAGCAAATGTTTGAACTTTGAACAATGTTTGTATGTAATTGGTATTGTTCATAGTTGGAGAGGAAGCGGCATATTGGGAACGATATTGTCAACATAGTGTTCACTGACGACACAGCACACAACACTTTCAACCCCCAATGTGTGAAGAGCCATTTTACACGTATCCTTTATAAAGAGTTAAGATACTTGTTTAGTCTTTGTTTGTTTTATCTATTATACACAATTTTGAATAGTTATTTATACTTATCTAATTATGGAGAATTTGAGCTGCCTTGCGATTCTGTAACTCACTTTTCGCACAGCGGTTTTCGCAGCGGCGGTCGCGCTCAAATCAGTCGTGAAGCAGTCATTTTACGATTTGGCATTCTGTCTGATAAGGAGGGAGCTTGTAGTTTATTGTTAATCAGAATGCCAAATCGTAAAATGACTGCTTCACGACTGATTTGAGCGCGACCGCCGCTGCGAAAACCGCTGTGCGAGTCCGAAAAGTGAGTTACAGAATCGCAAGGCTGCTCTCTTCTGTAGAACTACCACAGTTCCACCGGACTTGTTCGCCACCCACAATAAGTTAATGAATTTGTTACATTAATTTATTAGCAAGGGATTTGGGAGTAATAAAGGCAAACTATAAAATAGCTTTTATTGTGTCAATTCTATTTGGAATTGTAAAACCGGGCGTTACTTTACGGTAAGTAGTATCAATATCAATACAGTTTCACAAAAATCTGTTTTAGTTTGGGTATTAAATCACTGACAAAATCGACGCTATTTCCTCAATAGCAAACTTACCTTGTTATTCCCAATCGTACATTAGTAGTTAGTAAACAGCCATTAAAGTTAATTCAGTGTATGGAATCTTAATAATAAATATACAGGGAAAACATTCTTATAGATAATATAAGACTGACAATGTAACAAAATTTATAGCTTATATCAAATTAACTTAATCAACACATTACACAAAATGAGGTTAATTTTCTTACAAGACAATCAGATATATTTGCCGTAGTATCTGAGGTGGAGGGTGAAGGGTACAGGCTGAGCGTGTACACAGATGACACGGTACCCCCGTTCGGCCCCTCACTCCCCTGCCCACCGATATTCAGCGACCCTCAGCTCTTTAGGGAATTCCTTTTGGTAATCTTGGCATATTTATATCACTATTTATTTCCGTTTCAATACCGCTTTACATATTTTTATAGAACGAAAACTTATCTAAGTAATACAGATAATGTAAAGTAATGTACCTAACCTTATGTTTTAAAGATTTCATATTAATTATATATTTTATAGAACTCTAATAGTGGTTTAAAATTGTAGTTTTTGATTGTTATATAATTTCATAGCGCCTTTGGAGTTAAGTCGAAAACGCAACTCGATTTTCATCATTAACGGGTTGGAATTCACAGAAAGCTCTCCTACAAACACATATCAATAAAACGGGCGCTGAAATGTGTTTGTTTACACAGTTGGATTAGATAATGTTGTAAAACTTTTAGCTCTGAACTACGTCTCCGCTTCTGGAGAAACTATATGAAATAATTGTATTTCATTGTAAAGACAGAAGCCTTATTCTCTATGTATAAAACTAAAAAAATCAGTCCCAGAATATAAAAAATTGACCCATAAATATCATAAAAATACATTCACACATAATTAGTATTATTAAATTAATGGTAGGGACCCAGAGGGGGTTTCGGGGATTTACTAAAGCGCGGCAGATTAATAAAATAGGGGATACCTTGTACCCGGTTAAGTACCTCCCCAAAATATGAGGCCCATATATAAGGCCGCCCGTGAAGGAGACAGGATCAGATTAGTAAAAAAAAATTGACCATCAGAAATTCCAGGGTCAGATAAGGTAGGGGAGTTGATTACATCCTAAAAAGTGTATATTCCACTAATCTGACAATTTGAAAGTGTCGTAAAAAAGGGGGGGCAACAAAGTTGTAAAAAAACGTCATCTCGCATTCTCGACTAATTTTTTTTTATTTTGAAGGAAATAATTCAAGAATAATGAAAAATATATAATCTGACGATTTCGCAAGCCGAAATAACAAAAATTGTCGATTAAGTTAAATGCGTGAGTGCGTGATGCCTACATTTCCTTAAACCGATCGGAATCTACTAAAGGCGTTCTAAATATTTCCTCAAAATACATTTCCTGTAATTGAACGAGACCGAAGATTTTGAGAAATTTTGAAAAATCTTAAAAAATAAGAAATATTTTTTTAAAGTGGTTTCTTTATCGATCAACTTCAAAAACTAATCGCCTTTGAGCTTGAAAAACCAGTCGATCGCCACCAAGTGGTCAAAAGGGTGATGTTAAGATATGAACGAAAGAAACCCGAAAAGTGTTATTTGGGATTACTCCGAAATTTGTGGTTCGATCAATTAAAATTACATATGAGGATGATAAAATGGTGAACCGAACGGTGAAAATTGTGATCCATCAAAAGTTAGATTTGAAAATTCCAAAAATAATGTTCTATGAAACTTCTATCAGACTTTCGAGCTGGGAGAGCTCAAATGCATAGAAATATTATTTCTTTGAACTAGTGAGCTCAAAATATCAATATTAAGCGCCCAGGAATGGAATTAGCGGGAATAGGGATGGCTTTAGGTGAACCGTTTTTCTAAATTTTTTTGTAGATAGGCGAATCCTCTAGATAATCGTCAGATTATGAGACAGTACGTTTAGAACATAAAGATGAACCACATATATCTTAATCTGACGCGCTTGAGTATTTCAAAATTGCGATTTTTTTGCAAATTATGAAAATGTGGGTTTGCGTCCCATCGAAATCGTCAGATTAGTGAATGAGTGCTTTTTTGGGATTAACACTCCCTTAGAAAAGAGGTCGATAATTTTTATTTTTTTCATTTTCAACCCTTAAATAAACCACCCGCATCAGCAAACGATAGATTAACATACGTAATTATTAAAAATAGTAGGGATGATGCTATCAAATACGTGAGGAGTTGAAGTTTTTTTAAATTTAAAATCTATAGGCTTCCCCACCGATGAAAAGGTATATATCATAACATTTTTTCTTCTTATTATCTAAGCTTTGCATCCCAATAGGTCTCTACGACGTCGAGTAAATCCCCATTTAGATGTGGCTCCCTACCATAAATATGTGTCAATTATTGAAGTATCCTCATTATACTGGTTTAATACAACATAGGGTGCAATAAAAACTATAATATGTATGCTCGTTATATCACAAACATTTTGGTTTAGGTAAAACTAATGAATGGAGAGAAGGCTGCATTTCAAACGCCAACGTTCGCTCTAAAGAGGCAAAGAACATTGGACACATTAATAAGAGATATTTATGCAGAACATTGTTCCGACCACAAAGTGGTAAGTATGTTTAAGTTCAGAAAAAAAATTAAACATCGATAGTTATGCTTGTACGAGGAGATTTCGTTATAGATAACGCCGCCCATTGCACAAATAATTTAGGTATAATAATGTCTACGTTGAAGTACAAATAAAAGTTTAAGTAGTTAAAGAAAAATAATAACACAATAATTATTAACCAAAAAGAAAGAGAAACAATGTCGCAATGGCGGCGCCTATGTATGTAAGACCTAAAAGATTGCTTTTACGTCTAGCATACATAGGACTATTAATGTTATCCACCCTAAAACTGAAATAATTTATGACTTCTTGAATGAAAATACGTTTTCAGCCAATGTTATCTCGGCGGGCCTTATCAGACGTGTGGTCAGGCGGGGCAGGGGCTGGCGGCGCGGGCGCAGCACGTACCGAGCGATTTCTTCACGTTGGGCAGGCACTTAAACTGGATGCTGTGTTAAGAGGCGATGCACCTACCAGCCTTGTATCTACCGGTAAGTTTAAGGACGTACCAGCAAAAGACTTAGTATGTAGAAATATTTTTATAGGTAATAGAAATCGTAAAGGGCAATGGCTTCGTTAATGGACCTAAAAAGAATTAAATTTGTAATTCATTCCACGTCTCTGGTGGGTTATGAGAACCTGGCGAAAAGAAAATCCTCTCACACGGCGGGTACCTATAGGTGATCTGAAAATTGTTTCTACAATTAAGTGACAGGAAACTAAATAAAACTACTAGCGCTACAACCTATTAGGTCTGGGCCTCAGATTTCTGTATCTGTTTCGTTATAATTTGTTATTTCTAATAGGCAAGTTAGTGAGCAGCCTTTTGTACCTGACCCACGTTGCCGACTTAAGGCTTCGTCGCGATGTTTTCCTTTATCGAATCGCATGGTCATATGACATGTATATTTTGGTAGCTCTAAATTTGAGTAAACGCTGTAAAATCTCGTGCAATGTTGAAAATTAACAACAAACACGTTTTTAAGGTTTTGTCTAGTTTTGAATTTTTATGTATTAATTCTTCTTTGAAACACTGATATTAGTCTGTCTTTTATGTAAATGTTTCAGGTTCTGGGGGTTCCCGAAGAGCACCCTGGGAGGGAAGGTTATGGCGCGCGGCTCCCCTTCCCGCGACCCCTGTCTGCGCTGAGCAACTTGATGAAAGCCGAGTACTGCTCTCTACTACATCAAATACTTATATTTTAGAAGGTAAGAATGAATAATACTTCTAGAGATCATTTTCTCGAACTTGGCTCGCCGCGGACCATTTTTCTCCATCAGATATTCTTAAAAAAATATTAATCAACTCAGTCTCAATTCATTAAAAAGTATTGAATTTGTAATAAGGTCACTTGTTACACTCAATTATTTTTATATTTAAATAATATTTGACAATATAATTCCTAAGTATAATTTTTTACTAAGTAAAATACTTAGTAAAAATAACATATTTATGTGTCTATAAAATGTGTTTTTAATGAAAAGACCACTTTAACAAGTATCGCAGCTAGATACTATGTTTATAAAGTATTTTTAATGTTTCAGTAAATAAATTATACCGTCAATAAAGGTATAGTCTAGACAGGTGTTAATCAATATTTTATCGCTTTTTCTACATTTTATGTGATGGCGCATTCTCATGCATCTCATAACGTTCGCAGGCACCATTTTATATTACCAACTCTGAAAGTTACGAGTTTTTGTTCATGTTCTTCGGAGAAAAAGATGATGTTATATTCTAAAATACATACAATATAAAGTAATAATATATATAATATATTATTTCTGTAGATTTTTTTAAATGAAAATAAATAGCTTTATAATGTTATATATAGAAAGTGGTACCACGAGAGTGGTACTACGTTGGGAAGGGTGTGTCCGATCCGCACGGATAACAGAACGCGCTGGCCTATTCCGAGTCGGAGCCAGAGTTACCTCAGGCGGGGGTTCCACTACAGGCGGTGCTGGGGGTGCGGGGTTATATGCCTTACCAATACATGAACTATGTGCTGGAGCTTGGGCCATGCGACCATTGCAAGATTGCAAACACGCAAGACTTCCTCGTACCAAGACTGCACATTTCTTTGATGTATTAGAACAAGGTAATTTTTTCTAGTTTGTTTCAATAAATAAATACATGTATGTATATATTTTTCGTCTTATGTTCTTAAATATGTGATATTATTATTGATTAAACAGCATATTCTAGTTTAATAGATTTTTAAGAAATCAAATTCACTCTTAATCTTAACTAAATTAAATACTAAGTACATTAATATTTTCCTGACTTTACCAGTTGTATTCAGAAATTAATAAAAAATACAAATTAACTATTAGTACGTTTTTAACGTATCTTTTATTTCGACCTTGTGTAATTTTGGGATCTCGAATGTTTAGGTGAAAATGGGAAAACTTTATTAGCGGTAGCAATAGGAAGAAGAATTCTACTTTTAGTTGAAGAGCCTAAGACTGAACATGAGATGGGCTTTGAATATACTCATGTCAAGGTAAGAGTTCAATGCGATGATTTCTTAGTTTATATATAACTTAAATTATATAGAACAAAAAACAATTATACTAATAATATAGCCGAAGATGTAAAGTAATTATATTAAATACAAACATTTATTTTTATTTAAAAATACATATTTACAATTTCTTAACCTATAAAGTAAAATAAAAAAATAAAAAAAAAAAATGAAACACAATTTGGAGCCTTGGGCGCTTTCTTTGAGCCAGGAAAGTGCCGCTGGGTGTCTGCCAACTAATTAAACGCCTGTGCACTTGAACCCCACGCCCAGTCCTACCCAAAGGGAACAAAATTAAGTTGGGGGAAAGACTCTTTATTTGTGTTCCGGGGGGGGGGTGCGGCGGCCCCCCCAGTTTTTGCTTGTCCGAGAATAGACGGAATGATTAATACTAGTAGCAGGCCCGTTAGAACTATGGTATTTCCATATTTTTGTACGGATCCGAATCCTGGTCAATTCGTGCAGCGGACCGAAAAAAGATTTTATCAAGATGTGTCTTGACAAACTAGAAATGGTAGGGAGGAGTGATGGTAGGAGTAGTCGAGGACGATCGCCTATCCATTGGTCTGACCCTATTAAGACAATTATGGGTCTCAACATCTTATCCAAGACAAGTTGAGGATAGAGTGGTGTGGAGGCAGCAATTCGCCGTATCGGAAAGGGCTTTTCAACCTTCAGTAATGAAGAATACGGAGAAGAAGTATACCTAATTCGGGTGTGTTGTGTGATATACTCCATATCTCAGGGAATATACGCGAGTGTGTGTATGTGGTTATTTGGTGCTATGGATATTTTTTTAATCCTTTTAAGGAAGCACTTTATTTAGAAATGATATTTTTCATGCAATGAATTCGGTTATTACATCTATCAAATATATATAGACCAAAAATTCTACCATGAAAACATATAGGTACTATGAGTTTTTGTGTTGTCCCATGATAATGCAATTTAGAAAGCATTTTTTTAATAAATACATATTTTTTTAGACTAAATTTAATTTGATACAAAATAGTTATGTTGTGGCGTGCCTAATTTCCTGGTTAGTATATGTGCAAAGTTAACAAAAGCGTGTAAATTCTAATGTCGATTTCTTTAACAGGATATTCAACTGAGTGAAACTCCAGTATTATTAAAGTTAATGGACGGGGAACTTCCCGTCACAGTTGTGGGTTACAAACATCATTGGGAGGTGCTGGAGACTAGTACAGGCCAGGTATTTTCTTTAAACTAATTTCTACTTGATTACTAATTGATAATTTAGGTCTGTACATCTTTAGTTGCTACCCTCACCAGTTAAAATCATTGCTCATTAAGTTTTTTTTGTTCACTATTTTATGATTTTTTTCACGAATGTTTGCTGATAACTACCTGCCAGAAAGCTAGCATACTTTAGTTTATACAGATAATGAATATTTGATTGTATCAAGCATTTCTCAACAAAATAAATAAAATATTTCTTTGGGCAAACGTAATGTTAACTACTTTAAGACAGACTTTACAACTTTTATCAGAGTTTCCAAGACGAAACAATAATTATTCACGTCGAAATCAGGAGTTCCGTGTTGCAAACGGCGAGTGTTTCTTGTCAACTTCCGTTGCTAATATACTACATACTTAAATTATAATTCAATATATTCTAAAAGGGATCCAGACGTGCAGTTCACTTTTAATAACATCAAATTTTTTATATAAAAAGTCGTATTAATAAATATGTAGGTAAAATTAATTGCAGTCCATGGGTGCACAGCCGGGGATCACACCTACGACCTTAGGGATGAGAGTGGCACGCTGAAGTAAATAAAAATTATAATAATATCTACTAATGTTATAGACAGTGAAACGAGTTGATGGTAGCGAAGAGAGCGGCCTCCGTCGCGGCGCTCTCGTCAACGCCTTAAGAATTGGTGACGATAGAGATGTACAACTATTACTATGTTATAATCGTAAGTAGATTATTTCAGATCACACTTTTTAGTAAAAAAAATACTAGTCAAGTAAGTGTGTACAAAATTGTCTGTATTTAGATAGGTTTCTGTGTAGTCTGTGACAGAACGAAGGTATCATCTGTAAATGAGTGGATTATTTATTTATAGCCGCACCAACAAGGCCACACATAATAAAAAAAGAAAAATGTTACACAAACTGAAACTGACGTGTGATTGCCATAAAAAACAATAACAACCGACGTGCGAACGGCATGAAGGCGTTTAAGGTCTCTTTACGTCTACAGCACTCCTCAACTACATCTGTGGTCTACAGACATTGAGCGTGCCAAACGCGTGCCGTAGAAAATGATATTTATCTATATTTTGTAGTAGTCCACTGACTGGCACGGGCCATTCCCAGGCAGTATTTGCGAAAAAACACGCTATGACAAGGCTGGATACTACCTACTTTTATATGTTACCTATGGTTACCACAATTGATGTTGAGCATCGATACAAATCACCTAAACATAATTGCTCCATCAGAACCTACCAACTGGCCAGCTGATCACAATCGTCCGGACATACTCGATTTCTTCCTAACAAAAGGGCTCTCTAAACAATACATGAAGATCGAATCAGGCTGATGGGTCTCGTAACTCCAGTCTATAAGTCAGCCCCTAAATTGAAGTGAGAACCGTAAGTTATATAACCAGCAAACTGATTGGCCGTCCTGCAAGGAACACATAGATGAAAACCTTAATCTAAATGTCAGAATTAAAGAAGCAGAGGAAATTAAACAGCAGTAGTGAAGTTTACTAATCTCATCAGCTGGGGAGAGCAGCCTACTACTGAACACAGACCAGCACACAAACATACCATTGGAAATAAGATGATGTCAGGAGAAACGCAGATTGGAGAGTTTGGCAACTGAGTCGTCATCCAAAGACAAGACCGCCCTTAATAAAGCCATGTAGAATTGAAGGAAGCTATAAATAATGTTAATGATTTAACAATGCAAGCAAAGTTGGAGTCTCTAACCGCTACTAAGGCCAGCAACTATTCGCTCTGGAAAATCACCCGTTCTTGTAGCCAACCTAACAAATCAAAAGCCCAAATTAAAAAGGAAAACGGCTGGGCCAGAACGAGTCAGGACAAAGCGGACTTGTTTGCGAACTACCTAACAAGCTCCTTTAAACCTAATATAACACTGGACAACTCATCAGAAGAATATGTTGACCAAGTTCTGAGTCAAGACCTTCAAATGGATCTCCCCCAAGACCTGTGTCGCCTGCAGAAGTCATAAAACTATAAATGCCTGACAGTAAAAAGGACAGGTTACGACCTGATAACAAAAGAAGATGAGTACCAAGAAAGGCTATGTTTACTATACTCTTCAATGCTTTAGAATAGGCTACTTCCCAGTTGCGTGGAAAGTTTCAGAAATCATATGATTTATAAGGCTGGCAAACTGATGACCGAAAAACATCCTACCGACCAATCAGTCTGCTGCCTACTCTTTCGAAGGTATTGGAAAAGACAATACTTCGTAGAATTGTGCCAAGCCTTGTGGAGCGCAAAGTAATACCAGATCATCAATTCGGCTTCAGACAATACCATGGCACAATGGAACAAGCTCACAGAGTATGTGACGCCATAAGAAAGTCCTTAGAACAAAGGGAATACTGCTCATCAGCGTTTCTGGATAACAAGCATTTGACAAGGTCTGGCACAAAGGCCTACTATGTAAGATCAAGCAGAATATTTCCCACTCTTACTTTCCAATATTCAAATCTTACCTAGAGGATCGCATATTTTATATAAAAGAAGGTGACGCCACTTGGAATTTCAAAACATTGATGTCGGGGTACCACAAGGATTGTTCTCGGTCCCATGTCTATACGTTGTACACTGTGACTACCGCTATTGCCAGGAATAACCACAGCAACATTTGCAGACGACACCGCTATATTAGCAAGCAAAAGTTAACGAATGGCTGCAAAAATTGAAAATAAAAGCTAGTGCCGCGAAGTCAGTACACGTGACCTTCAACCTTAGAAGAGGAGACTGCCCACCTGTAAAGTTGGACCAATGTATTCTGCCCCACAGCGATCATGTAAGATATTTGTTACAATTGATCGTGGATTAACGTGGAGGCACCCATCAAATGTAAAAAGCAGGAGCTACAGCTAAAGTACAACAGCCTTTACTGGATTAGGAAGAAACTCAAGACTTTCTCTAGATAACAAACTTCTTATATATAAAGTCATCCTAAAGCCCATTTCGACATATGGCCTCCAACTGTGGGGCAGCGCAAGTGATACCAACATAAATATACTCCAGCGACAACAGAACAAGATCCTAAGAGCAGTTGCAAAAGTACCATGGTACATAACCAACAACGAAGTTCACGAACACCTTAAAATGAGAACTATCAAAGAGGAAATCCGGAGACTGGCAGCTAAATACAAAGAGCGGTTAAGCTGTCACCCGAATGAACTTGCTCGCCAACTCACCATCAGACAGTATGTGAGTCGACTAAAACGTCACCATATTCTAGAGCTAGAAGACCGGCATTAGCTCTAGACAGAAGATGAGTAGATGCTTCCAATGGGAAGTCAGTCCACATGACAGCACCACAGAAAAAATTCGCTCATAGCCTTGGGGCTGATTGCAAATAACCGCAGAAAAAAAAAAACCTATGGTTACCATTTATGTATATGGAAACTATAACTCAATATATATCTCTCTATATTTAATCTATTTTCGTAAGACCGTTTTTTCACCGACTAACTTCCTCTTTTCTTTTATCGGGTATAGCCCATCACAAATAACGTGGCTTTCTATTGGCAAAATAATTTTCAAAATCGGTTCAGTAAATCAAGAGATTACTCCTTACAAGTAGGTACCTCTTTATAATATTAGTATAGATAACCTTGCTAACAAATACAATGGAATGTTTTCACACTAAGGCATACCATATACCTATTATAAGTAATTTGTAACAGTAATTTTTAAGAAGTGAAAGAGTACTTAAAATTACTTTATTTGTTCAGACACATGTCACTTCGAGCGCTTGACTACAAAAGGCTTGGAGAGCGACAGCGAATACGACTTCCATTGGACCACTGTTCCCACAGCTGTTGGTACGTTTTCTTTATTTATTACCTTTGAAATTATTAAACATTAAAGTAAAATACATTAAGAAAATATTTATGTGATAAACATTGTCAATTGTTGCAAAAAATATGCATATTAATTTTACATTTACATTACGAAATAAAAATACATTCATTAGGTATAAATTCAGTAGGTATTTCACAACCTACGCCTAGGCAATTTTTTTTGAATATCTGTAATCTGTTCAATTCACTCATATAGCATTGAGATAGTGGAAAAACGTTGTCTAACTTTGCAATCAACACATTGTAAACGTACGAGGTTCGTTTAGACAATTTTCAGTTAGAAAAATCTCCGACGTGATTTCATTGACTTTGTTAATTTGCGTAAAGAACTTAACTTTATAAAATTTATTTTACATTGATTCAATCCAAGAGGTACTCTTCTTCTTCTTAGCAAACTTCATTACTGAAGGTCGTGCTTGTCTCAGTGCATTAGGGATGTGAGACCCATAATTGTCTTTATCTGATTAAACCAACGGGTAGGCGATCGACCCCTAGGAAAAGCCTCCTACCATCACTCCTCCCTAGAGGCACTGGAGTTACTAGAAGACGTACCTATCCCGCACTTATCCGCTACTTTTAATACTCCTGTGTATGGCTGTCTCGTTCTTACAACTATATTACTAACATGAATGACAATATTGATATATTTCCTACTTCTACAATAAGTATTCTTGTATTAACTACTACGGTTTTAGTTTTTATTTAGGTATACTTTTAATTGTATATTGTTTAAGTTCCTTGCTTTTATGTGTTCTCCATTTCTACACAAAAAAATTTAAATGTTGTAATTTCTATGTTTAAAGAGTGTGTGAAATGTGTAATGTCATATTTACTTATATTTTAAAGCATTCATACAAATTTAGGCCACATTTTACTGATCACTAAAACTAAACTCTACACGTAAACTTGAAATCTAAAATGTAACCAAATACCGTTGAGTATTTCGATAATACATATTATAAAAAAGTCTATTAAAAGTATTATAGGTTCAGGTCTATTTCCTCCATTAATTTTATTCGATAAATGCGCTATATAGGAAATGGCGAATGCCGATCTCCTAAGAAAGAATTCGCCTGCGACTCATACTCTACAAGATCTATAAACGATTTACGTGCAATTTATTATTTCAGTGTGTGCGTTTCCCTACATAATGGCGTTCGCAGAAGACTTGTTAGAGATTCGGTTGGTGGCGAACGGATCTTTGGTCCACGCAGCTTGCATCCCAGGCCTTAAAATTCTATGTGGAAAAAAAGGTAAAAAAATATCTCGTATTTTTAACTGGTTCTATGAACCGACAACATTCCTATTACGCGCTTTTTATTTACGAGATTTTTTTGTATAATTCAAAAATCATTTAACAAATTTTAAAGCTATTTTATACAATATAATTGTAATTGCAAGCAGTACGCAACAAGCTTCTCAACCCTGGTTGTAAGTTAGACTCCCGGAGAATACTAGGAATTACTTCACAGCCCTATCTCTTAGCATCGACGGTTACATTTTTCTTCCACATTTTTATCCAAAAATAATGCATTACACTCACGCTGTGAGATATGTGATAATTTAACTATATTAGCAACTAGCGGCCCGTCCGTTCTTCTTACCCGCTCTACGCCCTTGACTTGCGAACTGGTAGTAAATGTAAATTTACAATTAATTTAACTTCTTTCTGACAAGTTATTTATTTTATTTATTTATTTAGTTATTAAGCCCACGACATCACACACAGTCCTAAATCTACCAATAATTTCACAAAATCTTACATCCAAAATGTGCGACAGTCAACGCAAGCATAAGTTTCTCAAAATAAAATATTTTTTTACCATAAACATAAAATAAAATAAAATTTTCAAGAAATTTACACATTAAAATGAAATTTGTTTTGTTCCGCCACTAAGCATAAAAAAAAAAAATAAAAATTTCATTAAAATGAAAACAGCGAAATTAGGTTCGAGAAAGACACCCCACAATGCTTTCTCTAAAACCGATCAGCCCACTACCGAATATATCCAGCTCCGGACAAGCTGTGTTCAATTTGTTAAAATCACGAAGAATTCGAACGAGAGGTGCCTGAACTCCTAGGTTGGTTTTGGCAGAAGGAATTTGGAAGATATTGTTGATTTTAAACCTAGGGAATGAGTAAGGGACGACAATTTTGATATCCTGTAAGAGGTCACTGCTTTGTATATGGTTATTGAGCAATTTATGCAAGAAGGTAACAAGTGTACTTGTTTACCTATATGAATAAAGATATTTTGAGTCTTGAGTTTTGGGTCCCGTCTTCGCACGGGTGGACATTTTTTTTTTAATTTGGCATAAACGTACAGGTAATGTTACCATCGTATAAATATTGACATTAATACTTATACGATACGAACGTTCATTTCAATTGATTTTTATATTATAGATTACGGTGACATATACATATAAATTAATTGTTATATACAGGACATATTCTACGTAGCATGTGCCCCTGAATACGTCCCCTTGGGCCGCGATATAGACCCATGTCTCGGCAGACACGACAACTACGAGCTGGTGAGGCAGATGAGCAAATGTGGACCTTACTCGATAGACGACGACGATGATTATAAGTACGTATAATTTTTGTATTAAAAATATAGGGTACATTTTTTAAATTGGACAGTATTCTAAATAAAATATAAAGCTTTAAAGTTCTATGTTTTTGCTCCATATTAGTATATAGTATAACAAATAATTCGATTAATGTAAGTTTTAACTTTTTTCGCTGTTAGCGTTTTCATACTTAACATCGCTCTTTAGCTTAGAGGTAATTAATAAAGAACAGACCTGAACATCCTATATATAGTTTACCTAGAGTTAGATACAACATGTAGCAAGGTATATCACTGTACTGACATATGCATAAAACAAAAAATTATCCTACTCAAAACAAAATAAATACGTACAATATAAAGCATATGTCTGAATTTATTTTTGTTTTAATTAATGATTATTTTGGGATCTAACTTGTAACATATAAAAAAGTTTAAGTACTAAAATATTTCGTATAATTAAAAAAAATTATAAACGTAACATGGTTTTAATTAAATTTATTAGTTAATCAAGAAGCTGATTGCACTTAAACCTTTTAATACAAATGTTTAGAAATGATCAAGCTAACAGGACACCGGAAAACAATTCAGCATCAAGCAGAAGCAGCTCCATATCATCAGAACAGGAGAACATTCGTCCGCCACTCCACAGAATGACTCCCATATCTCCGCCCACATCACCTCAAGGTACATATTAAATACTTGGCAATTTAATATATTCATTAATCAGTATTATTAATTATTATTCATAATTCTCATGCATTGAATAAAACGCATAGCTAGATTATTTTGGGATTCATTAAGGAGCCTCTAAATCTCTAATGTACAAACATTACCTCTCCACATCGTAACCCTAACTTTCGTACTAACTGACGAGAAACTGATCTTAAATTATCGTGATTCATGTGCACTTTTCCTTTTTTTAATATTTTCTGATCACTGTTTCAATAAGTTTTAATTGTTTTGTTTTGTTCCATTAGTTTGGTCTAAATAACTATATGTCTTATGTATTTTTGCACTTCTTGCTTACCATATCTAATTCATTTATTTTTCTCACAGTAATGGCCTGGAAGAGATCGTTCGAAAGCGATAAGGCCGCCAGTTACCCTGTTTTTCATTTAATTATGTCAACTGTATTATATTTGTGCAACCAAATGTTAATAAATAAATAAGCCACATTTGCGTGAGATTCAACGAGAGAGTGAGTCTTCTAAGCGGTGTTTTACCGCTTCTGATTAATTCAAATAACTAAAAATCCAATCATTTGACATAATGGAGTCTCTCAGCCTAAACTCTCGAATCTTACCTTTAGCGCTTTAGCAGGAATATGTCATATACGTATTGGATTTGACATACTCCGTATGTCGTAGACAAGCTAAGCAAATATACAGTTCAAATGTAACATAATATACAAATACCTTGACCTTTTACCTTTTAATAGTCAACTTACAAGTGTCTTTAATCTGTTATTTAAGGAATGTAACACCATTCTAATAAATTTAAGGTTTAGTTTAATTGGCATAAGTAATATAGTTTTTCTTAAGAATTGTTTATTTGTCCCGTAATAATAACATTTGCTATTACAGAGAACAGCGGTCGTTGTGTGCGAATTTACAAGATTCCGCAGAGCAACCTGAGCGCTGCCACTTACCAGCGACAGTCAGTGTCGGCCGACCACGTCGTCACTGCATACTTCTCTGATAGGTGAATTTATTTTTTATTTAACAGTTTATTGACAATTCACAGAGTCACTTTATTTTAAAAGATATTTTCAATTTTTTTATTAAAAATATACCCAAAACTGATTTTAGGGGGGGGAAAAACCCCACAAAAAAAAAAGAGAAAGTGGAATACAAATTTTAGTTTTGGCCCATTTAAAAACTTCTCTAAATTTATCTAATACACCATATATTGTGAAGAATAACTACTGAAATGTTATGTCCTTATTTCTATAGAAGAATTTCAATACAATAATGAATTTTCAGGCCAAATAGCATAAGACAGAAATTGGCAGAGCTGCGATGGGACAGCAAATCACGTGGCGGTGGCGAAGATGACATCGTTCATAATTCGCAGTAAATAAACGTGTTAGTGTAAATGTAGTGTTAGCCCCTAGTTTCAGATTGTCTTAAAGAGAAATCATGTAATATTTGAGGTTTATAACCGCACAACTGATACATGTCCTTAAAATTATCGTACATTTTAACATATGAGAGGTTAGGTAATTGTAAGACTTTCGAGGCGTAATTGGCACAAATTTAAAATGTTTGCATAGAACATATTTTGCAACTTGTTTAAAATATTTACCACTCACGCGTCGTATTTTGCAATTAATCAGTAAACGGAAGTGAAAGTGTTTATTCTATTAAACCGGGGCCGGGGTGTAATTTGTAAAGATTGATTACAACAGTTTACGCGACTACCACAGGGAAATAGACACAGAAATGTGTCCGCCCCATAGCGTATTGCCCCATAATATAATTCATTGTAATAGAATTCACGTTGTCTTTCTTTCATTCGAGTACTACACATTCAGAAGAAAATACACTATAATAAGGCATATACAACACTAGCGAGCCCAGTGCTTGCTGTTATTAAGTAAAACGCACGATTTAATGTCAAAATATTTAGGTACTTGTAAAATTCTTTCAAATAAACGTGTTTATCTTATAAGTATATTTTCTGTGTTTTTTGTAATGTATTACTGGTATTACTATTTACCGTACTGAATTATATCAGTAAATAGGAACCTTGACTGTTGTCTCAATTTAACATACTTTTGATAAGTCATAAAATTCGCTAGATAAATACGTAGAAGTAGCTGTAAATTGTCCGTGTCATTCATACAGTATTCCTGGGTGTATATTTAGAATACCACTGGTAATTGTAACGAATCGTAAATTTTAAAAAAACGCAGTTTCTTTCAATAGAAAAAATTACGAACGGTTCTCTGGATATATTATATTTACAACCTATATATGAACGCATAAAGCTAAAAAAAGTTGGTTTTCCCTCTATTATGCATTTTAAATATAAGCTCAATAACAATAGTGTAAATGTCGTTTATAATATAATATTTGACTGCATTTATAAGTTTGTATATACGGTTAGCAATAGACTAAATCAGAATTTCCTGATACCCTGTATCACTCTTTATATGTACTAGCGTAAGGTTGTATCTTCTGACATGCAAGACATAAAGTGATGTATATAATCTTCTCTAAGAATAGGATTCAAAATAAACTATTAAGTTCCATCCACGTTACGTTCTAGAACTTAATATTAACATTGCGATGCAAGAGAATTGAAGTTATATTTAGAAAATATAGTTATTTGTAAATAAATAGATTAATATTTATTGCATACTATATATAGCCTAAATATTTTAATGTTATTAATCCCTAAGTCTTATTCTTGCTATAAACTTAAAAAGTTATAGCATAAGTGTTTGGTCCCATTGTCACATAAGAGCGATAAGGACAGAACATTCAATGAATCTCCATAGATGCTAGAGTGACTCTAGTCTAAGTGTTTTCTAGAACTAAAATTAGGCTTAAAAGTTCGTCGATGTCTATTTACCCAAAAGAAGAACCAAAAAGTATTTAATAGGGAATATTTTAAGTAGAAATGTTTAACGTATAAAATTAAGAATCGTTGTTTTAGGAATTTAAAAATTTGAAAGTTTTAATGATAATTTTTTATTAAAAACTAACCTGATGTATATACTTCGTTTAATAATGGAACAGCATCTAAATACCTCCATTCAAATTTAAAAATATTATTTACATAATATATTTTTTACCATGAAAGTTATCCTACTATGGCATGAGTAGGCCTAGTATTATGTATACTCAAAATTCACAAAGGAAAATGTGATAAATAATTTGTGTGTTGTTATAGTAGACAAAATGAAATTATTGTAGATTTTTCTACTCACACTTATTGCCTACACGGAAATTATTAGAAAAGCGAGATAGTAGTTGATGTCTGCGTGGAATAAGGAAAGGCTTGAGCTAGGCTGCCTATACTCTATGAAAATGTTTCTCGTGTGAAACGGTTTTATTGTTGTGTGCACAATTTTGATCGCCAATTACCACCATTATTTGTTTAGTCATATTTTAAACTATCCTTAAAAATATACAAAGTAATGTACCGATAAAATGATGATCATCTGAAAATTTAAAACTATAGTATTTCCATTCAGTACCAACCTTTACATTTAACAATCAGGAAGATAAACAAAATTAAATATAATATTCATAAAAAATATATAGAAGTTACTAGAGCAGTGTTGGCCTAGTGGCTTCAGCGTGCGACTCTCATACCTGTGGTCGTAGGTTCGATCCCCGGCTGTGCACCAATGGACTTTCTTTCTATGTGCGCATTTAACATTTGCACGAACGTTGAAGGAAAACATCGTGAGGAAACCGACATGTCTTAGACCCAAAAATTCACGGCGTGTGTCAGGCACTGGAGGCTGATCACCTTCTTGCTTACTAGATTTAAAAAAATGATCATGAAACAGATTCAGAAATCTGAGGCCAAGACCTAAAGAGGTTGTAGCGCCACTGATTTATTTATTATATAGAAGTTACTAGCTAGCTGCTACACTACACAATTAGTAGTGATTCCTAATAAATGTGGCAGGTATACAGTAAATTAATTTGTTATTCAGGCAATAAGTGTGAACAGATTTGGATTAATGTTTCTAAACTAATTTAGGAAAATGTATAATGTTAAACAGATGTTACCAAATTTATGTAGACGATATTATTAGATAATAAGATAAAGGCTCGTTACCCCCTATAATTATTTGTTTCGAATGTCGGTAGGTATTTGTTGTATCTTCAAAAGATAAATTACCTAATTTAAATTAGGTTTGCATTTATTGAAAAAAGGTATTTGCCTTGAGTATTAAAATAAGAAGTTGTATATTTTAATGAAATAAAAGAAATACATTTTTTATTTGTTTTCGGGAAACGGGTCATGAAATTGTTATTTTCAATAAAATAAAATAAATGTATGTTCTAAAACAGATATTTTATTCCATAAAATTATCTAAATACAAATTAGTCTTATAAAATTCATACAATTAAAGTAACTTTTGTTGCTGTTTCAAAACAGTCACATCTAAAAACTTGGGTAGTTCTTGTTGAAGTCTTCCTTGATTACCTTAAAAATACAACCAGTCATAAAAATATGTATGAGTGAGATATCTAAGAACATATGAGGATAAATAGTAGTTTAATTTTGTTGGTATCCAAAAGTTCTCTTTTCTTTAATTATTGAATTAAAAACCTTTGACACATATAACCACGAAACGTAGAATTAGAAAAAAATTAAGATGAAATTACCATTGCCGCTATTGCTGGTATATGCTGGACATATCAATATACTACTAGTTTTATCAGATTTGTTTAAATACATTAATGTTGTATTTATAAGTAACAACAGAAAAATATATCATACCTTGAATAACTCTATGTTTCTCCATATAACTTTTGGTAGCAAAAGACAAATCATTTGCAGGTTTAGTTGTAACTTGTCCATTGTTTAAGTACTTAGCTGCAAGTTGGTTCATTTTTAAACTTGTGTCAGTTGAAGGAGCCCTAGGTTGTATTGGATTTTCTCCAAATGTCACTCTAAAACATTATCAAATATATAAAATATAAACACAAGAAATAAATTGGGTAATGAATATATAGAATATGATTTTTTTGAAGTCTGGAAGTTTTAAATTTTTTTATCCACAATATTATGACAAGTATTGAGTAGCTCTTTACTTTAAGTAAAAACACACATTTGATGGAAAGTTCTTTAATTCTCACAACCACTTGCTTTAAAAAAAAACGTTTGTCTCAAACCAAGTAGTAACTGAATGGAATAATCTTCCGGGAGGGGTAATTAATGTAACCCCAAACTCATTTAAAGACAGACTCAATAATTTCACAACTTATTAACTTCATCAACTAATCATCTTATTACACTGCTAGTGTTTACCTAAACAATGACAGTAGAAAACCCCAATAGAAAAATGTCAGAGTATTCTTTCCCTAGCCTATTTGCAGGCATTTTCTTAGGGTGGTTATTTTAGATATAAGTTCCTACAAGTGTGGCGGATTTGCAAACCCAACTACTTTAAATGGTTTTCTGTACTCAAAAAATTTAAGACGGAATCAAGGTCCATTTGCACCTTCAATGTTATTTTACAATGTGTATTCTAAATACCTTTTGGTTACACTAACATTAGTCTTGTCAATTTGCATTAAACGTCTTGTATTTCTGTATAAGGCACTTGCTGATGATGGCATATCTGAATCTTGAAGTAAGCCATTTACTCGTGTCTGTAATCAGTTTAAATAAAAATCATTTGATATATATTGATATTTCATTTAGAAGCAGTTTTGGCCTAGAGGCTTCAGGTTGCAACTCCCATCCCAGAGGTAGTAGGTTCAATCCCCAGCTATTGACCAATGGACTCTCTATCTAAGTGCGCATCTAACACCTGCTTGTATAGTAAAGGAAAACATGGTGAGGAAAACTCAAATCCTAATATCCATGTCATGTGTCAGACAGATAGCTGATTACCTACTCGTCTATGAAATAATAATGATCGAAAATCTACTATGTATTCATTTTGAGACTAAGAGCCACATAGGGTTGTAACTATTATTACTGAATTATTACATATTTCAATTACACATTGTGTAGTAACACAAGTACTGAACCTTTTAAAAATAAAACGAATATATTACATTCTTACACTTACCATGACTTTATTGTAATAGGTCCATCCAATATTAGCCGGATCATCACTGTCTGTGTCAGTACTACAAAACAAATTTTTATAGAATTATGTTTGCACTTTAGTACACACTAACACTTTAGGTATGCGTAATAACTTAAAAAAGTAATAATAATATTATTATTTTTTTAAGTCTGAAGGGATGTACTTGCTTGTGAGATGTAATGACTTATCAATAAACATGCAGTAATTCAATAGCTTTATCATATTGTTAAGTAGAAGTTATCTGATAAAATAACACAATTTTTTATATACTTACTCACTGTAATCCTTAACATCCAAATATAGACTAGGTTCTGGAGACATTTGTGGTGTTGTGTCATTGTTAACTTGCAAATTATACAAACTCAACTCATTAAAAGTTTTATCTTCAAACCCAGTATTTTTTGTAATATTACCATTTACAAAAAGAGAATCATGCATAGATGTATCTGTATCATTTTTTTTCTGTATACCATCCAAAAAATTTATATTTACAGGCTGACCTTTAGACACCACTTCTTTTATGCTTATTTGAGATCTGTTACACTGAATTTGTGCTTCATTTTGCTTAATAATCTCTTTGTTTATAACTGTAGATGTTCTTACCATTTCAAAGCTTGTCATTACTCCAATAGATATTTTATGATGTTCTTCATTTGATCCTGCACAGGTTTGGTCAATAAGACACTTTTGTTTAGAGTTAACATTATCATTTTTGTTAGAAGATGCTATAAACCGATCTACTTTTTCTTGCAGTAGCTGTAGCTGTTCATTTTGCAGCTTAATTATCTGAAACAAATCTGAGACGGTAGGTTCCCTTTTTTCCTTATTAGAGCTTTGTACATTAGCACTTAAGTCATCAGATTTTTTGCTTTTTTCATATTTCTCTATTTCCCAACTTTTTTTATTAACAGCATTTAATGGTGATTGAGCACTTTCTGAATGGCAAACACAACTAGTTGAAGGAGAAAAGTGGTGTGCATAGTTTGCTTTAAGACAAGGTCTCGGAGACCGGAAGCAATGCTGTTCCATGTAATATTGATTATTATGACAATGATGACAATTACAAGATCTCTCATATGGATTTAGATGAGTGTGTTCATTTATGTTTTTATTTTGATTTAAAGTACCAAACTTAATTATTTCCTTTTTTATTTCAAAAGGATTGTTTTCTTTTTCAAGTGTTATTATATTCTTTTGGTCAGGTAATGGTTGCTGTGCATTAAGATTTGCAATATTTTCCCTTTTAAGAAAAAAGTTGTCATTTTTATTAAGTGTATTTGGTAACTTAGGGTTAGAATCCACTGGTTTTAAGATATTTTCTGGCACATAATTAATTTTGTAAACATCATTAGTCTTATCTAGGAATATTTTCTGAGGAACACTTCGAGGTTCTTGACCAGCTGAATCCAACATGCTAAGATCTAAATCACTTGATGGAAGTCCATGGCCAGAAAAAGTTGCAAAATTAGAAGTAGGCGTTTTATTAACAGTGGGATATGGTAAACTATTTGAAAATTCAAATTTTTGGATTGGATCATTTGTGTATGATACCAAACGGGGGCTACCAAAGCCATTATACCTTGGAGATGAAGGTTCTGTTTGTTTTTCTATGAAAGGACGTGGAGAGTGGCATTCTGTGTCATAGTTCATAATGTTTGTATCTCTCACTTTTAATGGGGACGCAAATCGTACCCTCTTCATGTAGAACTAATTATTTAAATAGTTTAATAAAATCCACTAGTATGTATTCGACGCACTCCTTTAAGTGGAACAAATAAGCAAAATAAAAGAATAATAACTTAAAGATCGACTTTACATTAGTTATAAAAATTTAATTGATTATTAATCAAATAGTTCGTATCCTCCTTTGTTTTGAACTAAATTCAAATCTAAACGTTACAAAATAATTCAAATATTTAAATGACAATTTACGTTTATTTATGTAATGTCTGTGACCGCCGTCAGTGTCTAATATTTTTTTTTTTTTTTTTTTTGGTTTATGGCCTGGTATCTAGACCTTTAGGCCAATCCCGCCAATGTCTAATAAATAATGCACTTATATCCACAGACATCTGTTTACTAGTTAAGGATAGACAAGTAACGTGCTATAGTCTAAGTAATAATTTTGATATTTAAAATTTTTACTTTGAATGAAATTGGGTTTAGAGTTTAGACTTTATAGCATAGAGAAATAATATATACTGGTTTGGAACTTTGGAGGTTGCTTATTAATTTATTATTATTAAACCTGATAAAACATATCTTGCTGAATTAATTGTGAATGAACTTGGTGAAAAAATGAACAAAACTATGCTCAAAGTATTTTCACCACTCACCCTTTTTTCTAGAGCAAAAGGTTACAAACATCCAGGTGGAATTCGTTGTCCTGGTGGTATTCTCTATTATCCAAGGTAAACAAATTTTTCGTTCTGGTTTTACAGATGTTTCGAAGTCATATTTTTCTTACATATATGGGTTGATGTAATGTTATTTTGCCGTCAGCTTTGGATGTTTACAATAACAAGCAAATTGGTCCAACGAAATACATAAATCCAACTACATTTGAAATTTTCTGTATTTATCTTTCAGGGATCCAAATTTTAAAGAAACCGAATGCACTCCAGCGAAGCTCTTTAGAATAGAACAGATTAAAACTACTAAACATCGGCCCTACTGGGAAAAAAATATATTGGAGGAGCTTAAAATTAGAGCTTTGGTAAATTACTGAAATGATATCTATGCTAAAAATATAGTTTAACATTTAATGTACCACAATATTTCATAAAAAACTTGTACTAATAACTGTAAGAAATAAGTTTTTCAAGTAAAAGGATCAATACCGATAAAGAAGTATAACCATCTATTTTTAGAAATGTTCTTATTACAAATAGATACATTTTAATGTTTGTCCAATAAATTTAAATATCTAAAGCACATAAACGTAAATATATTTTTGATTAATATTGCCTAGTTGAGATTTTTGATCATTTAACTAGGAAGAGTTTTGTATAGACTTGTAATTCAAAAGAGTAAGTGCTATAATTAATGGCTTATAGAAATCAAGAAATTTAAGTGAAAGATTTCCTTCATGAGTAATAACTTTAACAAGCTACAATTATGAAGCAGTACTTATTGATTGGTCTTACTTGCTTTTTATTTCAGCATCAATTTGCTATTGTTAAAAATATCCCCGAGATAAATGCAAAGTTATGGAAAATTAAACACTTAATAAAAGTTACTCCAATAACATTTCCCTATGGAGAACCAACAGTGGATGATATAAAACACACAGTTTTAAAAGAAAATGGTCAATGTATTGTAACCAAAACATTAAAGCCAAAAGATGATGAAATTGCAGCTTTAGAAGAATTTGATAAGGATCCAAAGAAAATGAACTCAGTTACCATAAAAAGAGATTCTAGACTAAAATGGAACAATGCATTTTCTGGTGGCTTTTAAAGTATATATATTAGAAAAATATAATAGTAAATAATAAAAATACTTAGTCTTAAAACAATTTATTTATAATTTGTTCCAAATATGCAACATTGGCAATTATCTATAACTATTCACTATTTTCATATTTTTTTTTATCTACTAAGCTATTGTAGTGTTCAGGTGTTTTGAAATAATTATCCAAAATGATCCCATGCTTTTTACCAAGACTATATCTAGCATCTCCCCAAGATACAACTAAAGTAGGTTTTAACTTCTTAAATTCATTTAAATTAAACTGGTGTTTATAAATAGAATTATACCAATGCCCTCTAAATACAGCCAAATAATTGTCCCCATCTTGATACATGCGCAAAACATATTTGGATATTAATACTTTGACTGCTATATGAAATACAAAGAATGAGACAAGATAAACAAGGCATTCAGTAGCATTATTTGCAAGCACTACATCATCGCCCACAACTACTGGGTCATTTATTGTATTTATATCAAACAAAAATGCTGAATAATAGATGGTTGCTGCTGCTATTGAGCTTGAAGAAAATGTTAGAAAGGTTGATGCCCAGTTTATTGATTTGTCCAAAGGAGCCTTGTAAATAAGATTCCAATTACGTGACAATCCATCCTTATCTCTCCAGCGATCTTGTGTCTCTAAAAACCTCAGGGGATGCTGTGCACTGTAGCAAGCATAAGAGATTTTGAGATTTGTTTGATTTCTGCATATCCCTAGTAGTCTTATGCAATTCATTGTTTACTGATCTATTAAAATTTAAAGAAAGGTTTGATTCACCAAGCTTTAGGTCTTCGAAGACCTACCTACCATTTTATATAGTACTTTTTTTGTTAATTTATCGTTTGGGCACCAATATTTTTAAAATAGGTTATTTGCACAGATGTTATTTATCAGCACCTGATAATTGACAGCTGTAGGTGTTTTTTTTGATGGCTCTAGTGTTGCAAACTTTCGACCACGAAACTGCGCCGACGAAGTCTAAAACAATCAAAAATGTCTCTTTATTAAAAACCTTGTGTCACGTAATGTTTTTGTAGATTTTTTTATTGCTTGGATTAAATTACTTTCACGTTAAAATATTTGACCCTGTTTCTGCTTGGGCTTTCTAATTAATGTTTTGATACTAGTTATTAGCAATTTGAATGCATAAACGCTGTGATTTTTTTAAAAGTAGTACATTACATTGGAAGCCAATTAAATGTCAGCGCTGACATATATCACATGTATTTTATTTTGCACCGTTAGAAAACTGTGTACCTACTCGATATTTAGAAGGACCTAGGGATGTGAAAAAATAATCGATTATTAAAAAAATAGTTTTTTTAAAAAGTAAAAAACGATTATTTTTATAATTGAAAATCAATCATAGTCGATTTTATATCTGCCACCTCCCGACATTATGTCTGGTCTTTTATAACCCGGACCTCTAACTATTAGAGATATACGATATACAACGATGTTTACAATGCGATACATTGAAACCGATTATTTGAAGTTGTATTGATGTACTCGATGCATTGATGTTTTTTGTAAAACATCGAAAGGATGATAAAACCAGTTAATTTTACAAAAACTCAAGTTTGAATGGAACACTATAATTTAAAAGTAAAATAAATTTATTCAGCAGCACAAGACTACATAAAATTAAAAAGACAACAAAAATACTGCAATGTGCTACTGAAAAGGCATATACTCAGCATTTATCAAATTTCACCTAAAATCTATCAAAACGAGATTAAGTTAATTTCTATTTTGATTATTCTTAGAGATTCATCAATCTATACTAATATCAAAAATTGAGTTTGTTTGGTTGAACGCGCTTATCTCAGAAACTAATAAAAGTTATATGTCACCGTAAAATTGTAAACACCGTTAGATTGTAATCTTTTTTTTTTTTTTATGTAATAGGAGGCAAACGGGCAGGAGGCTCACCTGATGTTAAGTGATACCGCCGCCCATGGACACTCACAATGCCAGAAGGCTCGAAAGTGCGTTGCCGGCCTTTCAAGAATTGGTACGCTCTTTTCTTGAAGGACCCTAAGTCGAATTGGTTCGGAAATACTTCTGTGGGCAGCTGGTTCCACATAGTGGTGGTGCGCGGCAAAAACTGCCTTAGAAAACGCTCTGTTGTGGAACGACGGACGTCGAGGTGATACGGATGGTATTTTGTATTTTGCCTTGACGTCCGATGATGAAACTCAGCTGCAGGTATTAGACCGAACAACTCCTCTGAACACTCTTCATGGTAAATGCGGTAGAAGATGCAAAGAGATCCCACATCTCTACGCAACGCCAAGGGATCAAGCCGCACGGAAAGTGACTGGTCGTCGACGATTCGAACCGCTCATCGTTGAATACGGTCAAGTGGAAGGAGTTGGTACTGGGGAGGTCCCGCCCAGAGGTGAGAGCAGTACTCCATATGGGGCCGAATTTGCGCTTTATATAGTTGCAAGCGGTGGCCCGGAGTGAAGTACCGTCTCGCCTTGCTGAGCACACCAAGCTTTTTGGAGGCTAATTTAGCCTTTAGATATGTCAACGCCCAGTATTCCGATGCTAGCTGAGGCTTTAAGGAGAGTGTCTTCAAAGAGTGGAGTACCAACAAAGGGAGTTTTTTTAGCGGAAAACGCGCATACTTGTATTTTCTTGGGGTTAAATTGGACTAGATTTAGTCTACCCCAGTCCGAGACTCCACGTAGAAGAGTTTCGACTTCAGACACAAGTTTGTTCCGGTACTCATCGACAACGGCCCGAGAAATACCTGCTCGGCCAGTGTAAAAAGTATCCCCAGTGCTGTCGTCCGCATAGCAATGAATGTTGCTAAGCTGCAACATATCATTGATATGCAGAATAAACAGGGTCGGGGATAGGACACAGCCTTGTGGGACACCAGCATTCACAGGTTTCAGGTCGGAGCATGCTCCGTCGATGACGACTTTGATGCTCCGATCAGCGAGAAAGCTGGAAATCCAGTTGCATAATTTCTCAGGGAGCCCATAGGCTGGAAGCTTCGAGAGCAGTGCTCTGTGCCACACCCGATCGAAGGCTTTCGCTATGTCCAAACTTACCGCCAGCGCCTCCCCTTGAACTCAATTGCCTCTGCCCACCTATGTGTAAGGTATACAAGGAGGTCACCAGCTGAGCGACCACGACGAAAGCCGTACTGAGAATCGCTAATCAGCTGGTGGCCCTCTAGATACCTCAGGAGCTGGCTGTTAATAATGGTTTCCATTATTTTGGAGAACAAGGAGGTTATAGCTATTGGGCGATAGTTGCACGGATCAGAGCGATCGCCTTTTTTAGGTATCGGATGTATCGAAGCGATCTTCCAGCACTTCGGAACAGTGCCGAGCGTGTAAAGGTACCGGAAAAGGCGCGTTAGGACCGGAGCCAACTCAGGAGCACAAGTACGCAGCACAATTGGAGGGATGCCATCGGGCCCGCTCGACTTATGGATGTCCAAGGATCACCAAATCTGGCAATGTGCTCTGACTTTGCTTTAGCGATTTATCGCTTGAAGGACCTGGAGGCTGAATTGTATGCTTTTTTACGTTCGCCGATAGTCACATCACAGGATGTCACCGCTTCTGCCCAGGCTTTAAAGCATTCACGCTTACGGCGCAAAGCCGCTTTGCAAGAACGCCTAAACCAAGGCTGGGACTTGCCACCGACCGGCACCGCAGAGAATGGAATAAAAAGTTCCATACCCTGCAGGACCACCTCGGCGACAGAGTCAGCGACGGCATCTGGAGTACTCGACGAAAAGCAAATGGGCCCCCAAGGGTAGGACGCAAAAAAAGACCGCATCCCATCCCAATCTGCTGACTTATAGTGCCACACGCGGCGACAGCCCGTGAAGCTAGGCCGAAGAGGGCGCGTGAACGGCACAATGCTCCGGACCACACAATGATCTGATGAACCCAATGGCGGTTCAACAGAGACTTGGTAGTTCTCCGGATGTGAAGTCAGTAGAAGGTCCAACAAAGAGGGTTTATGACCATCCACATCTGGTATTCGCGTAATCGCAGGGACCATTTGCGTCAAGTCGTAAGCCAAAGCAAAGTCGTGAAAGGATCTTCCCGCATGATCGGTGGTTTCTGAGCCGAGCCAATCGGCATGGTGGGCGTTAAAATCGCCAAGTATCACGATTTCAGCGGTAGGAACCCTTTCGAGCAGGGAATCTGTAGCCAATCTATCTCGCGAGATTGTAAACTGTCGAAAGATTGTGAACCTCAACGAACTGCTTACAATTTAACGTATTATTATTCGGTAGATTGTAATCTATCGAAGTGATGACGGTTTCACTTCGATAGATTTACAATCTTAAAATTGTCAAATTGTTAACTGTCCGAAGGCTGTCCCTGATTGGTTGGCTTTATAGTAGACCGTTCTATGTCTATAGAGTTAGGAATGAAACACGGGTCCAGTCCAATAAACTGAATGCACTTCAAGAATTGTGACATCAAGTATTTATTTATTACTTAGTAGGTAATCAATAATTCTGACATCACATGGTAAAAAAATTGTATCAAAATAAAAAAATCAGAAACGTAACAATATTTTTTCCTCAAACATAAATTAAACTTGAAAAAGTAATGAAATTTTCTTTCATTTCATTTCCAACACGTTAAGTACGTTATCATTCAAACTTCTTTGGTCAATCACAGATTAATTTTACTTCCCAACAATTTCATATAACTAATTCTAAAGCTGTGAATAACTTTCAACACGACATCAATTTACTTTCATCAAAACAATCAATTTACATTCGACAACAAACGAATTAACAAAAAAATATGGTGGCGCGGGGCATATTCCGATCAACCAATCAGCGCGCGAGGTGCGATCCGTTTCACAATTTGACGGTTTCACTTCGATAGATTACAATCTACCGAATAATAATACATTAAATTGTAAGCAGAGTACGTTGAGTTCACAATCTTTCGACAGTTTACAATCTCGCGAGATAGATTACAATCTAACGGTGTTTACAATTTTACGGTGACATATATACAGTGCGAAGTCCAAGCTAGTCGTAAATGACCTAAAGGTGACCTATATTGTGTGTAAAAAGTAATATATTTAGTCATATTACTTACATTACCGTCCCTTGCTTATAGTTTAATAAAACAAACTGTACAGTTAAAACAAAAACTAAAATTAGTTAACACAACTGACAAAATTTGTTTATTCAGGAAAGCTACATAATGGTCAATATAACATTGCTATAATATATTTAGAGGTTTTAAGTAGTTAGTTTTGGATTGATCCTAGGATAAGTGACTCATAACTAATTCTAAGTTGTTATCGCATATAAGAAGTGAAGAATTGCTCGTTTTTTTCTGCTTGGGTTCTCTTAGGCGCGAAACATCCAGAAAAGGTTTAAGGTGAAGGCGCGGCGCAGGCGCAGAGCCGGCGTGGAACGGATAAGGCACGGATGCGACTTAAATTATATCAAAGAAGCGAAGAGACGACACAAAGAGTTATAACGCAGGCTGACTTTATCGTGATAGCATGTCTTCCTCTTCAGATGACGAAGATGCGAAATTCAACTCTAGTCGCGACTGCTAGCGACGCGGAACAGGCGACGAAACGACGTGCCTGTGCCACGCCGCTTGAGTATAATTAACAACGTGCCGCTTACGTACATTTTGTATTGACGCGTTTTGAAGCGGCAAGATGCCTGCGCGGCGCCTTCACCTTACGCCTTTTCTGTGTGTTTCGCGCCTTATATAGGTACGCGAATCCATAAAATATGTTTACAGAAAGAACTTGATCAAAAATACAAGAAAAATATTTCAGGGATTTACTGTTTCTTAGATAATTTCTTTGTAAATTCTATGTATGTACCACGTGCGATTGTATTACAGAGAGAAAACAATTACGCACTTATAAGACGCGATAACGAAAAATATATACCTAATCGCGTCCTATAAGTACTATATGATAAATAATCAAATTTGCGCATCTTACGATTTAAATCTCTAATTATTAACACATTAAACTTAAAAGTAGAAGAACAGCCATAACAGGAATTATAATATTACTCAATAAATGAATCTAAAATATTATTTAAAATTAAACCAACCAATTGTTATAATACTTATATAGAAAGATACATAATTCTTGTAATTACGAATATTCTAACATCTCACCTTCATTAAAAATTACAAAAGTGTAAAATATTTTTTGAGATCTTGCCGTAGGAACAGCAGACGTTTACTCCTAAATATTCCTAGTACACATTTCAAATACCTCATTCAAGAAAAATATTGCGAAATTGTGTGATGTTATTTTATTTATTAGTTATATCAAGTCGCAAATCATTACTTTGTGAGGACCTTGTTTAAATTCTTATAAAAGATATTTGTGCATTGTAAAATGCACCTTAATCTAAAAAAATAAGGTTTTGAATCACGAGTGAGAGAACTACTGAGTCAAAAGACGTGTCGTTATCCTAGTAACGTTATACTAAAGCTTTTGCATACTATCGAAACCGAGCAGCGATAACCGCTAATTTTTTTATTCGATTTACGTACATACTAAAAAAAGAAGAAATTTGTATTAGGACCATGTTAAAGAAATATATGAATATTACGACAAATTTGTCTGTGGGCTGTCTATTAAAATAGAAATATTAGAAAACGTAAATTTGCTGTGTAAGAATAAGTATGGCTTTCGTGTATGTGTGTTGCGTAGAGATGTGGGGTCACTCTGCATCTTCTACCGCTTTACCATGGAGAGTGTTCAGAGGAGTTGTTCGGATTAATACCTGCAGCTGAGTTTCGTCATCGGACGTCGAGGCAGAGTACGAAATTCCACCCGTATCACCTCGACGTCCGCCGTTCCACAACTGAGCGTTTTTCAAGGCAGTTTTTGCCGCGCACCACCACTTTGTGGAACCAGCTGCCCACTGAAGTATTTCCGAACCAATTCGACTTAGGGTCCTTCAAGAAAAGAGCGTACCAATTCTTGAAAGGCCGGCAACGCACTCGCGAGCCCTCTGGCATTGAGTGTCCATGGGCGGCGGTATCACTTAACATGCGGCGGTATACAAAAAAAATATATGGAATTACTTTTCGACATACGATAGCCATACTTCTTTGAGTCTGTATCTTACCAAAAGGGCCCATTACTATACATATAATATAGAAAATATCTTACAATGTACTATTTACAGGAATCTGTGGCGGAGAATCAACAATCGATTCCGAATTATTACCCGTTGGTTTACTTAGTAACTGTGCAAAGGAATCCTTTAAACCTTTCTCTATGTGACTAGAATTATTGAACTTTTGTACAGTTTCAGGTATTGGTATATTCGCCTTAGGTTTTTCATAGAATGTATTTGTTGCATTATTTTTTGTTTTCCGTAGGCTCTTCGGTAATGATTCAGACTTCAGTTTGACGAGAGTTGTGTTGACAACTGAGCAGTCAATTTGCATCAATGTTACGTGATCGCTTAATACGGAATCTGAAAAGTGTTATAAGAAATTAAGTTAGTAAGATTAGTACGTGACTGGGATTAATTAATTGTAGATTATTATTATTACTCTTTTTAGAATTTTTTTATTATTATTTACGACGTCATGCTTTCATAGCTATAAGTACAGCGAAGTTTTGTTATGTCCAAATTTGATTTAACTAAGATTCTGAGGCCTACGATCTCTTCGTTTGTTTCATTGATAATCTTTTAAGGCAAATACGAGATCTGTCCGTAACAATGACAGTTTCCCAGGAAATCGAATCTGATTTTAAATGTTTATAAATTTGGAAGAAAAAAAAAGTTTATCCTGGTGCCAGGCACAGAAGTAGTTGATCTTGTCTTGATCTCGATTTGTCTTGTCTTTTAAACATTTGACAATATAAAACACTCACCATTAGCACCCCGTGCCGGCAATATTAGCGCCATTTTCGGCGGCCTAGTGACGTTATGTGACACAGCTGGCAACAACAAGTGTTCTCCTTTACCAACACCAACTACGTAAAATGTATCATCACGTCGCTGCAAGGCTTGAAGCAATTCACTCCATTCACCAAAGTCGTTAAATTCATTATTCTTCCTTATATGTCTATTATACAGTCTTTCATAATACAATCCATCGAATTCGATATCTTTCTCCGTTGATCTTCGCAAACGCCGTATGCGCGTCTTGTCGCGAATATTTTTGCTGTTTTTAGTGGGAAATTCGACAAAGTCATCCAAATTCACTTTATTGAATAGGTTGTACGCTCCTAACAGGCCACCTGAAAAAAAATAGTTGTTATAAAATTTCTGACTGATTCTTAATCGGATTTATGGGATATTAGATTTTTTTATCAAATTAATCCATCCATCCTCGAGAATAAAACAGTTTTAACCTTCATCTTCATATTTCTTACAGTAATAGTGCTCCCACATTGCCGTTAGAAAATGTTTGTAAAAATTTTCTAACATAAAAACATTTACTAACAAATGTTGTCAATTGTTACATTTTGTTAGGAACTGTTCCTACACTAATAGAAAATGTTTACTAACATTTTATAACATTTAAATCTGGTATTGGCTCGCAGTTTGGTTTGCGTTCTGAGGGCGTCTACACCAAAATGGAAGAGGATTTGCACATTGGAATAGTGTTAAACTGAACGCAACCACTTAACATTATGTAGTCTGTATCTGTCAATGTAGTCTGTTATAATAATTGTATCGCCCGTCTGTTCCAAGAAATTGAGCGGTTCGCACCATTGTCTAACTCAGATTTTATTTATTTCTCTTTACTAAATTCCTACTCTAAAATAGTTTGTAACAAATAGCAATGTTTTATTTTGTTATAATTTGTTTTGTTATAATGTTAACTAAACATTTTCTAACATGAAAACATTTTTTAACATTTGTGATTAAATGTTTGCTAACAAATGTTTACTAACGTTACAAACATTTTCTAACTGCAATGTGGAATCATAAGACGACTATTCGATTTGTCTCACTAATATTTATAAGATAGCAGAAATAAAAAGCTGTTACCATTAATTTGTTCTTCATTGACATATCTACGCTTTTTGGGCGCCGAGGTCCAATTTAAGGTCTTCCCGCCGCGGATCCAACGTTTTAAGTCTCCTACGATTCGTATGCTCTCAGTCTGATTAATATTCTCAAACATTGTACTATTTTGACAGTCAATACCATCAGTACTGCGGTTTAAGTGTTCATAATCTAAAATATTTACAAATCGTTACTTAATACATTCTCAATAAATTATATAAGGACGGTCTTTTCACGACAAATAGATAGTCCAATACTTCAAAGTATTTCTTTTTTGTATTAAAAAAAAAACATTAATTCCATCTTACATCATACAAATTGTTATTTTTATGTGCGTTTCTGATGAAATTACATGTAGCAACATAATATGTTGAATTTGATAATATACATACTACACATTTTGCGAAAATAAAAATTAAGTTAATGTTACAAAGTTCTCAAATTAAAATTAACCCATACCTAAAGATACATCTTTATTATCTTCCGCCCATAATAAATGCCGATTACCAACATGAGAATGTGTTGGTCCAACAAATGGCTTGGAATTCCATCTACAGAAAAACAAAGTTTAGGTGAGACTGCGTTTCAAATATTTTTATTGGAAATTATGGTCCGCTCTTAGACATCCGAGGCTATAGACAAAAATATTCTGCGGCAAGTATGACCCGTATAAATTAAATTGTGTGTGATTAATTTACGCTTGTGACTACTCAGCTGACGTTCGCGGGTCACACATACCGCAACATGATTTAGTCTTGGCCAATAAGGCATTGCAGTTAAATGATTCTATGAAGACTTTTACAATAAACATAAAGAGCAGTCAAGCAAAATTAATTCGCAGTATAAACATTACTTGAACTTGGCATGAACTCTTTCCAAAATGTTTTTACTGAGAAAAGATGCATTCGAAGTTAACATACTGTAATAAAATTCGCAAGCATAAAATAGTAATGGAAACCAATACTCACCCTAACATATTAAAGTTTAAGGAGACCATGAACACCATAGCGAAAATAACAGCAATGTTCTTTTTCGGTATTAACAATGACGTGTCTAGCCTTGGTATCTAAAAAAAATTACACATCTAATAATTAACCTCCTCCTTTTTTTTATTTGGTTAAGAACAGAAGTAAATAAATATACAAGTAATTTCAATTGAACAATTCATTTATTACTTATATTGTAAACCATCAAAGTAATAACGTAACAGTAGAATGGTATTGGCAGTGTATCAACTCTTTGTCTTATAATTTATAAAGTTTCAATTAACCCTGTGTCGTAACACGTTTATTTGTGTTTTTTCCATTGGTTCTTAATTTAGAATAATGCTTTTATTGAATTACAAGCATTACCTTTCGAATCCTGCCATTTGATTCCAGTTGATTTCTAAGTATTTTGTTTTCTAGTCGTAACTTTCCTATTTCCTGATGTGCCTCTAACAATTGTTGTTCTAATGCTGTAACATATTCTTTCTTTTTCTGGCGCGATTGGCAGGCTGACTCTCTGTTATGTAAAATAAGATACAAAAATTTAGTATGTATATAAAAAAACATTATACAAACAAATAGGTAATCTTTTTAGTAATAAGCTTTAATAAAAATAACTACCGATTTTTTATCATACGCTGCTGTTTCTTCATCGCTTTAATATCCGCTTCACTAAACTGAGGAACTTCTAAGATAGGACTTGTTGAATTGCATTCTGAAGCTGATTCCACTTGAACAGAGTTTGGACTTAACATAATATGACTTCTAGGAGACTAAAAAATATAATTAATTTATAATACACTTCAAATTAATTATTATATTTTGTAATATAAACGAAAATTGTGCTGGAAGCACAAGAATTGTGAATGGTCAGGCATGTTCTACTATAAAAGGGCCTGCAACTACTGCTAGACAGGCTACTTCTAATTAATTTGCGATATTTGTTTGAAAATAAGTGTTGATTTTTATGATGTTAGTAATTTTGTATGATGATTTGCTATTTTAAAAGAGTACCAAGAGTTTTTTACGTCGGCTTTTTCTCTCGGCCTACACCCTTTGTCTGCTTTGCCGATGAGTTGGGATGCCTACAGATTCAAATTTAATGACGTAGAATAAGTGATACCTGTATCTTATGTTCCATAATAAACATATTTTATTTTTATTTTTTTATTTTATAATAGCTATACAAAAAAAATGAATGTCAAATTGATTCAATGCAACATATACATAAGACACATACATTGATTCAATGTCTTCCTTTTTTTAACCTAGATAAAAATGTATCTACATAAATTATTAAAATCTTTCCATACCTTTATCTGATAACCATTTGAGCCCTCATGGTGTAACTTTTGTGGTAATGCAGCAACTCTGCTTTTTGTGACTTGTGATGTACAATTAGGTAAAATTACTATTGGATTACATTGGCTTTTTATGGATACTGCTTTTTGGTAAGAAACTGCCTGTTCCCTTTCTTCTTTCCTTCCATTATTAAAATGCTCATTTATTACATTGAAATATGAGCCATGATTTGTACCTGAAATAAGAAATAGCTGATAACTTATGACTGTAATATATAATTTATATATTCTTTTCTTTCAAAACATTAACAATGTTTAAACTGTTGTTTACCTTTAACTTTAGAAGAAAGTGAGCATAAAGTTTTTGGATTAACATAACTACCGATTCCATTCACCTGTAACAGGAAAAATGTTTCTTATTAAGATATTGACAAAAGCAGATAATTAAAATAAATTGATATCATAATGAAGTTAAAAGATTTACCTTTATCACGCCATTTTCTATTGACATTACGGGTACCTTTTGCTCGACATTCTTGATCATTGGTGCATTGTTTGTACATTCAACATCAATATTATCTTAAAAAGAATTTTAATAATTAACATGAAACTTGCTTAAATTTACTGCATTTACTAGTAGGTTACTATATTCATGAAAATGAATTAAATACAATGTTAAAGAGTAAACTAAATCAAATATATACCTGATTTTTGTAAAAACTTTTCAACATCCTCTGGTTTAAGCTGGTATACAGCTTCAGAATCATTTGACAACCATTCATTAGGAGATTGAGATGAATCCCTAACTGATGTAGATCTAGAACTAATATATATATAACTTAGGAATTATAAAATAACAGAATATAAATATAGAAAAAAGAATCTATATTTGTTCTAAAATATATACGTAGTCGGTCCCAAAGTTCTGTCATAAATGGAAATAATGATAAAAACAAAAGTACTGATCAGTTTGTAATGAGTGATATATCAATTCTTAGTAAATTAATTAAGGAATAAAAAAAGCATAAAAATATTCGAAATAACCTCCCTCATTTTTAATACAGGCCCTTAAGCGTCGCGGCCAGTCGTCTATCGCAGCACGCACCATATTCGTGTCCATTTCAGTCACTGGTTTTTTTAAAGATGACTTCAGATTCTCCAAATTTTCATGAGGTTTATAACAGACCTTCCTCTCTAAGCCCTGTCATAATTTCTGGTCCAAAGGATTAAGGTCCGGACTGGAGGAAGGCCAATCCTCATGTCTAATTAAGACGATGTTTTGACGCTCAAACCAGGCTTTAGTGGTCTTGGCTTTGTATGCAGACGCAGAGTCCTGCTGGAACACGAAGTGATGTCCCGCAAATAGGGTGCTGGACATGTCTTTGACAAGGCGATACAAAACCGTCTCTTGGTACACTGTAGCACTGGTTTTGACCCCCTTTTCGAAAAAATTAACCTCAGTTAGCCCGTAATAGGACACTCCCAACCAAACCATTACTGATGATGGATGATGTCCATGTTGCACCCTTGGAACTTTATTTTCAGCTTCTTCAGAACTCTTAGCGTACACTGTATAATTCTGTTTATTGTACTTCTCTTCAATATCGAAAAATTTTTCGTCCGTAAAGAGGATATCACGGTGTCGGTAGGTCGGTTTTCGCGTACCGCTTAAACAACACCCGCGATCTCTTAAGCCTTATTGCTTTTAGACGAGCATTAATAAGTGCCCACCCTTTTCCCTTTTTCGTAGACCAAGATCTTCATTTAAAACCTTTTTTACTGTTTTCCTACTGACACCCATCTGCAAATCCATCAACTTCTGTTTTCGGACAGGATTTCTTACTATCCGCGCCTTGATAGCTTTGATTACTGCTGGTGTTCTTGGGAGCGTGGCCAGCCAGTTCTTTTCTTTGTCCTCAACACTGGAGACTTCAAGGTACCTATCAACAGTATCCGCAAAAAAACCTAAGCGTTATATTCAAATTTTTTGAGCAACTTGAAAATGGTACTCGGCGAGTGTCCACAGCGGTGCAACGAAAACAATAACAACTATTCGGTTTACTTTCAATGTCCACTCCATCGTGAAAAATTACCGGAAAGTTATTGTTTTTTTTTAAAACAATAATCAAACATTCCAAAATAGAATGCAATAATTTTTTTATAAAATCCTGCTCGAAATGTAGAAATAATGTGCTAGTGACAGAACTTTGGGACCAACTACGTAGATACAGCTGTTGGTCAAGTGTCTGTAATATAACTTTAGGGGTTTTTATTTATTAAAATACCATAATCATTTAGTTTAGTTATTGTCGACTGTTTTAGGCTTTTACAACACCTATCAATGTATATTTAATTAAATATATAATCTAAAATCAATAGATTAATATAATATAACATACTTTTTTGTATCATCTTCACTACCAGAATCTGAGTTACTGCTTTCATTTGGAGAAGATTTTAAGCTGGCAATAGGTGAAATTGGGGAAACAAGGCTGGGTGCTGCATCAGCAAGTATCTCACTTGGTGATGCATCTGCTGAATTTAATAATGAAGACCAATGACAGTCATTGTTCAAGTCATCCAAGGCAAAGTCTGAAACATAATAGAGGAATGTCTTAAAAAACACTGTTGTCTAGTATTCAGAAATATCTACTACGGAATACGTATTTATTTTTGGCTACCATAACAAAAACAATGACAACCACTTATCTAGCGTCCAAATACTTAAGAATAATGCAGTCTCATTATTCAAAAGCGATATATGATAATTTTCCGAAGATTTTAGTATTATGGGGTGGTATTTAACCACGTCTGTATCTCCAATACATATTATTTTTTACGTTGTTGTGATGGTCGCCGGATATTGCAGAATTATATACTAACCGTAAAGATTGTCTTTATCACTTATTAGAATATCAGTATCCATTGAAATTTTTAGTTGTGTCTTAGACCCGAAGTGCTTATATTTTATAGTATGAATATTAATATTATCAAGAAAAGGAGGTTTTCAATACAAAACAATAGTCCACATGTATTATTTACAAATTGCATTTTCCATTTATCCACAGATGGCATTTTTCTTATAAGTATTTGTCAATTTGTAACAAAAGTCAAATAAGTCACTATCAATTTTTAATAGGTACACCAAGTCTCGGTCGTAAAATTTTTTATTGTAAATTCATCTGTTCTAACTTCTGAAATTAATTAATTCTTTATTCGTCTTAATTTTTTTGGATAGAATTTAGTCTAGATTTTGAGAAATAAGTAAGCTAAGCGGTATGGCCATCCTTTGGCCAAATAAAAACTATATTTGATATTTGACTTTGACTATTGACATGACAGCTGTTTTTATTTCAATTTCGATTAATTTCTATTGGTATACGATTTCCAAATGGAATGGAGTAAACTACTTTTGAATTACATCCTATTAAGCAACTTCTTGCTATTTCTTAATTCAATATGAAACGTTTACAAAAACTTCAGCCTGTCTGCATTAATGGACAGCTGTTTTAAGTTTTCTCTTTTATGGATACTGGAATGTAAAACATAGTACACTGCTTTAATTTAAAATGTCTGTGACTGAGGAGCTAGAGGATTTTATTTTCCGGCCACAACAACATTTAGACCCAAAGTGGTTAAATCCTGACTTACAAGAAGCATTGCATAGTCCGGAAGCTTTGTGTACTTTGTTTAATAGTTTAATTCAAGATCGAGAAATATATTTCGACGCCGGAAATGGTCTAGTTAATGGTGCAGGGATTACAGCGAAACTCGGTGATAGTGGGAAATATTATTGTGGGCTGAGGGTAAGTTTTGTGCCTCAGGCGTATTTACTTTTATATACTTACATTTTCCTTAATATATAGTAATTATGTAAATATTTTGTAGATTCTTTCTTGCACATGTTGTGATGGACTATGTGGGCCTCATTCTGGATGTGCCTGTCCTCCCTGCACTGCTCTTTCAGCTGAGGAAGAACTTCGGGCATCAATTCAATCTAAACTTGTTGCACCATTGCACTCTGCTCAGGTCATAGATGAAATTAAATGGAAGCAAGATCCAGGTGAAGAATGTGTTGTCAGCAATCTCACGATTTTCTTCTTTTTTCCATGCATTATTTCTTTAGTTTCTGTATTACTTCACAAAAATAGTAACAGAACTGACTTGACTAATTAACATTTTTTTAATTGATTTTAATTCTTAGGTTCTGAAAATCTTCAAAATCTCATTGAGTCATTGGTTTGGGAGCAGCGGGTGAGAGCAATACATACAGCTGTAACCTGCCCATACATATCACAAATAAGACGACTGATTGTGCTCTGTAATAGACATCTTGTAGCTGTAATAAGGTGACCATTACTCAGTCATATTTTTACTGTTATCTTACATATCACATTACTTTTTTATAAAATTACCTCTCTTGCTGACTTCTTAATGATATTATATAAAAAATAATTATACAGTATCTTTCCCAAGGCCTTGTAGTTAAAAATTATTTGTATAATTTTTAAATTATGTTTTGTGTCATTGGGTAAATCTTTTACAGAGATCAAAGTCATCACAAAGAGCCAAAAAAAGTGAAATTAGATAAGAAAACATTACATGGAGTCAGTAATAGAGCATTGAGTAATGTTGTTAGTGCACTAAACAAACCAGTTGAAATTGGCTCTGAAATACAAGATGATGAAGAACATACCGAAGATTCTGAAAGGTATATTTTATGACAGGTATATCTATGTAAAAACTTTGTATTTTGGTATTAAAGTAATTGTAAATAAGGTGTTAATCTTTTTTTAATTATTCAAAAATCTTTCTTTTATTATTTTCTATAAGAATAATAAAAATAAACAAAATTTGAATTTTTATTTATTTGGAAACCTTAAATAGTAACTATTGATTATGTATTGTATGTAAACATGTGTACATATAAACAAGTGAACATCTATTTTCCATTATTAGCTTTAAAAATCAAAGAATTTATATCCCTCTGCAAGCCATAAATCATGTGCATCCCACACTGTAGACCTACAAGTATATTATGCTTAAGTTGTGTTGTTGTTCCAATTATATTCCAGTGCACTAGCTAGGGTGGGTGCCCGCGCTGCTTTACGTCTCGCTTTATCACTTGTACGTCGCGCATGGCGTTGCGGTGAAGACGCGGACGTTTGTTCTTTACTCCTGCGGGATGCCCTTGAAGCAGTTAGGGCATTGCCAGATGCGGCGTTATATGCTGGAAATGGACAGACTGTAGCACAAACTCCGCGCTCGCAAAAGATATGGGCTGAAGTTGTTGATAGTGCTGCTAAATTCTTACATCAAGTAGTAGCTGGGTATGTAAAAACCTATGGTGTATTTTTTATCTAAAGTATAACTTAGTAGAATGGAAATTATTATATATTAATTATATATTTAATAGTATTTAGAAATAAAATGGTAATATATTATATATTAAAAGTCTTTAATCATATTTATATTTCATTTTACAGAGAAGTTGGTTGTAATGTACCGCAAGGAGACTGGCGTACATCATTATGCGTTTGGGTGGAATTGTGCGCGAGACGAGCCGAATTACCAGCTTTATTGAAAGCAGCGGATGTCTTAGTCACCTTACCACCTAAACATAAACGACAATCGGACAACAGGTTAATTTATTTTATATGTTTATGTCACCGTAAAATTGTAAATACCGTTAGGTTGTAATCTATCTCGCGAGATTGAACCTCAACGTACTGCTTACAATTTAACGTATTATTATGCGGAAGATTGTAATCTATCAAAGTGAAACCGTCAAATTGTGAAAAGGACCGCACCTCGCGCGCGGAAATTTCGTTGAAGTAGTCGAATAATAATAAGTTAAATTGTAAGCAGTATGTTGAGATTCACAATCTTTGGACAGTTCACAATCTCGCGAGATAGAAAACAACCTAACGATATTTACAAATTTACGGTGACATTTATAAATCATAAAAACTTTTGTCAATTTGCAACTGTTAAATGAAAATACATTTGTTTATTAAAATTGTTTTTGTTTAATAAATTTCGTGAAAATATGCTATAGTGTATTTTACATACTAATTGCAATATATAAGATACATAATGGTGCTGTAACATTTGTGTGAAAAAAACCCGTTTAATTGCTAAGATATTTCAATTATTTACGCGCATTGAATAACATTTAAAAACCGATAAACACTTAATAATTATTATAATGTTTCAGGATTGTTTTGGAAGAATGCACAGCCCCACTAGGACCGTTTCTAAGACGAATGGCAAAAGTGTCCGCACCAAATCCCATAGTTAATTCTGATGCGATACCAGAAGACGATGCGACAGCTACATATTTAAAGTATGTAACTGTGTAAGCGTATTCAGCTGAGTTCCTTTACGTGTCATGCGAGATCATAATGTTTATTTTTTGAAGTGAAACTTCTTTATCGGCGTTGGAAAAAAAATTACGTCACGTGACGTCACATTTTTCCATTACGCGCCATCTTTTTCTTGTCCTGCGATTTCGGATCCAGTTTATTGATTAGTTGCAAGATTTGTTGTTTGTGAAGTTTACCTACCTCTGAAAAGTAACTTCAGGCTTACCGCAACGTACTGTTATTTATATTGGATAATTTTTTTCACGTTATATTTAATTAATATTTCAGTATTATGTTTAGTTATAAATAGAAATTATGCTTTTAAATCATTATTATTTATGTCAAAAACCGTGTAGTGCGTTCATAAAATGTATAAAATTTATATTAAAAACAAAAATATATAATAATGATAACAAAGACAGTAATAATTATATTACAATTAATGAAATTCTGTAATAATCTTAGTAGTAATAAGGTAGAATGAAATAATTGTATTATTTGTATTCTATTTATTTATTCTATTCTATCTATGTCTATGATAATAAAAGCATTTTTTTAAACTTTATCTAAGTTAACTTTATTTAACCAATTTCTGTAAAGTTGCATATAGTAGATAATTTTTCGTAAAATAAGGTCATAAAGAAGTTTCACTTACGTGTGCACACTAGTACACGCATACATTGTTTTAATTTTTTGTATAATTGTTTTTTCTTTCTACAGAGATTTAGACATTCCGAGTGGCGATGGTCTAATAAGTGTAAAGAAAGCTGGTATTGCTTTGTTGTGCCATTTGGACAGACTTGGTGCACCATTGTTACCTCCATTGAAGGGTTTTGTTACTGTAAGTAATAGTGTGTACATGACAATACTTCTATAAATAAAGTAGACTCGCAACTCCGAGGTCTTGCGTTCTAATCATGGAAATGTACCAATGAATTTTTCTGTCTACGTGTATTATATATTTTGGGTGTAAGACTCGCTGATTTTGGTGTTTGGCTTTTTACGAATTATTCCTTTACTACATGAGAAAATATTAATGAAACCTATTGTAAATTATATTAACGCTTCTAGAACGTACGTTCGTGAAAAATAAAACTCTACCTTTGAAATGTAATACATGCTATTGATTTTTATATGTGTATGTTTTGATACATTTTTTTTTAATTAAATGATATTCCAGTGCACAGAATCGGCCCAAGAAATCATTTCGGTGGGCATTGGTCCTATACAATTGGGAAGTCTTAGAGTGCAGCAAATAGCCTGTGCGGAGAAATTGGCCTTGCTACTAACACAAGATGGCGCCATATACACCCTACCGTATGATACATTGACACCACACTTAGTTCCTGGTAAGAGTCCTTTCTTATTGTTTATATTAATCACATGTGTGTTACACCCATTTCCAATGTCAGTCAAGTTATGTCTTTATTTATCCTTATTTTTTGGTCTTGGACTTGTAACTTCTTTTCTGTCGTTCATAGGTGTACTTGTTTACCTATATGAATAAAGTTATTTTGAGTTTGAGTTCTTGAAAGTTTGGTAATGTTAAGATAAGATTGCTACTCAACCTTAGCACGAACAAAACTTAAAATCGAATTTATAATATATAATTTTTTGCATGCATAAAATGGGTATCGCTCCGTGGGTGCGTTTTAAACTAAATGAAAGCAAAAAATACGTCTTTTTACGATTAGCATTTGTACTAGGTATAAATGAAATATAGTAAATCTTTGCATTCAAGTTATAAGAAACCTACATTATCAAAATCAATATTCCACAAGAGGATTTGGAAAAAAATTATCTGCCAATAATTTTAATCGTATTGGCGTATAAGAATGCTTGACGAAGGTCTAAACGCCAAGAAAGCTTTATATGATTTAAACAAGATGTAGGAAAAAAGAGTTTTAATAAAATTCTAGGTCTCGAAGGAAAGACAATTTCTCAAGTGGCATCACATCCATTGGGCCGTCATTTTCTTTGTCGATCGGAATGTGGGGGAGTATGGACCTGGGGTTCTGGGGAAGATGGACGGTTGGGTCATGGGGACACTGCCCCAAGAGATGCGCCACAGGCTGTGCATCACCTGGCTCATCATGAGGTTGTAAGAGTAGCTGCTGGCCCGGCTTGCAGGTAAGTTGTATCATAATATGTAGCAGAAAAAATAGCACTTAAATAATCTTCATTGCATTATTAATACCAATTATAAATTATCACACGCGTTTTTTTACAATTTTGCGTTAACCTTCGGTGGCATGTTTGGTAAAAAGCATTTGCTTGTATACATACAATAGCATGTAATCGAGTTTAAGGCTTATTTCACAATTATTTTCTCAGTTTGAGTTGATATTGCAAAGGACTTAGGGACTTATCCAATGACACTGCAAACATTATTTCTTAACGTTTTTACCTTAATTTACTTACAAAACTTTTGAAGTCTTGTTATATTTTTAGTATCGACTAATAGAAGTCATTCACATAATAGCTTAATGTGTCTGACTACAACGACACAATGAAAAAAAATATATTATTTATACAGTGCCGTAATAACATCTCGCGGCGCGCTTTACACGTGGGGTCGCAGCGCTCAAGGAAGGTTGGGACATGGTACAATCGAAAACTGTCTCACACCACAGCCAGTATCGTTCAACGCCCACAATATTGAACGAATCATTGACGTTGCTTTAGGTATGTTATAAAGTAAAAAACAATTTCTTCAAAGTATGTCCTTACTTAATACATTACGAAAGACTTTTTAGCTTAAACGGGATTATTGGTGCTAATAATTACACATATTAGATTTCAACAGGATATATCAAAATCATAGTATATATCAAAAAACGAGTCCTGAGTTTTTAAAGTTTATTTTTTGCAATTCTTATTTACACACATCGAAAATATAGTGATATAAAAAAAACAAACTCAAATATTTGTTTTGATGACACACAAATACTATTTACTGTCCGTATGTTTGTGTTATTATTACAAATATCAAAAGTACATCTTTGGTGATAGCATGGGGTGACGGTCAAACTCTGTGTTGTACGTGGGAAGGCGCGGTACAGGTGTTTGGAGATAGTGAAGGTGGCACTCCGCGAACCCTCTCCGCACTGTCAATGTTTAGAGTGACACGCGTTTACACAGGCGAGCACTGGCACGCAGCGCTTACTGATGGGTACGTAATATTATTATAAAGTAATATTAAAATATACTTTTTCTGTGAGTGTGAGGTACTTGATTATAAATGTTTCAGCGGTCAAGTTTACACCTGGGGCAAAGGCGAGAGTTTTCGCCTCGGGCAGGGGAACTTGGAGACATTTAAAATACCGAAACTTGTAGAGGCTTTTCAAGGTAACAGGCTTTTTAGGTTTTCATCCTATTATTATGAAAGTATACATTGGATATACTTTTCGTTGGATTTAGTCGATAAAATATGACATGTTTGTTTTTCTTAAGTTGAAATTTCTTGTGTCCCCAAAATGTAGAATAAGACATAAATTTGTATATTAATTGTTACCACAAAGTAATTTATTTTATGGTTTCGAAATTAATAAATAATTAAATTGCAGGTAATCCCAGAGATAGCGTACACTCTTACACATTATTTTGTAATATAATCATGATTTCGTTTAAACTCTATTAACATCAACCGTTTCAGAGTTTTGATGCGATCATTTATTTTTCAGTAATTTCCTAAGTCGTATCTTTTATAGGTGTAAAAATTGTCGACTTATCATTGGGGTCAACTCATGCTATTGCTTTGTCGTCGGATGGATTAGTTTACGCATGGGGAACGCATGAGAGAGCTCAAATTTCCAATCCTGCCCCGCAACCAATCCAAGTTTTTAACCCATCTTTTAAGGCTAATGGTAAGTAGTGATTCTCTTGTAATCTTCTTAATATATATAAATTACGTGTCACGTTGTTTGTCCGCTATGGACTCCTAAACTACCAAACCGATATCAATCAAATTTGCACACCGTGTGCAGTTTGATCTAACTTAAAAGATCTAATAGCTTACATCTCAATTTATACCCGCAATATTATTTTATTGCAAAATATTTGTTTATTATTTGTAATGGTCACAATTCTAACAGATGGCGCTGTGTTGAAAGTACTAACGTTTCACATAAGCTACGATTTAATGGCATAACCACCAATAAAGCATGGTGGTCCCCATGACCGGTGTTCTCCTACCGTTTCCCTTGAATAGTTTACTACTATGTAATATAACAAAAACCTTAGCCACAGCAACGCTTGGCCGGTCTGCTAGTTTCAATATATAGTTGTTCTTCAGATTTAATTTGCGTTTTATTTTACAGGTGTATCGAGTGGTCCAAATCATATAATAGCATGGAGTGAAGAAAATCCAAGAGACTTACCGTCGTCTATGCCATTTGTAATTGATCTATCAGAAAAAACGTTTCAGTGAGCATGCTATATTTTATACCTTTTATTTTCGGAGGTTTATTGATAATGTCAATTAAATTTTTGTATTTTTTTCAGATTTTTAGAACGATTATTAAGAATAGCAGTCGATCAAAGCAGTACGGCGAATATGAAGGAAAACGAATGTCTGGCAATCTCATGTTTGAATCTCTTAAGATTACAAGTAAGTTCTAAATAGCTAATAATGTTTGTAATTGAACTGATATATAAAATTGTATTCCTCTATAGAATTGGTTGTGTTTATACAACATACGTTCTGATAAAATTAAATTCGAGATCAAAAGTAAGCAGTTTATACTTGTGCCTTAAGTTTCTTTAAACTAAGTAGCACCTTGAGGTGGTGGTTATTATTGGTGGTACAAAGTCAAAGTCAAAACATTTATTTCAATTAGACCACCTAAAATGGCACTTTTGAACGTCAAGCAAAATACAAAGAAGATTCTAGTTGCCCCTTCCAAAAGGTAGTTTCGTGTGGAGAAGAAACTCCACACTTACTCTTTTAAAATAGGTTTACAATATTTTGTTACATTTGTTAAATAATTATATGTGACAAGCCCTAATGAGTGAATGTTTTATGAAATTTTTTGGCATAAAGACAAAGATTATAAGAAATTTATAGTCAGATTAAATATAGTTAGTGTAGTAGATTCTTTCTTAACATATTTCTATTCTAATTTCTATCAGGTACACGCTTGGCAATGCGCCCGAGGTTCCACAGACGATATAGAGTCTCGATCTTGGTGCGCCGGTGTGCACGCAGCTCTTGTGTCGTTGGTAGAGGGGCGAGCTGGTGCGGCCGCAGCTTCAGCCGCAAGAAGGGCGTTAGCTGCCGCTTGGCCTGTATTATTGCCGACGCCGCATGTTCGCGCACATCATCTTATATCTTTACTACCTCAAGGTATTATATTATATTTAAAATAAGGATTTATGTTACCAATTGTCTCTAGATTGTATACCAAAATTACCAAACCTAAATGAAATTGAATTAATTTTCTCACAAAAACCACATACTACTAGGAGTTTTATTAATTTTTCTAGGCTCTGTAGCCGCAAGTGCAGGAGCCAGGTTTATGACAGAGCTTTTGGTGTGGTCTTTGCTCGGCGGTGGTGGACTTAGAGACGCGTTGAAAAATGCGCTTCAAGCAAACTCAACTGATCCCTACAATCATTTGCAATTGGACGAGTAAGTCTGCTTTACGATATCAATTAATTTTGCATTTAATCTAAACCTTAAAATTTCTTTACAAATTACTAATATTTTAATATTGAAGAACATAATTTAGTTTTTTTAAATTATTTGATAAATACTGTCACGTCGTACATTATATTTTCAAACAACTAGATAGTAAATATGGCGGGCTTGTCGTTCCGGAAGCATATTACTTTTGATTATTTTGTCTCACGACATTCGCCCTGGCTACAATTAAAAATTACAAACAGCTGGTACATTCTAAAAAAACTTGTTAAAAGTGTTTCCAATAAAAAGAGCAATTAAATGCACGCATGCAATTAAATAAATAGGTAATTTTTACTGACTTTATTGTTTTAATTTTTTAGTGAATTTGATCAAGTCGACATAGTGACCGGCCAACGCAGTCGTCCAACAACCACCATGTCTGATGAGACGGAAACTATTCATGGTAAACTTATTTATTATGAAACATAAATACTATAACATTATACTCTGATATTTTATTTTACTGTGGTATTCGGTTCATGTCAAATATTTATTTATTAATTAATAATACTTATTTTATTTTATTATGCATTCTGTTCTATCTTAAATAAATGTCAAAAATGCATATAATTGGACAAAATTATAGGATGTAACTAAAATGGCCTAATATGTAAAAATTGTAATCCCAAAAAGAATTTTCAGTTGAGCCTGTAGAAGAATATCAAATAAGCAATGAAACACCATCGGATGGAGCATCTGTGCCTTTGATGCATCTAGTAAGTGTTTCTTAGAAAATAATAATTAAAACCACTAATTTTCACATTTACAGCATAATAGATATCCATATATTTCAGGTCAAACATTTAATAAAAAATACCACATGTCAAACGCAAATGCACATGAGGTCTATAATGGACGGCAATACAAGTAAAACTGACGATCTCAAAGGGCATGATACAGTTAGTCCAAGCTGTGATCTCCTCATACGTTTTCAAAGGTACAATTTTCACTTGTTAAATATACTAAGATAGAGTTTAAATAAAACTTTATTTTTTCGTACACCAACAATTTTGGTTAATGTGAAATATATGTAATACGTAAATAATGTAAGTTAAAGAAGATTTTAAAAATTACTGAAGACTCACAATGCTATCTCGGCAATTCGGCAATAACCACTTTATACATTCCTAACAGGAGCTAAAACTACTTACTTGGGGAGGCAACCAAGAGCCACTGAGTTGGTAATCTAAAGTTTATATTCTCCAGGTTATTATTCTGTGAAGCCATGTGGTCCCGTGGTGGGAGGGGTACACGCGGTGGTGTCCGTAACCTTATGACGCAATACGTCAATCTCCTGTCGGAGCACGTACAGTCAACCTTATGTTGTTTCATTACTGCCGTACACAGAGCGGACAACACTCAACTCAATAGTCTATGCGATCTCATTAGTGCTGATATTGTAGGTAAGTGTGTGTTGTGAAAGGGAAATATTTCTTTAATACTTTCTTCCTTTCTTTATTTTTTTTAGAAAACCAGACTTTTTGAAGTTATACTTCTTTAAGCGAATGAGAAATTTATTAAAAAAAAATTTTTTAAAAAATATATATATAATTTTAATTAGAAAGGTTAAATAAATAAAAGTGTGAATAAATAAATAATTTGGTTTATTAAATCAATCAAACGACGCTGATTTTACTTATAATAATTTTATTGATTAATTTAATATTTATGTTAATAACTATTAAATAAAAATAAATGAAATTTGAGAAACTCAAACTCAAAATTTTTTTATATTTTTTGATTCAAAATTTTTACTGCTTGATTTTTTTTAAATTTGTAGTACCCATGTAGTTCGGATTCCATTTGAGTAGGCTAAAGTGAGTTAGATATCAAATTGTGACTCATGAGACTCGATAAAAACTTACGTTTTACAGGTAGGGTAGTAAGCGAATTAGCAGTATGGGTGTGTACGTGTGCAGCGCGCTCTGCCATCGCTATGTCCGATTGTTCCACGTCATTCATAAAAATAATACGTGCGTGTGACGAAGCGGCGAAATGCCTTCCATCCGCACAAAAATTAGATGCAGATCTTTTGGGCTGGCCTGGTTTAGTCTCCAGAAAGAACCAAGGCAATAACCACGTTGTCAGAAAGTAAGTGTTTTTCTCGTTAGTAATTAATCTTAGAATTTTTACAAAACGTCGTAAGTGTTTAACGTTTAAGTGATTTTGTAATTATAGATGTGACCTCCACAACCATACAAAAGAAGGCGGATCATGGATCATTATAGCTGGTTACGTATACGACGTAGAAAACTTTGATTGTGAGAATGCTAGTACTGTGGAGTTAGTACGTAAATTACGTGGCGCGGATGCTACTGCGGCCCTTAGCGTGGACCCTCACGCTGCCTATCTCTCACGCCTAACTGAGAAGTGTGTTGGCCTTTATACAACACAAGTGTATAGTCATAAGTGTCAGGTAAACAAAAATTATTCTGTAAAGTTTTTGATAGGTACAAAATATTCATTTCGAAAATATAAGTTATGAAAATGTTATGTCCCTATTTTTTTGGTTACGTTAGAATAGTATAAGGTCTTGCAAGATTGCAAGAGTACTTGACTGTTTAGTATTATACTATCGTTTATAAGTAATTAAAACGATTTCTAAAAATGAAACGCTATATTGTCTTTTTCATTTCAGGAAAGTACTTCTACCCTACGCACCCATCATGTTTTATCTTCATGTGCGTTTCATCTAACTCTTGGTCTATCTCAGTGTGGTTTGAAACTAGCGCGATCTCTGCCGGTACAACAAGCTGAAAGAGAGGCATCTTCCTATATATCTGCGGTCTTCTTAAGAGGAGGACTTCAGGTACAATTTACTAAATTGAAATTATTTTATATAAATAATCCCGAACAATTTTATGCAAAATTTGCATATACTGTATTTCTTATAAAATAATAGTATAAAAGTCAATAGAAAGACATGTATTTATAACTTATTTTACGCCATAACGCATTTTAAAATCTATATATAAATATTGCTGACACACTTTTTTTTTTTTATAGAACAGGGGGCAAACGCGTAGGAGGTTCACCTGATGGTAAGTGATACCGCCGCCCATGGACACTTTCAATGCCAGAGGGCTCGCGAATGCGTTGCCGGCCTCTTTTAAGAATTCGTACGCTCTTTTTTTGAAGGACCCTAAGTCGAATTGGTTCGGAAATACTTCAGTGGGCAGCTGGTTCCACAAAGTGGTGGTGCGCGGCAAAAACTGGGTTGAAAAACGCTCAGTTGTGGAACGGCGGACGTCGAGGTGATACGGGTGGAATTACTTAACATCAGATTTATTGGTTTAAGAACTACGTTTTATGTCAAGTTTGAGTGTTTGTTATAGGCGGCATCGAGCCTGTCATAATAAATGCTAAAATAGTATATACACTTACACTGGTATAAGTTTGGTGGTCATATATGGTTATGTACATGAATTACAATTACCTTTTTATTAAATCATCCAATTTGTTTCTTGTCAATTATTTGCTTATAACTGGAAACAAAGACGTTATGCTTAACATTAAGCAAAACATTATCAAGAAAATAATTTTCATCTACATTTTATAGACATCCTGCCCTGCGAATCCTTTTGAAGAGGAAAAAGCCGAAGCTCGCAGCGGTTCTTCCACAGGCGGTAACAGTCCAGCGAGCGAAGTACCAATAACTAACATGATTCATCCGACTTCACAAGTGTCTTTGAAAATACGAGTTCCAAGGCTTAATGTTAGTACGTCACCGGCGAGGGCTGACGCTCTGTTGCAGGCTTTGGCTGAACCTAAATTACACGTAAGTATTATGGAGTATTAGACCACAAGCCCATGAACAAAAAATACCTGTGAAATGACCCAACGTGAATTACGCTTAGAAGGCTGTTACTATATCTGAAAATAGCTCTGAGCACTATGCCGTCATTTCTGAGCGGTACATGTGGGTACGTGAGTGAATGGACTTTCTCATGTACAATGGGGAAATTTCGACTAATTATTAATGTACGGCTTTGTTATAAGTGTATAGATGATTAAAAATAAATGTCGAAAAACCTAGTGCCGTACAAAAGTGATGGTGCCGGAAGTCGGTGCAAATTTTTAATTCGACGACAGTTGCAGGAGCAATATAGGTCATTTATTACTGTACGGCATTTGTGTCATTCCTTTTGGACACATATACAGATACTTTACCCGTAAACGCCGTACATATTCCCAGCGGAGCGGTCGAAAGCCAGCCAGGGGTCGCAACATATGTCTGATTAGCATATAGGTGATGATGATATGAATCAACATAAAATTAAATGATCTTGAGAGTACTTCACAAATAGATAACATTTTCCAGCATGCCGTACATTTTTTGTGGAACACATAGGTGTATGGGGCCAATTACTTTTCTCAGAAAAGAGTCATTTTCCGGGTGACTTTTATCTGTACGGCAATAACACAGGTTATTAATACTTTAGACAATCTTCAATAAAATATAAATGCCGTACACTTTCGATAGTCCGCTACCACCGCCTACCAATACAGGGCGTCCCAAAGTTATGGGAAATGAAGGGAAAGTACCTTAAATATCGTAGATAGGGTATTTTACTAAAAGAAGACTTTATGTTATTTTTAAAAGTTATTAATTCTGCATTCAAAGATTTTTTAAAATTACTTGCCTCGTCTGGGAATCGAACTGACTTAAATGTAAAAAAAACCCTACTTTTATGATGCCAATCGAAAGAATGGCCAAAAACTAATAACTCTTCTTAAGTAACATAGTATTTTAAAAGAAAAGGAACAGCGTGAATATATCTTTTTAATCAAATTAAAAACATTATCTATCGTATTCGGCCTAAAAAACCCCTACGAGTCTGTTACTTTAGAAAAGTTATTAGGTTTTGGCCATTCTTTCGATTGGCATCATAAAAGTAGGGTTTTTTTTTTAATTTAAGCCGGTTCGATTTTCAGACCGAGGCAAGTAGTTTTAAAAAAATCTTTGAATGCAGAATTACTAACTTTATAAATAACATAAAGTCTTCTTTTAGTAAAATACCCTATCTGCGATATTTAAGGTACTTTCCCTTCATTTTTGTTAAAAATATTTTTCCTTTACCTCTCTCTCGGTGATCGATAAGGCTGTAAATATACTTTACAGCCTTATGGCAGTATACTCAGATTTGTACAGTTATTAATGACCTTAAGGGACACCTCAAACGTCGTCGAAGTTTTTATCAGCTGTAAAGAATAATCTGGAGTAAAATGTACGGCATCTGGTTTTTTTTGTTTATTTATATTTGTTACGTATAAAATAACAATAATCTTTGAAAATATTACTCCCCATATTACTCTAGGAGCATTTGAAAAGTCATCTAAATTTCGGAAATTTCATATATTTTGTATCATTATATTTTTATTTGTTACCATTTATAATGAACGGCTATAATGTACAACGGTAATATTTAGTAACATTATGTAAAAAAACAAGTTGCCGTACATTATTCTCTGATCTTACAGCAGTAAAAACTTGGTAAATCCTGAAATTTCGATAAATATTTAATTACACAAATATTAACTATAATATTTGGACGGCATAATTATAAAACATTATTGTCCGTGTTAAATAATATTTTGAACATGTTGCCGTACATTTTACAATGACCTTAGGGTATATGGGTGTAGGGGTAGGGTTCCGACCCTTGGCTTTCGACCGCTCCGCTGGAAATATGTACGGCGTTTACGGGTAAAGTATCTGTATATGTGTCCAAAAGGAATGACACAAATGCCGTACAGTAATAAATGACCTATATTGCTCCTGCAACTGTCGTCGAATTAAAAATTTGCACCGACTTCCGGCACCATCACTTTTGTACGGCAATAGGTTTTTCGACATTTATTTTTAATCATCTATACACTTATAACAAAGCCGTACATTAATAATTAGTCGAAATTCCCCCATTGTACATGAGAAAGTCCATTCACTCACGTACTCACATGTACCGCTCAGAAATGACGGCATAGTGCTCAGAGCTATTTTCAGATATAGTAACAGCCTTCTAAGCGTAATTCAGGTTGGGTCATTTCACAGGTATTTTTTGTTCATGGGCTTGTGGTCTATATCTGCGTATATCAAAAACAAATTCAGATGAAAAGGATATATATGAAAAACTGAATGTATGTGCAAAGCGTTTGATACCCACTTAATTAATGTTATATTATAATAATGGCTTTTGAAAGTTGCAGAAACTATGCACAAATATTTATTTATAGTTTATTTCCAGTATCTATTTTCAAGTAAAGGGTTAAAGTAAGGCGTGGAGTTTCGCTCTAAACCTAGTAAATTCTGCTACCACTAACTGTTGGCGTGTTCTGAAAAAAATATTTTTAATGATTTCTATAGGATCCATTAGCTTTACACCTATGGTGGGCATGTGAAAGGCGAGAAGGCTGTGCTCCACACTTTCCACCAGAACATCCTCTAGAAGAATTGAGAAGAGCCTTATTGGCTGTTCTACTTTATCACGCCGGACTCAAAGAACATGCGTTGGCAACTGCTACTGCAGGTTAGTTAATGTTTTGTTTGCACAAATTCTAATCAACTGTTAGGGAGCGTATAAGGGTTTGACCCTTACGTTTAATTAACAACATGACAAAATCAGAATGTTGTGAGTGAAAAGTGTGATAATACCTGATAAACCTTTTAGAAATGGAAAAAGGAGAAGTGAAGCTTTCCCCAGCGATGTCAGAAATAGTTAAAGCGGTACAACAAAGTAAATGGACCTTGATGAGGACTCGACAGCAGCTATCCAGAGGATATAAGGAGGTAAGTACTATAGCTGCTGTCATAATAATATTTTTGGCGGACTCGAGCTGTAATAATAAACTAAATAATTTATTACTTTCTTAGCTTTCTTTCTTAACAAGTGGATTTGAATTTTTAAGGTATGCGCTGCGCCATTAGAAAGGGCCCGATTTTTGTTACACGATGTTCGGGCGGCGATCTCTCCAGCAGTATCTGCGTTGAACTCACGCCCGCCATCACATCGTTCGCCCACCTCTAAAAGAATTTTCCGTAAAGTCATGAAGTTATCCAAAACACCCGACTTTAATAAGTGGTAAGTAAACAATGTCAGTAGTCTGGTTAAAGTGTTTTTATTATTACCCATAATAAACGACATTTAGTATAAATACTACGACTTAAAAATACGTGGAGTTTCATTCGTATTATATAACTCCTATTTTTGCAGTATGGAGACAACAACTAAAGAGTTAAGAAACCGACAAAACAGTTTGAGTAAAAGTATGTTGAAAGCAACCGGAAGCTTGCTACAAGGTGATGCACTGCTCATCAAATCGTCAATTGCAAGTCAATCAAGTAAAAATATCGAAGAGAACCAACTGCTTGTAATAGAACCAAAAGGCGATGGTGATTTCAGTAAAGACAAAATTAAAACGAAACTCAAAGTAAGAGTATATGATAAAGAACTAAAAAATGCATCTAATTACGACGAAAGCAGAAGCGAAATTAAAGAAAAAGATGAAACAGACAGGGATGATGATAAAACTCCGACAAATGAAATTTCTATGAGCTCCGTGAATGATATAACGGATAATTCAATTTTCAAAGAATCTATGGAAAGTGAGAAACAAGTGATGCTACTAGCTGATGATCTCAAAAACGAACTAATTATTGCTGATGAAGAAAAAGATGATGATAGTTCGGAAAGGCATAAGTTTGTTAATGCGTGGGTGTCGCGAATGGCTTGTGAAGAAAAAGGTATGATTATTGAGTCTTGGTTGAGCGCTAAAATTTCTATAACAAAATTTTTTTATAGCGCAAAAAAGTATGTATTCAAAACAAGCAAACAGAAGAATTTAATGGGGCTTAGATGAAATGCAAGAATTTGTTTAATGTTGTAACGACGACTCCTTATTTTGATTGTATAACCAGTCTTTTTGCAAATAAATAATATTTACTTTCAGATTTGTACTGGCTCCTGGAAGAAGTAACGCCGGAACAACAAAATATAACGACGGCCATAATAGACTTTGTCATTACTGAAGAACCCTGTGATATAGATATATTAAAAAGAGCTTTATACTGTCAGGTACGTCGGTTGTCAAATACGTCAGAATCTTCAAATATCTTTAATAATTGTAATCTTTTCCAAAAAATTCAATGATTATTAAAATTACAGATTCAAAGAGCGGAAATAAGAAGAAATGGCTATTTTATTATAAACAGTATTATTAATTCGTCACAAACTATGTCTGATAGTATAAAGTACGCGGCTCTCAGCGGCATTTTAGGGGCGTGTATGGCTGACTCAGTACCACACACACAATTAAAACCTAGTATTCCATTGAAAAAACCCCTGGAAGGCATAGAATCTGTGATACCCTATTTAAAGTATATGGTGCTTCTGGAGAAGTCTAAATTGATGGATTTCATCCTAATTGAATTGAAATCTAGAGTGATTGAAGGCGAACAAAGCCAACCGTTACCATTGAAAATGAGTGCGAATTATGGTGCACATGCGTTGTTAAACAAACCGGCACGGGCGAGGTAAATGCTTGTTCTATTAAATTTATTTTATTCTTCAAATTTACGCGTTTCTTAAGAGGTTGAAAGTTTCAACTGAGATAATTTTTTTTTCCACTCACTTTGTTATTATGTAATATTCTTTAATATAATATTTGGTAAGATTTTACAAAATCTTTACCTATACTCCGATTTTTAATTCCGTAGAATTCTGACAGCTATCATTTTTGACATGTCAGAGACATACGAGTCTGAACATCTGAGTTTATACATACATTTTATTTGTTAGTGAATGTACCATTTTATTAAGTGCGGTGCTCCACATTAAAAGTGGTATAACGGCGAGTGATAATTACGTGCCTTTTCATCACAAACAGTAAAAATGCACAAGTTAAGATAACATATGATATTAAAAAGGTTTTCTACACCTGGAATTAGTAGGCAGTGATGCCAACTAAAGAATAAAATAAAGTAATTAAAGTTAATTCTAATAATTATTGTTCGTGATATTTAAATATTTGTTATTTTTGAATTAGGTCAATTGAGTAAGTAAATATTTAGATTTACCTTTTTGTAGGTAAAACATAAAAATACGTAGCATTTTATTTTTTATTGCTCTCAAATGGGTCAAATTCGTCCCTTTTTCGGTGGAGAATATTTTTAATAGCAACACTTATTGTAATGTCAGAATTCTACGGAATGAAAAGTCGCAGTATAAGTTACTAATTTCGGTAACTAAGTACAAAATTATATATAATTAATATAATTATACTCATTTGTTTTATCGTAGATTAAAGGTACTTTAAAATTAGTATAATATATTTTAATAATATTTTAGGTTCCTGATAATTCTTTTATCCCTCCTCATTGAGGGTTGTCAAGGTCCAGAGTTAGAACAGCTAATTAACGGTGGAGCCCTTAGTTCCTGTCTTACTTTGCTCAAGCAAATTGGAGGCGACACATCTCAGCACGCATCGCTTATTTGCCACGGAACTAAATCAAGAGGTAGTCGTATCTAATTAATTTACGAATTCTTTAAGCGCTTTTGATAATATTTTCTTTGATTACCACTGGAAAGACATACCAATGTTGTAGCAAGTTTTACGTATCAACAACAGAATTTATAAAATATTCGCATTATTAGTACACTATAAAGGTAGAACGTAGAACAATGTCGGATTTGAAAAAAAAACAAAATCCACTTTTTATCATATTTGGATACTACTTTGCCTAAATATTACGTATACATTAAAATTAAAATTCTATGTGTTTTAAATTTCAAATTAATCAGTCGGTAAAGTGACGGCTTTGATAGAAACATGTGATTTCTCTAGAAAACTGTGTAATTTAATGTTATTATATTTATTTTGTTTAAAAAAAACCCTTTTGTTTTTTTGTATGCCAAATTTCATAATAACAGAATATGAATTAAAATAGTTATGTCAAAAACTAAAATGGTTATATTATTTTGAAATGGCTGCCCTGTAAAGTTTACTATTATATATATAATTTATCAAAACATGGTATAATTTTACTGGAAGTTGTAAGTAACCGTTTATTATTTGTATTAGAGTTGCCAGTGTACTAATATAATGCTAAAAAGCTGCTTTACTACCTACTACTACTGTTTGCTACCTTTTGTTTTTACAAAACCTTAGTAGGTTAACAATAAAAGTAAGTTAAAAAACATTTTCCAGCTGATTGCTTGATAATATACGAGGATGAGAGACTCGGGGCTAGAGCGAGAGGTGCTTCACTCTCTGGACCAGAGCTAGCATCTTTAATGAAGATTGGGACGCGAGTGGTTCGCGGTAAAGACTGGAAGTGGGGTGATCAGGTAATAATAAAGCCATAAACACGTAAATAAATTAAAAAAATACGATGAATTCTAAGCCTCGTCCTTGGTATTTTTTGAAGTCGGTTAAAAGACGAAATTTTTACCAATATAAAAAAATGTGTTTATTCATTATAAACAATGCATAATAATGTGTAAGTACTTGTTCACGTTGAGTCGCGGACGCGGTGGAGGGCGCGGTCACGAAATATCAAACATATGGCGTAATATCCAAGTGTTCACATACGAAACGCACGTGCGGTCTAAGTACTTCTCCGCGCCCGCACCCTCGCTCCAACGTGAACAAGCACTAAGAAGTAGTATAGGATTCGGATGTCTGAAAATGTTATAACTAACAATTAATGCTACTAATATTAAAAATGTGAATATATTTTAGGTATGAATGGATGTTACCGGTTAATATTTAATAATTAACCGGTTTTATAGTATAAACTACCGGTTTAATTGCACAATTTTACGGTTTTATAGCATAATATACCGGTTTTATAGAATAACTTACCGGTTGTATAGCATAATCTACTATAAAGACGTAAAAGTGTTTTCAACATAACAATATAGGTAATTGGTCTCTGCTGGCTCAAATCCCACGACGACGGTTCTCTTTCCACACAGACTAATTTTTTACTCAAACAAATCTAGAGCATAGATTAAAATAAATATTTATTGTAATGTAATAATATTTAAAGCAGGCTAATATGATTTTGATTTCCATGATTTGACATAACAATATTATTTAGCATCTTCAGAAAAGGTTGACGGCATTTGCCCTTGTTCTGAACTGCTTTGAATATCTCTTATAGTATTTAATTATTCAATTGTGTTTTTTATTTATTAGGACGGTGTACCAGGTGGTGAAGGGCGTGTAATAGGTGAATTAGGTGAAGATGGGTGGGTGCGAGTAGCGTGGGACGCTGGAGGTACCAATTCATACCGTATGGGGAAAGAGGGCAAGTACGATCTCAAACTGGCTCGTTCTCCCTCTCCACCGCCTTCTGTGGATGAAACCGTGCAGGGGTCGCGTAAGTGATTTTATTGTTTGAGTTCTGTATTTTAAATGTTTAAATCTATAGGTGTAAAGATTTTTTACAAAGAAGTTCCTAGTGGCTTCAGCGTGCGACTTGAGGGATGAGTCCCCGAGGTCGCTGTGCACTAATTGACTTTCTGTCCTTGTACGCATTTAATACTCGCTCGTACGGTGAAGGAAAACATCGTAAAGAAACCGGCATGGCTCAAATTCAAAAAACGAATTGTGTGTCATGACATATGCATGCATAAGGCTGCACTTGCTCAGCTTTCATATCAGCTATGACATAAAAATGATTAAAGAAATGGATGCAATCTGAGACCCATATATGATTGTAGAGCCACTGAGTTATTATTACACCAGAAAATTTATTTAAAAATAAAATCTTAATGACAGTGTTCGTAAAATAATATACATAAAGCCTAGTTTAGTGTTTATATATCTTACGCATGCTTATCGCACGATAAGACTTCATGGTTGTGTAGAAAATAATAAGAAGAAAGACTTAAATGTTTTTCTTTTTTTGTTCTTTTCTTTTTCTATACAGATTTTTGGAGACCATATACGTCCTCTGCGTAGTCATTGGAGAAGATATAGTTAAAACGTAATATGAACATTGATTTTATTAATATATGTTTATATAATTTATATATAAATAGCGGAGATGACTCAAGACTGGTGGCCAGTGAGCGAAGTCCGTGCGGCTTGCACTAGCGCAGTACGTGCAATGTGCGCGGGAGTGGGAGCTAGAAGAGGTGTAGGCGGTTACAGCGTTACTGCTAGACGAAACGTTGCTGCCCTGCAGAGGCGGTTACTGGCACTCGCACATGCGCATGTGTCACCTCCACCCACTGCGTTTGCTGGACATTTGCATACTTCATTGGCTTTGTTGAGAGGTAAGTGTTACATGCAAGTGATATCTAATTTTAGTTACGCTATCCGCCGGCTAATTTTAATTCAGCGAAAGTGAAAGAAAATAGTATGTCTGCTCTTCCGAAATTTCTGCTTAAAAAGTTATTATATATCATTAATTTCATTATACTTGAATGTATCAACATGCTTACCAGCTAAGTTAGTTATCTTAGGATTCCTTAGACATCAAAATTAGCAGTTTATTATTTCCATTTTTTTTTCCTTTCTAGCGAGCGCTCAGACTTTGGAAATGAGAATATCCCTCTGTACAGACTCGTGGTTTGAATTGTGCTACAGCATTATATCACCAAATGACAAACCAATCACACAAGATTTGATATATTTGCAGGTTTGTTTTTTATTTATATTTATATCTTCTTTACGACAAATTCATAAGGGCTATTAAACGATCGTAATTTTCACTATCGCATATAGACAAAAGCTCTTCAACGTATGGCAGCAGACATAAAACAATATTAATTGCAGATCCAAGCCTTATGGCTTCTTCGTAGTGTGCTATCCGAACATAATGGTCCAATAGAATGGCGTCGTACTGTCTCCGCACAACTAATAGCACTTGCTGGTCGTCTATGGCTAGAGACTCATACGGCCGATCCGGCCTTAAGGCTCAGTTCACACTACACACAGATGCCCGCGCATATGGACGAGGAGGAAGTCGGTAAGTGTTTTATGTCAAAAATAATTATTTTAAACTTTTGTTACAAAAAAATATTTTTAGGTGTTTAAAATTCTTTGTCATAATATTAATGTCGCATAGGTGTGAGTTGGTATTCATTCTGCTGGATTTACGTTAGGGATATCCAAGGTTAATTCTTGATCGGATGCCATGACCGGTTTTAATTTTATTATGTGGCAATAGATGATATGGCAACATTTTAATTGGCTTAATTACTAATATTAGTGGGTGTCTTTCGCTGACCTCGACTTTAAAGTTCTCTAAACGCCGAGTTATTTAAATGTATTGTGTGTTTATTATAGATGTAAAAAATAATTCGCGTTTTATCCGTCACAGAAATTTTTAAAAATTAATATTCCTACTACTACTTTGCAGATAACAGATGGCGTGCGCCTGCGACATCTAGTTACACGGGCGCAACGTGTGCGGCTATAATAAGTCTGTTAAGGCAACTACACACAATACAGCAGTGGCACGGTCCCATCACAAGCCTGCTTTTGGAGAAAATGCAGATGGCTGCTCAAATGGTATTAAATTTGTCCAAAAGTTTTGTGTCGACGTACTTTGCTGCTTTCTATGTTTTAACGTAAAAAAATCCTTTATTTCGATCAAGTGATTTTACGTAAAGTTAATAGTTACGTTCCTTCGACATGCGAGTCTGATCTTTTTGCGATAGTTACAAGATGTCTTGAATCGTATTATGATGCTGCTGTTGTGCCGGCACCGTAAAAAAATTTAATCATAAAAAGTGATGTTTTCGTTTAATACAATGTCTAATTAATACTTGTCATTGTTTTTTTCTTATTTAGATGCCATTTTTTTGTTGTGTCCTTGTGTATGTCGTGCATACATGTAAATTGCAACTGATGTAAATGGATGATGTATTAAAATGCTTATGTAATGTTTACATATATGTTTTAGTTTAATATTTTCTATGTGAGTTATATGTCTCGTAATCTGCCTAATGAATAAATAAATAATGTGTCTATAGATTCAAGAATGTTTGTTTCAGATAACGAATGATTGGCATTGGTGGCCACATGCTAGTCAAGATTTGGCGCAAACCTTAAAACCAGCTCCTCCCTCGCTCAATACTTGTTTAATAGGTAATATTTATATTTATGATATCTAATAAAAAATATAATAACTACTATAAGTTACACATAGTATTGTCTTTTATTTACATAACTTTTACACATTTAAAGGAAACAATTTTTTAACGGATTGAAGTTATGTATTTATGTATTATAAATTTACAATTATTTTAAATTTAACCGACGCTTCGCGTGCTTTACAGCGTGCGTGGTCACGGTGACTGAAAACAAAAGGTGTTGAATGTCAAAAAGTATCACATGTAGAAAAAGTTGTATTATCTGTATTTATTTCCGCGGAGTTGGTATCGACTAAAAGAACAGTAGGTAAAATAATTGTAAATTTATAATACATAACTTCAATCCGTTAAAAAATTGTTTCCTTTGCTATAAGTTAGTAAATAACGTCAAGAAGGAACGTAATATCGAATATTTTTGGTGTCGTGTATCCAATGATGTTACCCTGTTTTGTATCTTTGATGAATTGATTTAAATTCTTATACCTTATGTATTTTCTTATCAGCTGGTGCTTTGGGCGTGGTGGGTGGTATGGAATGGAGATTGCGTTTAGGACAGCGAGTGTGTGCGGGATCCCCTCCGCGTAATGCGGTCATAACACAACTTTCTACACGCGCTAAGATCACTTTAGTTCACGATGATAATTCGACTACTAAGGTATTAGAATTCACTTTATCTTTTAGCTAATAATGAATCTTATAAAGTTAAAATATCAAGATGTTTATATTTTTGACTCTTGCTTCGGTTTCTACTGTAGTGACTAGTATGTATCCATAATTTCCTAATAAAAAATATTAAAAATTATTCTACTAGTTATTATCCTAAATGGGTCTTGGTCTTAAGCAGGGTCCACACTATGCCGGGGTAGGCCGGGCGGGCTGACCCGGGCGGCCTAAGCCGCGTTGATGTAGACGCCCCGGGCGGCTTTGCCGGGTTAGAAAATGCCGGCCCGGGCCGTGCCGATCCCAACCCGCATAAAGTAGGTACAGATCAACGGAAGCCGAGCCGAGCCGAACAAAAATATAGAATGGGGACGTGCCGAGCGCCCCGAGCGGCTTCAGTTACAATTAAACCTCCGACCGAAGTAGACGAATTATTTTATTTTCGATTCAGTTTGTTTAAGTAGGGTTTTTTATTGTTCATTTTAAGTACTCTTCAACTAAATCACCAGTCTTGGTGTTGAAACTAAATAATGTAGGTAGAAATAGCCCGGTTGGCTTCGTTTTCAGTGTGGACGTCGTGCCGGCCCGAACGTACCCGCCCGGCTTAGCCCACCCGGGTCAACCCTCCCGGCCTACCGCGGCATAGTGTGGACCCTGCTTTAGATTGCATCCGTTTCTTCGATCATTTTTATTTAAAAGCCATTCTTACGGAATCACAAATATTGATGACATGTGTGGATTTGTGATTGCGACATGTTAGTTTTTTCACAATGTTTTAACCGTAGAAGCAAGTGCTAATTGCGTACAAACTGGTGCACAGCCGTGATTCAAACGCGTCATGCGTTTAGATCTCAGGGATAAGAGTCGCTAAAGTTACTAGGCCAACACTGTGTAATAAATAAATTAAAAAAAACTTATTTATTTAAGAAACAAACGATCAATTGTTAATACGCATATTAAATTTTCAGACGGATCTAAACAGTGTACAAAGTATAGAATGTGAGAAACTGTCTCATCCGCTAGTTGGCGGTGAAAGTGCTCTACGAGTGTGTGCAGCGTTATTGGGCGCTGGACCACAGGCTTCGCCGATGCATCCACATCATTTGCCGGGTAATATTAATAAATATAGCTAAGCAATTTAATCCATTGTTGGGCCTAGTAAAAAAAATGATAAATCCTTATAGTACTTACCCTATCATATTTAATGTGTTTAATTAGGGTTTATTTGATGCCAAGGATTCCTATAGTAAGTATTTTATATCACATTTGACATCTCATCAAAATTCAATAAGGTATCCTTGTAACGGCAATATAGCATTTTCAATTCCGATTATGTAATCGGATTATGGAACAAAAAATTATTCTTTTATTTAACTATAAAAATAACTTAAAAAATGTTATTAATTTTATGAATAATATCTATATTATTATTAATAAAATTACAGTAACGTATCGATACTTAATACACCTTACCCCACTTTATTCGATATTTTAAGGAGGTCACTAAGATCTCAAATGACATTTTTTAAATTGGCCTTACTGAGTGGGATTCGCAAAGAAATTCGTTAAGAAATTTGAGTGATAGAGATTGTAAACAAGTTTAACTACCAACCTAATCACATTTTGATGATTTAGCGGATATTGACGTATATGGTTTGAGAAGACAGCAAATGGAACTGCTCACATTATCCGCCGTACGAGGCTTACTGACTACGCGGACTCGACTACGAAATGTATTAATGCAACCTCCGGATAACTCCACAGGTAACATAGCGATGATGTTTAAAACTGAATAAATTTTACTTTATTAAATCATCATCGTTGAAAAAAATAAAATTAAAAAAAATTCATAGAATCTGAGCTTAATTTAAATTGGATTTTTTTTCATTCCGTAAACATACTTATAAACTTCAAAAGTTTACTTTAAATCTATAATAATGTTTAATTAAAATACTCACCTGTCTCTGCATCACAATGTTTTTCAAAAGACCAATTTAGCTAAATGCCTTTAGTTTTCTGAATAAAGAGTATTCAAAAATATATTTTTCAACCTTTAAGTGTAATGTTAAGAACCGTGACTTCGCGCGAACTGTGGCTTCTATATGTGAAAATCTATTCCGATTTGACATACGAGAGTCTTACTTAGTGCTAAGTCTCGACTCTATATAATGTCGTTTTTAGTATTAGATAGTTGTTTTTTTTTTAAGTTTTACATCAAAAACGGTAAAATTATGTAAGTGTTATTCTAATATTTTTTATCTTTAGGATCTCTAGAAAGAACTGGAAACTCACTTGGCACAGAAGGCACTTTACTACGTCGTCTACTAGCACTAGCAACTCGGCCTAGTCCTTTAGCCGCGTCACACACACCCAAAGAACTCGGCGTAGCCGCATTGGCTATAGCACAACAACTGGCTGCACATGTTTCTAGTAAGTATTAGACCGTTATTGTGAAGTGTTATATGCCGGGTAACAACTAAATTTCTGCGTTTATTTTATAGAACACAAGTATACATCAAGGGGGAAAAGTGCCGATTCTTTAAATGAATCTTACTTTCTTCCAAGTGAACTAGTGAAATAGTCCTTTATACTAAATCTACGAAGAAACTAAAAACTTACTGAAATACAATGAATTAAAAAGGAATGCAATCATTTTTATTAGTTATTTCTTTCATATGTCGCATTTAGAGATATGTAACTTCTAAAATTAAACAATTTATTTTCATCAACTTGCATAGTGCTTTCGGCGTCAACGATTATTGCGTCGCTTCTGCCTATAAATAAAGTAATGTCTTCTTTATAGATATGTCAGTTAAATGTTATCAAATCGGGCTCAAATGTTTTTCAATTACAATAGTATTAGACTACCGGCAGGATCAGGATTCTGTGGGCACTTAGGGTATCGACCATAGTTACTGAGAAGGTTTACATGTCGTAGTCATATGTTTTTTCTAATAAGCAAGTAGGTGGTTTTCATTCTGTGCCTGACACGCGCCATCAATTGTTTGGGTCTATAGCATGCCGGTTTCCTCACGACGTTTTCCTTTACCGTACAAGCGAGTGTTAATTGCGCACGTAGACAGAAAGTCTTCGAACATGCGGATGAGAGTCGCATCCTAAGGCCAACACTGCTTTAATTGGAAGTTGTAATTTAATTCCATTTTCGTATTTAATTGTTACTCATATTTTTCAGATGACGAAAAAGATTTCGAATCTCCTCCAGAAATTCCTTTAATAGACAAAAGTAACATAATGCAAATATCTGCGGGTCCTTCTACGAGTACAGCGTCACTATGTAAGTAAAAAAATATTTTTTAAAAGGACATATTTTTAGTACTACTTTGTTTGGGTACAGCAAACAAAATTTAATTTAATGTTACAGCTCGAAAAGACCTCAATACGTGGGCTAATTCTGCACAAGTCCAACAAGTCATAGAGATGGGATTCTCCAGACATGCAGTGTACTCAGCCATACAGACACTGGGTCAGTGCTTTTCTTCTAAAATTATATCCGATGCGTAGTAGTAGTACGTCTCCGTACCTGATTCTTACCATATGTTAATGTGAACTCCCGCTACAAAAGTAAAGAATGCTACAAAGAAAATACACAATTTTACGTTTGTTCTGTAACGAAATACTTTTGTTGTTTTTTTTTTTAAAACAAGGGCGCAGCCGACTCGCTTGAGATTGATTCTCTGTCAAAGGTTGCCAATACTCACTTCACAGTAATCGACTTATAAGTTATATCGGATTGTAATCATAAAGTATTTAATTTTTTTATAGGTGGTACAAGTCTACCATCCGTCGAAGCATTAGTAGCATACCTCTTAGAACTACCACAGCAAGGTATGGACGACTCAGTCTTTGAACCGAAATCTCAGTCAAAAGAGAAGAAACAGACGCCATACCGTTGGAGAAGTTGCTTTGCGTCTGAGGATGAATACGCTCAGTACTTATCAGATATTATAACACCCGGAATGACTGTACGGTGTTGCAAGGCCTTTGAAAATGTAAGTGAATTTAGATATTAATATTGTATTACTTTTATATCAATAATTAAAGCATTTTATTATAGGGATATTTCTTCACAAATAACTTCTACGCATAAAAATGATTTGAATATATATTTAATAAGTATGTCTTCTATATAGATCGCGTTGGGTGATGTGGGGCAAGTGCAAAAGGTTGAACGTGATATTAAGCAAAACGTGTATCTACATGTAAGTTGATAAATTCTAAACTTATTTTCTATGAAATTTATTACTCCCATAGTCTATGGAAATGTGTGTTTAAAAAAAATATATATTTTAGATCGAATGGCGTGGCCTAGGTCGAGTTTCGGGTATTCGAGCGCTTAACGCTGAAGTAGTATCGGGCGCACCGCCGTTTACCGCAGGCGATCGCGTACGTGTACGTTCAGCTGTCACGCAACCAAGATATAAGTGGGGGTGTATTGATCACTCCAGTGTCGGCACTGTTACAGGTTTGTTTGTGTTACTACACAGTTCAAAAATAGACGTCAAAGTAATAATATTTATTTATCCTTGTTATTAATGTAGACACCACTAAATAGATCTCGCTCGTAATATTTTTACTGTATAATAGATTTCTTAACAGCAAAAATGTAATATTAAATATTCTGGTTAAGTGTATATTGAGTAGCTAAATTACTGTCCTACTTAGATCAACATGTCATGACTAGTCAAATTTATTAAAAATATGTGTCGAACACATTAATAAGTTTATAAAACTAATAAAACACACTAATAAGTTTTTAAGACTTTATTAAGAATTAAGAATGAAAAAATAAGTAAGTTTTGTTATAATCCACGTCAGCACCTGGATTTATTTGATATCTATGTTAACAGTAATGTCCGTTGATTGTTGACATTGATTTCACTAGGCGTAAGACTAGCAAAAAGTTCTATATATTGTGATTTTTTTTAATAGTTGATGTAAATAACCGTTTTTATTATCTTACATAAACAGCTATATCCAGCAATGGTCGAGACTTAACAGTTGATTTTCCTCAACAACCTGGATGGACTGGTCAAGTCAGTGAAATGGAATTAGTGACGGATCAATGTAAGTGTTTTCTTCTAATTAAATCCTTTGATTATGAAACAATAATAAAATCTGCAGTTTCTAGTATATTTACCTTCTGTTTCATTAAATTCAAACGGTAATGTCAATCTATAGATTTGTTTTCCAAAAAAGATTGCGATGTTTTTTTTTCCAAAGACAAATAAATTTTTGGCCACGATTCATATTACCTGGCCTTATGAGATAACTGCCAAAGATTCTGTCTTGAATACTGAAAAAGCTTTTTTATATATTTGCTCCCTTTTATATATATCATATCATCAATTTTCAATCCATATAAGCTCATATATTTCTTTTGGATAGCGGAATGGGGTGAAAGTGCTGGTGGCACTACCGTAGGTTGGCGTGGGGCCGTACGAGCGGCGCGAGTTTCATCTTGTCGTTCAGGTGCAGGTGCGCGTCGCTTATTAGACTCGCAGCCGCACACCTATTGGCAGAGCTCTACTGGCACTGGACAGGTTACTATTTTCTTAATAGTCCAGAAAGGAACCTTGAAACTAAAATTAAATTTGTTTTAGTTACAGTCTCTACTGCAATATTTACTGCATTAGTTATTAAACTTTACTTACGATTCTGCTTTAAATCACATTTTAATGATTCTTTATTGGCATAACACGAAACACTTTAATATTTGGACTTGTTTTAAAATAATATTAGTTAACTTTAACATATTCTTTGTTTGAAGAAATAATAATTTAAACAAAGTACAATTTTCAACTAAAAACTTTTTAGCATTGGATTCGCATCGAAATGCGGAGTGGCGTACGTATACGTCGATTAGGGTTGGGCGTGGCTGGCGGTGTGCATGCTCCCTCAGCCTTATCAGTACGGGCGGGTTCGAGCTTCGAGGACTCCGCATTAGCGCCACTTGCAGCAGTGCCTTGTGCGCCTGCGCCGCCCTCAAGAGATAGACCGCCTACGCATTTAGCTCAGATACAGTTACTATCGGACTGCAAGCAGGTTATTATAGAAACCATATTTAAGAATTCTTATAGAATGTGTGTGAAAATGTTGCTCTTAATATTTTAGATAATTGTTTTTATACATGTTTTACTATATTTTTTTAAACAGACTCAAACGATAACATTTATATGTTGAGAGATTCCATTAAGGGTTAAACCAAAAACTTTATGCTATAATTAAATAAAACAAGTTTAAATAAATAATTTTTTTTCTTTTCGCCCATGGCGCAGGTTTTAAATAAATCAAATACTATAATTACAATTTACAGTGTTATCCATGCATCGAAATTGGGATAAAACAAAATCGCAACGTAAATGCTGATTGTCGTGTCTATGGTCTTTACATTACTGGATTTAGACCGAATCCACTTTACACCGATATATTGTCTGTAAGTAGAATTAAACTTTACTTTTATAAAAGTACGTATTATTTAAGAAACATTGTATGAAGTATCAAAGTATAACCCGATTGTACGGTTCTTGGGTTATCGGTTGCTTTAATTAACAACCACTCGCGTACAACAATAGAATATAAGCGAAATAATGAAATGTTAATTGCTATGAAACGCATACGATATACGATACTCTCGTGTCGTAACTTAGGACGTAATGTCGACGATTTAGGAAATCGTCACGCTTTTTACACGCTTTATATTAGCTTCACTTGTATGTATGTATGTATGTAACCGACTCCTTCGGACTCGATTTTGACCCACTTTTAACGGACAGATTTAATTCAAACTTTGCGCACCTGTCTAAGATCGATGACAATGCAATAATCCGAAAAAAAAAATTTACCTAAAAAATACATAATAGTTAAAAAAAACTAAAAAACACGCTTTTCAAGCACATCAAACTAAAAAGTGAAAAATAATTCCTAATTTAGGCTAAAAATGGTAATGAACAAAAAAAACTGGTATTATTGTGAAAAAGCGTGGGGAACTCTGTGCCATATTTTTCGTCTATCGAGCAACCGTAAAAGCGTGTTTTTTAACTATTATTTATTTTAATACTAAGAAAGCCTGATTGAGAAAAATGTACAGCCTTGGCTCGTACACCGATACTTGGGTTTAATAAAAATGGCAAGGCCAGTATATCGCAAAACTCTATGCGACATAATCTACTATTTATGCTTGGATTTGAGGATGTTGAATATTCACCAGTATTTACATAGAATTTAAATAAAACCTGAAAACTTTTTACTAACAATATTTCAGAGTATGAACTTTATTGCCGAGGATTGGATGGAGAAAGATCCGCCTACAGGTGCCTTACCCACTGATAATAACGTGCCATCTGTACAACCGGACTGTCCAAAAGTAAGTGAACCAGAAACTACGCAAATTCTTTGCCAATAGAAATACCATAGTTTGTGGGTATATACTTATTTATGGAATGTTTTTAACGCAAAAAAAGAATTTACCTGTTCCGGTTCCTGCAATATGTGCGATTTTGAGGCCCTAGACAAACAAAAATAACTCGCTAGTCGGAGTTATCCTTTACATGCTGGTCCTGCTCCATAGGACGATCCTATGATTGGCTCTATAGCCTGGACAAAATCAAATTGGTTGCTGATTTTTTGCTTTAACATATTTTTGTTATTATTATTTTATTTTTTTTAATTTATATAATGCTACAAATGTAATTATTTTTTTTTTGTATCTCACACACTGTTTTGTTGTGTTTTTTTAATATTTTTATTACTCTTTAATGTTAATATTCTAAGGTTTCGATATTTGTAAATATGTGAGGAACATGTATACTAACTTTTTTAGTATAGTAGTTTATTCTAAGAGTACATTGTCTTCACATATAATTATTTAACAAATGTAACAAAATATTGTAAACCTATTTTAAAAGAGTAAGTGTGGAGTTTCTTGCCCATTCTTCTCTACACGAAACTACCTTTTGGAAGGGGCAACTAGAATCATCTTTATTTTTTTTTTTTTGACGTTCAAAAGTGCCATTTTAGATGGTCTAATTGAAATAAACGATTTGACTTTGACTTTGACTCATATCACGTAAAGATTTATATATGCATTCGATTGGTTTGAGTAATGTCAATCTAATCTAGATTGAAATTTAAAAAAACTTTTTTTAAATTAGGTTTACGTATGGGGACTCAACGATAAAGACCAGTTAGGAGGAGTAAAGGGTTCAAAAGTGAAAGTACCGATATTCTCACCGGGGCTAAGTGCTTTACGGCCGGTACACATTGCCGGTGGCTCCAAAACATTATTTATTGTGTCACACGATGGAAAGGTAAATACATTTTTTACTGTATATATACTTCAGTACCTTATTTAAAACACTACTTGGAATAGTTAAAACGTGTTTTACTTATTATTTATACATTTTTGGTTAACAGACAATTTTGGCCTTAACGATCATTACATATTATGCATATGTTTAATAATAATTAAATTTTTACTAACATCTCTTTTAAAGCTATACATACACTACATGTTATAATATTTTTTTAATTGTTTATTATCGTTTTCTAGCTATTTGTATGCGGAGAAGGGACTAATGGACGGCTGGGTTTGGGGCATAGTAACAATGTATCTACGCCTCGAGCAAATCCATACCTTTCACACGTACTTGTAAGGCGAGTCGCGGTACACTCTGGTGGAAAACACGCTTTGGCACTCACTGCTGATGGAAAGGTTTATCGACTACTTTTAATATTTAAATATCCATTGTCCGATTTTTTCAGTAAAATCTGTGTTGGGACGTTTTCCATTTCCAACTTGTCGTTCTATATTTAATACTAGCGAGTGACCTGCGGCCCTTTTGAAAAATTATATATCAACACCTTGCTCATCGATCATTCTAAATATTAGTAAAAAACGCAATAAATTCCTCTTATACATATACGATACAACAATACTTCATAGTTTTGAGAATTTTAACTCTTAAACTCACAAAAAATTAAAATCCCCATTGTTATTCCCTAGAATACAAAGTTATAACAAAGCAATTTAACGTTGACCTCAAAATTGGCAATCAAATCATTCAAGGTCAACTTTTGTGAAGGATGTGGATCTAAAACTTTTTGCTAGTGATTGTTCCACTATATCATGATTCATTTTTTTTTTACTCTAGGTGTACTCCTGGGGTGAAGGAGAAGATGGCAAGTTGGGTCACGGGAACCGTTTAACTTTAGAAGCTCCTCGACTAATAGAATCTCTGGCGGGCGAACGGGTCGTTAACATTGCATGCGGATCCGCTCACAGCGCGTGTGTAACAGCACGAGGGCATTTGTATACATGGGGCATGGGAGAATATGGAAGATTGGGACACGGAGAGGATAATACGCAGCTATCACCTAAAATGGTAATAATAACTTCTTCTTTATGAATGTTGGCTACAAACTTCTGTTTTATAGATAATTTTTCTTTATAGTTAATTTGGATGCCTGACATACATAGTAGATTTTTCACGATGACGTAGATTTTACTTGACCTTGAGTCTTAGACGTGCCGGTTTCCTAGCAATTTTTGATACTTTTTATGTAGAGGCTGTCTCTATTTATTTTAAAGGACTTAAAAAGTGTAGATACTCCTAAAATAATTATTTAATATTTAGGTGGAGGCGTTAGCTGGTTTCAGAGTGATCCAAGTGGCGTGTGGATCACGTGACGCACAAACGTTAGCGCTCACTGCGTGTGGAAAAGTATTCTCATGGGGTGATGGTGATTTTGGAAAATTAGGTAATGTTAAATTATACATAAACCTTTTTAAAATCAATTCAGTAGAGATTGGCATTTGCAAGTATGTTTGTTTGCAATTCGTGCTATGTTTTATACTATTATTGTAATGACTATCTTGTATTTATATATTTACATGTGCAATTTATAAAATTAATCAATCTCACCGACAGATTTTTTTAAATATTTTGTATTCGTTCTCTTTATTCAGTACCTACTGAGACTAGATACCTATCTATTTTCTATTATTTTCGTAAGTCATTCTGTGTTATATTCTTGTCTTATTCTACCTTAATATATGATTTCGGGTAAAAAAAAATTGTACGTCTTCTCTAGGTCGTGGTGGCTCAGATGGTTGCGCTGTACCGATGAATGTTGAGAGATTAAATACACTAGATGTCGTTCAAGTGGAGTGTGGCGCTCAGTTCAGCTTGGCGTTAACACGTGATGGAGAGGTGAGAAAATTCCGAGACTTTTTTATTTGCTTTTTTGTGGCTCATTCAACATTAGAATCTATATAAATTGCTATCTTTAACGCTTTTATGAATTTGCTTAAAAAGTCAAATTTAACATTCATAACTTCGAACTATGCCATTAAACACTAAGAAAAACGTCTAGATTTTTACGTGTTAATTATTATTCTTTCATTACACGTATATTTCGGTCAAAAGTCAGCCTGTGATAAAAATAAACTCGAACTCATTATGAGGATCAGACAGGCGAAGACATATTATTTTCAAGCATTTACGTCATCGTCGATTCGTTTAATGATGTAGTATTTAGCAAGCAAAACATAAATAAGCTATTTATTCTATTTTCAAATTGTCAATGGAGCTTTTTGCTATTATTTTTTTTAGGTTTGGACATGGGGCAAAGGTGACTATTTCCGTTTGGGTCATGGGTGTGACGCACACGTCCGTCGCCCAACGCTAGTAGAGGCGTTACGAGGCAAACGGGTCATACACGTAGCCGTTGGGGCGCTACATTGTCTGGCTGTTACTAGTGATAATCAGGTTAGAATATTTTTAACCAAATTTAAAATTTCTGAAGGTCGTTCCAATTCAACTTGTATTTGTTTATGTCACGTAATTATTCCTACAAAATGGTCTTTATGTCCTTGAAATATTAAATAATATATATACTTAATTCGAGAGTGTTTTAGTGTCTCATAATTAGATACCTTTAAAATGAACAAGTATTTTTATTTATGCTTTTCGAATGCGAATTCTCTGGTAAAATAATAAAACGTTTTTTTAATATAATTAATTCATTTAGATTTTACGCATCCGTATAAAACTATCAGTTCTTAGATAAGATTGAATATTTACATCTCTCTATTTATTGATTAAGTACGTTATGATATGCTTTTTTATTACTCAAAGGGATTTATGTTGTATAACAGGTATGGGCGTGGGGCGATAACGATCACGGTCAACAAGGTAACGGTACAACTTGTGTGAACCGTCGACCGGCTTTAGTAGCGGGAGTCGAAGGTGTTCAAAGGGCAGCTGCTGGCTCCTCGCATTCTGCCGCTTGGGCGATTCGTCCTCCATTACAAGCGGATGTTACTACGCCCCATGTTGCTCCATTGCCGTTCCCATCGCTGAAAGATCCACTTGGAGCTCATAGCCTTGGTAAGCACTACTCATGAATCAATATAGTTATGATTTTACCCTAGATGTTACAAAGTCAGTAGTAATTGCGACAATATATTTTTATCGAAAACTTGACAAGGGCTCGGTTAGTATACTTGATACTAACAAAAATATCTAAAAATCTTCGTTCTATAATTTTTTTTATACAATCTCTTTATGTGAATAATAATCAATACGTGATTTATTTACGTATGTGAAGGTAGTACTTGTATCTAAAGTATTAACAAATATGAGACATTTTGTCTCTAATAATCTTTTAGAAGCAATTTAATGATTATTTACGTATATGGACTATAACTCTTTTGAGAATATGTACGTGTTTGTGACTAAAATATAAGTTTATAAAAAAATTAAAAAGGTTTGTCTTTTGATGACATAATTTTTTAAATAAAATATATAATATAAATTAATACTTTTTTTCTTTTTATAGAACGGGGGGCAAACGGGCAGGAGGCTCACCTGATGTTAAGTGATACCGCCGCCCATGGACACTCTCAATGCCAGAGGGCTCGCGAGTGCGTTGCCGGCCTTTTGCCTTACTTCAATCACAATGCTACTAAAAGTTACTCCAATTAAAAACCATCCAATATATAAGGGTTCATCTATACATGCTTATATTCCCAGGCCTTTACGCTGAAGAAAATAACATAGAAGAATCACAAAGTGCGCGACCATCCCTCGCAGCTGCGGCATTGACCTTGGAGCCACCAGTTGCTGTTCAACATGCATTATCTCTCATTCTATTGGCTTTACACATCACACAGGTACAACATGAGTATTAAAATGTACAAAAACTGTTTAAAATGTCAATCCACCATAAAATCCAAAGCTTTGTCTTAAATATTCTATATACAATATACATACTTTAAAAACTTTAAACTTTCTAACATCTGTGTCATAAATAAAACTTTCGTGTCACAATGTTTGCGCACAACGGCACGACCGATTCTTATGCATATTCCGTAAGTCTCAAATAATCTTTTTCAAACCCCTAAGTGATAAGGGGTAGGGTGGAACCTAAATTTTAATTAATTTAAATACATACAATCCCTAATTTTCACCCCTCTACGATCAACCCCTATTTTTTATTATAGTTGATAGTTATTTTTATTGAACTAAAAAAATGTTTCCTAGAAATAATATACATGGCAAAACATCGTTTGCCGGGTCAGCTAGTATATAGATAAGAATCGCAAACAATCCATAACAAAGAAATATGTATAAGATGTTATCAAGAAATTACTATACTTTATTCAAAAAAAACGGACTCAATTATCCAATAATAAAGTAACGTGTCATTTTGCTGGTGTATTCTGCGTATATCAATAATCGGACTCATAATTTACGTGGGCTCGTCATGGTTCAAGCTAATGCAAATTTATTTATAGGCACGCTGTCTGCTTGTCGAAGCATTGAGAGCACACGAAGTATGCACAAGTGCTCCGTCAGTGGGTTTGGAGACCGAAGAAGATGATACAGAAGCTGATGCTCGTACTGGTGGAGGAGAAGCACCGGCTGATAGAGCTACGTTACCGGTGATATGTTTTTTCAAAATGTTGACTTAATATTATAAAGAAACACTAAATAATACCCGGTTTAAATCTTGTTATCCTACTCATCTTGACAATCCTCACGAAATTTAGAAAAATACAACTTTTCCTTTTAACTTTTTAATTGATCCCAAAGCGCTTCATGACAGAACTTTGCTTGCTTTTAATACAAATAACCTAGCTAAAGTATTCCTGTAGTAGCACTACATCTCCCCCAAGTTGATATTTTTTCCTTTTACGCAAATTCCCATAGGTCATGATCAGTCTCTTGTTTTGGTCACACATTGTCTATTTTTTGGTCTGAGGCCGTATAGTTGTAATGGCAACGGATATAGCGCACATATTAAAAAATCCATTTGTGCACAGTTGAAGTTTTAACCCTCGACATCAGGATTGAGAATCGCGCGCCTAGGCTAGATACTGCTCTTTAATTTGCTTACATTGCCTTTTTAAATCTTCTGATTTTTTTTATATTTCCGCCATCGCCCCAGTTCTCTTGATCTCTTAAGATTCTATACTTTACAACTTTTTACATTATTTTTTTATTATACAAATCAAATAATAAATAATATTTATTTATTAAAACAATATTAAAAAGTTTGGTTCCCGTGGAAGTGTACCTTTAACGCTTTTATTTGATTTGTTACTATAGCATATTATTTTCTCCACAGAGTGGAGCAAGCACTCCTTTGAGTGGGTCGATATCATCCCGGCATTCGGCTGTGATGTCATCTAGCGCTGTTTCCGTTGCAGCAGCTACGATGACAGTTCAACAATCTGAAGCACCCAAGGTTTATATTTTGACACTTATTGATACATATTGATTGATTGGATGATTGGATTAACAGTAGTAGCTTTCGTTTTACCCAGTGGGTGTTTACCCATTTAAAAAAAATATTTAAGGAAGCTTAACCTATTCTGATAAATAATACTACTTAGAATGAATGCGCTCCGTATTCAGTATAACAACATGTTCCGGTTGGTGTTGGGCTGGCCGAGGTTCTGCAGTGCGTCAAATATTGCCGAACTGTCGGGTTTAATGCCATCTTTCGGGAAATCATGGCATCCTTGTATTGTGTTAGGAATATCACCAATGGTGCTAATAAAAAAGAACACGCATATCTTTAAACTTTAGTATGCTGTCCATGCCCCAGTATAGGAGTTTTTTTTTTTTTTTTTTTTTGTTGACAAACCAATACTACCATAGCAACTAAAACCGAATTGTTACTAATTCTTAACTTAAACTAAATATGAATATAATAATCAGTGGCGCTACAACCTCGTTAGGTCTGGGCCTCAGATTTATGAATCTGTTTCATGTTCATTTTTCAATTTAATACGCAAGTAGGTGATCAGCCTCCAGTGCCTGACACACGCCGTCGACTTTTTGGGTCTAAGACATGTCGGTTTCCTCACGATGTTTTCCTTCACAGTTCGAGCGAATGTTAAATGCGCACATAGAAAAAAAATCCATTGGTGCACAGCCGGGGATCGAACCTACGACCTCAGGGAAAAAAAAGGAAGGAAGAGTCGAACCCTGAAGCCATTAGGCCAACACTGCTCATATGAATGCTCTTGCATATGAATATAATCTGAAATAAATAAGTTATTATTATTATGTTTAGGTGGAATTGGATGACTTCACTTCGCAACTTGGCGAATCCGATGCGAGGGCTTTAGTGGATCTTTTGAAATTGGCTGCAGCTGGACGGATCCCCGAGGCTAATAATGCTGTTAAAGTTATCACTGATGTTCTTATGGGTATGTATTTATATTAGTTTTCGTTGCATCTATATAGACGGTTTTGTTACGGGTTAAATCTTAAAACTAGAAACAGTTTTGAAAATTTTAATAGGTGGACTATTGTTAATGCCATGACTTACATTAAGGACAAACAATGTTTTTAACCCTAGATCGCTTCTATCGTCTATTTACTATGAAAAAAAATCACATAGGCTTATTCAATATCGTTTGTGAATGTCGTGTTAACAGATTATATATTAGTTTATTTCTCTCAATTCTCACCTTGTTTCGTTTATAAAATGATTAGTATCTGATAGTATACTAATAATTATATATATACTTACAGACCGGCCAAGCGTTGCTGTGGCTAAGATTTTTGTTATATTACATAGTAGTAAACTATTCAAGGGAAACGGTAGGAGAACTTATGTGAAACGTTGGTACTTTTAACACAGCGCCATCTGTTAGAATTGTATCAAATAATAAACAAATATTTGCAATAAAATAATATTGCGGGTATAAATTGAGATGTACAGTGAAATTAGTCTCGAGAAATTTTTGCATATGTAGTGGTGTGTATATTACTCAGATCTTAGAGCGCGTTTCCACTATATCGTTCTGCCTATACAAAAATGTTTCGATATCCTAACATTACTATTTAATATTATACTTATCCCTACAACACTCTGATTTTTGTTATCAATAAAAACAAGTTTTTATTTAAAAAAAAAGGTTTTGACTTTATAAAAAAGGTGTGTCGCGATTCACACACGATAGAAGTGAAACTTCAAAGAGGAGAGACCATATATATTTTTTTCCTTTCATCTGTTTTAAAACTCCGGGGGTCTAGGGGGTCAAAATTTATTTTTGGCCTAGGACGCACCGTTTCCGAGATATTTCAATCTAAAGCAAAAAATCGTCACTTGATAGTGGAAAGTGGAAACACGCACAAAACCAGAATAAACCAGTTTAGCTGTCCGCAGGTGCCACGTGCAGTCCGGCGTCAGTCGCTTGGTACTGTTAGAACATAAAGCACACATTTCATTCAAAAATTATAATTATTACGTTAATTGTTAAATTTTGTATTTGTTGATTGTTGTTATTGTTTGTTATTATTGTTATAATATTTGTTGAAGTGTTTAATTTGTGTGTAAGTGTTGCAACTTTATATTGTTAATTAAAAATGGCTCCAGTGTTAAAACATGGTCGAGGCAAGCCTTTGACTTCTCAAACTAAAGAAGTTTTGTACTGTTTGTACAAATATTTCGAAAATGAGTGTAATAACAACCCGAGCAGTATTATGACTCCCCTCAATTAGTTGCTAAATCACGGGAATTTCAATAGCATCCGTCAGAAAGGTAGTATCAGAAAGCAAATGTCGACCTTCAGATCAGGAAGTAACATTTAAATCTCCTAAAAGAAACCGAATCGTAAACCTACAATAGTAATCGATAACTTTGATCAGCAAGTTATCAGAAGAACAATTCATGACTTCCACATCACAAATAAAGAAATTCCCACTTTGAAACTTTCACGCAAAATTAAAAGAAGATATCGATTATAAAGGTTGTGTCAGCACGTTACGAAAAACGTCATGTCATTAGGTTTTAATTGGAAGCAAACAGAAGATAACGGAAACTTCTTATGGAAAAACACGAAATTAGATACTTGCGAATTAATTATTTGATGAAAATTGCTGAATATCGTGAACAACGCCGACCAATTGTTTACACCGACGAAACATATATACATACATCACATCCCCCCTTGGTCAGATGGAAGCACTCGGTTTGAAGCAACATATATCGAAAGGCAACCGCTTAATCATTGTTCAGGGTGGTATGGATGGCTTTATACCAAAGCATGCTTATGTTTAAAGCCAACCAAAAGTGGAGATTACCACGACAATATGAACTATGACAATATAAGGTGGATTCAAACCAATTTACCAACTTACAACCAAAATGTTTGTTGTGACAGACCATATATAACTCAAACAAATCTGACGAATAAATTAGAAAAAAAAATGATGTGAGGAAACATGAGCATCATGTGCAGCCTCAATTAATGAATGATTTGCAAAAAGGATTGTAGAGTACAGATAGAGAAATATAGAAGAGGTCATACTGTGGTTCCACCTGGGTAATTATAGAAAAAAGGGGGATAGTGAAAACATATGTCGCAAAAAGAATGTCGCAATGAATATGAAGGTTATAATGTCATAGGAAGAAAAAGAAGAAATTGAGGAATGGAGAAAAGTTTGTCTGATGTATTGAGGAGGAAAACAAATATAGGGTAAGAGAGCTTTAGACACAAATCAGAACGAATCATAATTAATTTAAATAATTATGATGAAAGGAGGATGGGGATGATTGTGAATGGGGGTTGATGAATTATTAGAATAAAACATTTATGGGGAGAAACCTAATCATAAGCTTATGAAGTGAAAAGATTCATTTGTAATATTTGGAATGGTTATGCTCATAAGTTCCATAGATTACAATAGTGGATACAATTAGTCGATAGAGTAGTGGAGGAGAGTGTAGATGGTGTGTCAGAAAAGTATATACTTTAAAAAAATAAAAATAAAAATAAAATGTTGTTTTTTTTTTATTGTGACATAATATACAAAGAAAAATTCTAGCTATCCTATCTTTTAAGTTAGATCAAACTGCACACGGTGTGCAAATTTGATTGATATCGGTTCGTTAGTTTAGGAGTCCATAGCGGACATACAACGTGACACGTAATTTATATATATTGAGATATTAGCAAAAACGTGCAATATAATAGATGATATTTGACTATATAATCAAAATGACGTTTTAAAGACAACATATTTAAAAATGTAAAGGGGGTTGAGCGTCAACGTAAACTTTTTCTTCTGTAAAACATATATCCACCTCTTATGTAGAAGTATTACTTTATTAAAATGGATTATGTATCTGAAATTAAGTTAATTTTTCACTCAGCGAAAACTATATTTGTATTATTTGATTGTTATTCTAGCTTTGTGCGCCAGATCTGCGAGCATAGCAGATATGGTAGTGGAAGTGTGTGTGTGTGAGCTCGAAGAAGCTGCAGCTGGGGGTGGGCGCGCTCCTCCCTTGCCCGTTACCGTTGATAGCCCGCATCCCTATGCAGATGATACTGATATATCAGGTATGCATACATTTCTATTTATAAACAGAATGCAGTGTGTTAGTGATAAGAAATCTGTGCCACATGATATGAATAAGATATAATGTAAGAATATCCTAAACCAAATTCATGCGTGGAAAGAGTTATCATGATTACAGAAAAACAAGGGGTTATTTCTATAACGCAGTTCCGTTCTTCCTTCTTTTTATAAAATGGATGGTTCATTCTAGAATGAGATCATAACATATTCGTTCTCGAAGTTCAGTATAATTGTGTTTTGCAGGCGTTGTCAAAATCCCCGGAGCCTCTTCTCTCAGAGTTTCCTTCGAACAAGGTTGTTCTACGGAGCGACGAAACGACCCTCTTACAATATCTGATGCAGCTGGTCGAGTTTTGGCTACGAGATCTGGAAGGGAACCCACTGATTGGGCACAGGAAGTTATTGTTAATGGTAGAGTGCAAGAGTATCCTAAAATGCGCTTCTAAAAAAATATATTTAGCTAATCTAACTTTCAGTGAGAGCGATGTTGTTATCTGTTAGTGTGGCACAGAGCATTATGATTTAATTATAGTTAATAAAAAGTGTAAACATAGAGTTTTAAATTTTATAAATACCTACAATTAAAACAAATATTAAATTTAATCACAACAATTGTTTAAAATTCATTGTCCAGTATAGATTTCATAGAAGTTCTATTATACAAATTACATTAAAAAGCATTTATATTTATATCCAGGTGATGAATTACGCTGGAGGTTCACTAGCGACGGTTCAGTTAATGGTTGGGGCTGGCGCTTTACGGTACACCCGATTTTACCGACACACACTCCTTCTGTAAGTATACAATCACACTCATAATAGCTTAACAAACTTAGTTTATTGTATAGAAGTTCGATAGACGGAATTAAAAATGAACCATAAAATCTACCTTAACTGGACAGGAGTATAATTTCAATTTAACCGCCTCCATGGCTTTTGTGTCATGCTCGCTTAAATGTCATTGCTTGTGGCGGCGTCCGTGCGTCGGGTTGTCTCTCTCCCTAAAATATGGCGAGGGGGCCGATGGCTGGCCATGCGTCATACTCGTGAACGGGTGCTACTTGTGGTGACTGTGGTCGTTCTTGAATTCGTGTATGCGGTGATGTTAGTTATTTCGACTATGTATTTGCGTGTTGTTCCCACGAAAATATAAGTGCGTGCTCCTATTTCACCATGCCTTCTGCTGATAGAGGACAAGTCTTTGTTATTATTTATTATGGAACATGGTGTAATGGTTGCAGCTCCTTACAAACGTTGTGTAAAAAAAACATGGCGATTAAAAAGAGTGTTTATTGCCAATTCTTTTCATCCGTTCTACGCCCTTGATTTGAGAACTGGCACTAAATGTAAGGTTAGAAGCATTTCATGTACATTTCTTTTTTTTGACGATCATAAGTGTACATTGTGTTACCTATATGATTAAATGATTTTGGCCTTTGTCTCACAAGGCGACTAAAACTTATCCCACAGGTTACTTCTCTCAACATACAAACGACATATTATTTTCTGCGAAGTTGTGTTAAGATTATTTCTATGTATAGGAAAGCGGCACTGACCGATACGTTTTATCGTGTCCATCAGTGGAGCTAGCTTGGCGTCTGTTGGATGGTCCTTTACTGTCCGCCATTTCTAATGACCACCAACTCGCCCCACGATTGGCACAAGCGCTTGCCATCTGTGCACAAATGCCTACTTTAAGTGAGTAACTGGAATATACTTTTGATTCAATTATCCTTTATATTAATATAAATTAGTTTTATCCAATTGACAGTAGTATAAATAGTAAGGTATATATATGGTAAGATATTAATAAATGTTCTTATCGGAGAACTAGTTGTAGAAAATTTAAAATTTAGTGTTTTCAATAGTTTTACGAGCACCAGTTTTCTATTCGTGTTATTTTGTTACTTATTTGTTTGTTGTAGTTTTTTTTGTTTAATGAAAAATATAAAAAATGTTAGCTTTAAAAGCAAAGAACTTAAATATCAAAAAATTCTCCATAATAATATCATATAATATAATGTCTATAAATCTAAATCTGTATTTGTTGGCATTTATAGCGTGGCGTGCGCGCGTTTGGTGCGTACGTCGTTTACGAGGGGTTGTATGCGGAGGGGAAGGAGAGCCGACAGCCGGTACTCCTCCAGCATTACAACATTTACCGCAGCTGTTACAAGCGCAGTATGAACACGAAGAACCGGCGCTAAGGACTGGCACACATCTTATGCACACACACTATTTGAAGGTAAGACTATAAGTAATATGTAACATATATTTATTTATAAACTAGCTGACCCGGCAGACTTCGTACTGCCTCAATCGATAAATAAAAGACCTTTTGTATAAATATATTTCTCAACAAAACGTATTGAATAAAAAAGCATTTTTTTAATGAAGCATGAAGTTTTATTATTATTTTCGACACATCATGTTGCTTACTTAAAAAAACAGAGTTTTCCTGAAATACTGGCTATTTATAAGGTTTAAATTTTTATTACCAGACACACACTGTTATGATACAGTTTGTTAATCAATTTAAAGCTTTCTCATAAACTATATTTTTTGTTTTGTTTTGTGGTGCGTAAATAACAAAGAAGACGGTTTTCCGACGCGCGATACGTCACATGACGATATTCGAGAATTAATTGTCTCACAGCAATGATGTTTTCTTCAGTGAAGGCGGATTTTGGGCGTCCTTCGCGAGATTTGTCACTAACACTAGTATGTCCACGCTGGAATTTTAAATAGCAGCGTTCGACAGTCCGCAGACATGGGGCTTCATCACTGAACACAGATATTAGCTCTTCAAAACACTGAAGTCGTGTCAGGCCTCTTCTAAAGTTGTAGAAAATTATTGCACGAACATTTTCCTTAGAAAGATTCATTTTCGTACGTAACCTGACAGATTCAAATCGACGCTGTGACTAAACAATAGCATTAATCCTAATACTTTTAACTGTTTTGAGATTCAAAATTTAAACACATTCGAATATAGAACAGGTCCAAATTCAAAATTGCCGGGAAATATGGAAACGACAGAACTTAAAAGGCATGCCTCGTATAATCACGCGTTACGTACTAAACTAGAATTAATATTTACATAATCCTTTAATTTAACATTTGAACCAGTAAGGGTGGATTCGACCAAACAAGAGTAAATCTGAATCTTAGAATAAATCGTCAGTTAATTGAGAGTAAATCAATTTTACGTTTTACCATCTACAAATTCTAAGAATAGTGGGCCTATTCGGGAATTGTTACTATACCGCCGTTTGGCACGGAATAACAGCTATTCCTAGAATAATTTAATGGCGTCAGTCAGTCCAATCATCTGATTTCTGTCATTTCACAAATATGTATTCTGTGTTTTAGTTTCAAGTCAACGCAACGCACTAAATAATAGTCTAGCATTTTATAATGAAACGTTTAAACAATTTATTATAATTTTTTTTTTCTATAATTTTAAAATGAAATTCAACTAGATTCAACAGAAGTTCCGTTTTAGACGACAGCCTCAAACAAACAAGAAATAAAAACTTTTTGTTGTCGTTTGACACCTGTTAAAAGCTACTTTTTCACTCTATAATACGGCAAAATCGAGTTGACATGATGTGTGCTCTTACACTATCCCGTTGTAGGACAACATTTATTTGCCGAGTTTTATTTTCGTTCACCATTCTCTTTGCTATTCGCATATTATTATTGATAGCGCAATTATACTATCGATTACGTGGAGAAACGACTATGGATTTACTCGAGATTAAAATCATGGAATAAATTTTCCTGGTATAAATACTCGTGTATAGATTGAAGTTTGGTCGAATCGACCCTAAGTGGTATATTCTCTGTAGATCCAGATATATTCCAACTTAGGGAACAGTCCAAAATGTCAACAATACAATATAATCTCAATAAAAAAACTAATAAATTTTAGGAACTGGCATGGCTAGCGTGCGGTCTACGTGTAGACACTCGAGTATGCAATGGCACAGATGCGGCCCGATGGGCGTGGTTTAAGCGGTACTGTTTATGTGTACGCACTGCGGACGCATTATTACGTCGGGCGTCCCTCCCTCTACCCTTTCTTACGGATGTACGCAAAAGACTAGCTGATCTAGGTGTATATACAGAAGAAGGCTCCAGTGATAGCGCTTGGGAGGATAATGCGAAGTTTACGAGGCAACACGACGAACAGTTACTTCATTGGGTCAATAAGTAAGTTGGAAAACATTTCTTTTCCATACCCTTGAACAAATCTCATATTTTAAAGGTACTTACGATGGTAGGAAATGATTTGATAATTAAATTTGTTAGGTGTTTATTTCGTTTGATCTTTCTTCACTTTACAGTCTTCTTTAGTACTGACAAACCGTTGGACATATATTAAATTTATATTTTGTAGACGTCCTGAAGACTGGACCGGTTGGTGGAACGGTGGTTCTCGAGGTTGTGCGGTATACGGCTGGGGTCACAATCATCGGGGGCAGTTGGGAGGGGTCGAAGGGGCTAAGGTTCGGTCGCCAACGCCCTGCCACGCCCTTGCCAGCCTCAATCCAATGCAATTAGTGGGTGGGGAACAAACTTTGTTCGCGGTGACTCCTGATGGGAAGGTGTATGCTACTGGTAAGTTTACGGAAAATTGCTTATAAAATATAGACAATTTAGACATCTCCCAACCAAGCTTTGTGTACTAAACCATTAAACCGAAGCCATAAGTTTAGATATTAACAAATAATAATATCATACGTATGTTATCTGTTTAGCCAGATTAACATGTACCAGTTATTTATAATTAGGCATACACTTTTGTACAAAGCGTAATTTTTGATTGCGTGACTTTTCCAAAGAAGAGAGAATTATATTCAATGAGAAGTTTAGCAATTAATATTATTTATAACATATATTTTCATAATAATGTACTTTGAATTATATAATTTTAAAGAGACTACTTTTTCTAGGATACGGCGCAGGAGGACGGTTGGGCATTGGAGGCATAGATTCCGTGTCACAACCTACATTACTTGCATCTCTTCAACACGTGTTTATTACTAAAGTAAGTATTCTTATTTCTAGGTCTAAGATTGATTTCTGAACAAACCAAAAAACTGTTTCGGGTTACTTTCTAGAAAGGCTGAAGTGTCTGCCCAAAGTTTGATCAAATGCTATTTTGGAAAAAAGTTAATTTAAAAACTACTTAAACCCAGAAATTTGAGCGTCTTGCTGCAAACGTAATCAGCTAGACACTAACTTTTTTTTAATTTATCAATATTAATCATAGGTGGCTTGCAATTCGGGCGGTAAGCATTGTCTAGCTCTTTCGTCCGATGGTGATGTGTACAGTTGGGGTGAAGGCGAAGACGGAAAACTTGGCCATGGCAACAGAGTGTAAGTGATTTCTAATAATCATAAATACTGATTTATTTCTAAGGAAACATTATTTGCTTGTATCAAAATACCCAATATATATATAAATAAATTGCTGTTTGTTTGTCTCGCTAAAACTCGAGAATGGCTTTGGCTAATTATGATCTTGAAATATTTTTGGAAGTTCAGAGAAACATTTTTACCAATAATAGCGCTGTATATATTATATAATAGGCTTTGTTATTTTAAAACGCATTAGAATAAAATTTATAATAATGTCACATTGTAAAAATATACAGGAAAATTAATATCTGTAAAGAATTTTTCTCTCAGTAAACTTAATTTTACACATTTTTAATGGTTTGTTCCAATCGTTACCAATACCTTTTACCAATAAATTAAATATTGTATTTATCTTTCTTTCTTTATATATATATATATATATACATATCTGTTATCTGTAACAACTCAGATTTTTTATATTAATTGCATGTTCGAAAATGAAATGTTGCAATAAAAAATCAATCTAATTCTAGAAGCTACGATCGCCCCAAATTAATAACGTCCCTCTCTGGTCTGGAAGTAGTGGCTATAGCGTGCGGAGGTGCACATTCAGCCTGTCTCACGGCACGGGGACGAATTTACACCTGGGGCAAGGGACGTTACGGCCGATTAGGGCATGGGGACTCGGAAGATCAGCTCGTGCCAAAAATGGTAAAAATTTTACTGATTTCACTAAGAATTTTATCTTACCTACTTTACTTTTCAGATTCCCATACTTTTGTAATATATAATTAAATACAACATTTAATTGTAACAGGATCTATTTTGATTGTTAATTTTTACAACCTTGCTTTGTTGACTTTGTAATTTTATTTAAAAGGAAATCTTAATTATTGGCAATTTTTAAACGAAAAATAGATTTTAGAACGTTAACATAAACATAGGTTTCTAACGTATTCAACATAACATGTTCAAATAATATATAATTAATTTTCGTTATTGAAATACCATTCAAGAAGAATTACAGTCAAAACCGTTTACGACGACATCGTTTAGAACAACATACCGGTTATATTGACCAAAATCAAAGGTCCCGGCTGAATTCTATGTATTAGGTACTTAATAACAACGTCATCGGCTGTTACGACTATTGGTTTTCATGACTATATTAATTGCTGGTTATTTTATGTTCCTTAGCAACTTTTTGTAGATTAAATAACACGAAATTTAATTTTTAATTGAATTACGGGATGATGAAGATTTTGTGGTGCCAATAAGCAGCGATATGGCTTTTCTTAGTAAGGATGACCAAGGATAATTTTTCCATTTACTTAACTTTATTAGTTTAAATTCCATTGTTATTAAATTTTTAATTTTTTACACAGGTTGAAGCGCTCGTAAATTACCGCGTAGTTGACGTAGCATGTGGGTCGGGTGACGCACAAACTCTTTGTATTACGGACGACGATAACGTCTGGTCTTGGGGAGACGGAGACTACGGAAAACTTGGTAAGTTTTTATAATTTTATTTATTTCAAACCCTTATTGCAGGTCGTAATATAGGTCGCAACAAGTATTTAAAATAATCAATACAATAAACGAGGTTATTGGTGACTACACGTATTCGGGAATACGAGTAATGGAGGTGATAGGTGATTATTTTTGCGATAATACTTTTTTTCAAAATAAATATTTCATGTTTAATTTTTGATTTATTTTGAAAAAGTATAAAATAACTCAAAATTGTTCACTTTTGCATATAATACTGATAAAACTAAATATATCACAAGTAGTACTCCTATCACCTCCTTACGGGAATACGTCGAATTACCAATAACCCTGTATTTTATAACAGAGTTACAGGGTTGTTTATCTAATTTTATATCAACCATTGTTTTGTACTTATTTATGTAGGCATAAGTTCCAATATAATTATAATGCATACTTACTTTTTATTTGTTTATTTAAATAAAATTAAAAGTAAGTATGCATTAATTATTTTTGTTAATTCGTATGTCACCGATTATTAAACTTGCTACGTTACTTCAACATAAAAGTTTTACTTTCCTTTTTCTGGATTTGGAGTCATTTTTCAGTCTTTTCATTGTTTAAAATCCGAAGACACGAACGAAACAGCTTATTATTTATTACAAAATATTATTAATAATAAAATAATAATAATACATTATTTATCCTATTTTTAGGTCGTGGTGGGTCAGAAGGCTGTAAATTACCGATGCGCATAGATTGTCTAAAAGGCCTACGAGTCATCAAAGTAGAGTGTGGCTCGCAATTCTCAGTTGCGCTTTGTCAGTGTGGTAGCGTCTATACTTGGTAAGAATATATTTTATAGACGACAAATTATTGCTAAAGAACAATGTTCAAACAATAACGTGACCATATCACACGTCATTTAATAAACGCATCAATATTTTTTGGACCTTATATGTTTTATAAGATCTTGTCGGTGAAATTAGATCATTTTTATATAATTCTATCGGACACGACACGTTGTCCTGCGTGATATTTCAAGCGATTAGTATATTAATCAAAGTATGAAAGTACCGACTGCAGCGCCATCTGCCGGGCTGATTTGTGAACTTAAACCATCCAGGGCTCCACCCAAACGCATACAAACAAAATCATTCAAATCGGTCTAGCCATTTAAGAGGAGTTCAATGACATACACACGTACACTAGAATTATATATTTATGAAAGCTATCCTATATTTTAAGTTATATCAAACTGCACACGGTGTGTAAATTTGTTTGAAATCCGTTAAGTAGTTAAGGAGTCCATAGCGGACAAACAACGTGACACGTAATTTATATATATTAAGATAAAAATAAATAGTGGGCAATTGTGCGCTACAAACTTAAATTGGTCTTTTCCCACTTCTCACATTGTATCCGTTTCTTCGATCATTTTTATTTTATAAACAAGTAGGAGATCAGCCATATGACTGACATATATAATTGATTTTTGGATTTGAGACATGACAAATTCTCAACGATGTTTGGCTTCACTGGAGACACAAGTGCTAATCGCGCACATAGAAATAAAATTCCATTGGTGCACAGCCGTAATTCGAACGCACAGTGTCTGGGAGTTCGAGTTGGAGTCGCAAGCTTGAGCCAACACTGCTCAAATTTTTGAAAAATAACATTTTAAAAATATATTAATTAAAAATGTTTATCGTCATTTTATAAATTCTATAAATCATAGGTATGAAATCGATGTCATTGTATCGAATAAAATTATTTAATCTCTATTTAATCTGGAAGATTTCGCTTTAGAGCTATACGTTATATTCAATATAATGTTGATCCTCGATATCCTCTATATATATTTCCAGGGGTAAAGGCGACTACCACAGACTAGGGCACGGAAGCTACGATCACGTTAGACGACCGATGCGCGTTACGGGAATGCAGGGGAAAATGATCGTGTCTATAGCCACCGGTATTCACATATATTCTTAATTACGATTAATTCATTTAACAACCATAAAAATAAGAGTCACAATCAACAGCCAGCCCATAATTTTTGTATTTTTCACTCGTTTTGCATAGCTTTGATTCTTTCTGGAGATGAAATTGCTCGATTTTAAGTAAAACCTCTTTATAGATGAGATATGAGAGAGGATTTAGCTTTTTACACGACCTTAGTTGCCTTTTTAGGTGAAATTTAATGTAATTTAGATTACATTAAGGACGTATTTGCGTTCGTGTACAAGAATGTGTCGATTTGAAAGTTCATATTATACCATTGAACGTCATATTGACAATGCAACATATCAAGATTTTTCATATTAAATATAATAAACAAAATGTGAATAATAAAAAATATAAAGTTTCTCCGCATAACTTGCAGGCAGTTTGCACTGCGTAGCGTGTACTGATACAGGCGAAGTCTATACTTGGGGAGATAACGACGAAGGACAATTGGGAGATGGTACGACCGTTGCTGCACAAAGACCAAGGCTTTTGGCTGCTATGCAGGTTATTATTATTTTAAATATGTATAGTATTTATTTATTTTTTTAAATAATAAATATTCAATGCCTTAAAGGAAAGTTTATGAATAATATTTATGTATGAAACTTCAATTCATTAGATTTAATTATTTTTATCAGTGTCCATAACTACTTTAAGGCGTTGTCCTAATTGGCGAAGATCGCACGATGACACGATGCGGTCTCATCGTGCGATGAGTTCAAACATACAGATTTCATCAGAGTGTCCTATTTGAACCTCGCAAGTAATCGTGCGAGCACATGAATGCTTTAATAACGATCGTACGATGCGTTTGATCGTGCGATCATGTAATCAAAGCAACCGATCTCTTTTGAGTGTCTTAATCGGTTACTACGCGATGCGTCGACGCGCGAGGGGCACCAGCCATCGAACGACGGCATCACACGATGGACATCGCGCGATCTATTAGGACACCTGTTAGGTCATCGCACGACCACTTTGATCGTGAGATGAAAAACGCATCGCGCCATCGTACGATCGCTCCCAATTAGGACGCCGCCTAAGACAGCGCCAACGGTTGAATATCGTCGCTACTATTGATTTATGATACGTAAAATGTAATATATCATAAATATAACGTTAAGGAAAAGTCACATCAATTAAATTGCTAATTATCTTATTATTGTTAATTAATATAAAAAACAGGGTAAGCGTATAACCAAAGTGGCATGCGGTAGTGCTCATACAGTGGCATTGTGCATTGAAGCGCCACGAGCCCCTCGTGCTCCGCCCTCGCCACCCTTGGAGTGCCATTTACTGAGAGACATGTCGCCACAACGCATGTGTCATAGATTGGTAAGAATTATATGTATTATTCTTTGTAACATTACTTTTTATTTATTTATATATACTTCGTTAACTTATACAAAAACATACATATAAAAAAAACAGTAGTTATTAGGCAACGGGCGGCCTTATCGCTAACAAGCGATTTCTTCCAGGCAACCCTAATATGGAACAATAAAAAAAGAAACACCTACAGAGGGTAAAGTACAAGAAGTGCATAAATAATTGACAAAAAAAACTCAAAATAACATGTAACTATAACTAAAATAAAATAAAGTAAAATACTTTCATTGTTGTAAACTAATTTTTCCAATTATTTATATTTATTAGGAAGTAGTTCAAGTTATTGCTTCAAGCAATTTGTACGGCGAATATATTTTAAAATATTTTTTTTCTCAATTTACGATTTTTATTGATAAAACGCCCTTTCCTAGGTATTACTTCACCAGTTCTCTGAGCTCGTTTGTCCAAACTTGCCGCTGCTAATACTGGATGGACCGTTTGATCAACTACGAACTATGCTGTTTTATAGCGTTAAAGAAGCTGCTTTTAGAAAGGTATGGTGTTTCGTTGTGGTTATTTTAAATGTATCTATCGACGCATAAAAAACAAACTTGAAGCTTTTATCGATTGTTCTTCTATATGTTTAGAATACAGCGCAATGGTTTATGATAATGCTATAAGAATATCATACTATGTATTAAACAAACTTTTAAAATGGTCACTTTATAACAGACATATATACATACAGACATGTTTTTTTAATTTTTACACATTTTTAATTTAATTTTACACATTGAAAACCTAATCTAGTTCAAAATAAATAGCTATTTTTACAAGAAATCTTCTTCAAATTAATCTTTTGCGCTTTCCAATACAATTAATAATTACGTTGTTCGTCAAGTAACACTGCCACTTTTGAATAAAAGAAATGTACCTTTTAGGCCATAATGACAACAATGGTGCGTGAACGTCAACACGGTCCCGTAGTAGAATTATCCCGAGTAGCGGCAAGGCGTGCGAGACGTGGTGGGTCGGGACTAGCTGGACCGGCGGGAATGAGGTCTGTCTTTGGTCAAATGGTAGCAAGATTGCCAGCGTTGACTCAGGATGCATTGGCATTGCCACATCGCGTTTGGAAGGTCAAATTTGTAGGTAAGTTTTGCGATTGAGTTGGATATCCTCTCTATATTATTATTACCTTTTTAGTCAATTTTAAAATATTATTTTTAATATATTTTATACTCGACCATATTTACAAAAGTTGCAACTAAAGCGTGATATCTATTAAAATAAGAAACGGTATAAAAAATAAAATTATGAGCATTCGTTTGGTTGTGAATGGCTTAGCGCCCTGTTTATTATAATTAGGCAACGTTCTTTGATGTCTTAATTATTTGAAGTTTAAGCGCTCTTGCTTAGTTAAGATATAGGTATTAAAAACAACAATTTTTACACTTATATTTTTTATTAAGGTGAAAGTGTAGACGACTGTGGCGGTGGTTACAGTGAGAGTATTGCAGAAATGTGTGAAGAGTTACAAAACGGCTCTTTACCGCTACTCATGGCCACGCCCAACGGCCGCGGCGACGCAGGCGCATCTAGAGACGCCTTTTTGCTTAACCCCATAGCGAATACGCCATTGCATCTTAATTGTTTTAGATTTTTGGGTAAGATTCATAAATTAATATTACGGTCTGTATTATTTTCTTAAAATAAGAAGCTATCAAGAGCTAGGAACTGTTTTAACGTATATGTAGACTTATTATTACAACATTTAATTTCATTCAAACTACACTAATATTTGATAAGTTAAAAATTCTAAGGTAGTCTTTAATGCATTTAACATGTCCAATCCATTTCAATATAATATCTATGTATTTTACATGTCGCATAATAAGTATTTTTAAGAAAAAAATGATTTTTAAGACCAATGAATTATAGCTAATTATTATAGTCTTAAGTCATTCTATACCTTTGTATAGGTGTGTTAATGGGTATCGCTATCCGTACTGGCTCTCCGTTGTCCCTTTCATTGGCGGAAGGGGTGTGGCGACAACTTGCCGGTCAGCCCTTACGTCCACAAGACTTAGCTGAAGTTGATAAGGATTTCCTACCAGCACTTCTGTGTATACGAGATATGACACCTAATAATAAGGTGAGAGTTATTTGAAGACATGTGAAAAATAAGGGGCATTTAAGTAAATTATCGATTAAAAGTCTGGAAAAAATGACACTATTAAAGCCATAATTTATGAATTAACAACAATTAAAAAGATCCTGAGAAAATGGTCGATGTCAATGACGTCATAAAAGCTAGAATCGTTGCAATGAGAAATGCAAATAATTTTTTTGTAAGCAAGGAAAAGAAATCACTCAACCGCCATTTAATTTTACATAAGCATTTACTAACTAGACTGTAAACATATTACAAAAACATCAAAGTTATATTGTAAAGTAAATTATATTGACCCCTAAAGTAAAATCTTGTGATGCCATTATACTCTTAGATATTAAAAACGTTTCAAAATTTAGTATTAAATTTTTATGAGTTAATTAAAGTTATTCTATAACTCGTTATCAGGAGCTTCAAAACTTGGAGCTACCATTCTCGATACCCTCAGCAGCAGGTCATGAAGTACCACTATCGACGCGACACAAACGGGTCACACCGCACAATAAGGATGAATACGTTCAACTGGCATTACATTACAGGTTAATGAATTTCTATAATGTGGTGTTTTAAGAAACTAATGTTGTAAAAGTATATAACAAGTATTTCAGATAATATAAATAATATAATATTTTCTGAATATAAATGGTGTAATATTTTGTATTTGTAATTTACAAAGGTGTAAGAGGTTTATGTCAATTTTAAGAGTAATTGGATACCATACATTATTTAGTTATGTATAATATCTTTTACAACCCCTGATCTTGGCTACAGATTTCTCTATTTGTTTCTTGATAAAAAAAATGTTACTAGGCAAGTAGATGTTAGCAGGTACCTGACACACCCCGTCGAGGGTTGGTATTCGCACGCTCGAGCTACAATACAAATACTGCTCTTAAATATCAACAAACCTTATGGAATAAATTATATTACATGATATGTTATAAGAAACTACGCATATATTTATATACCTTTTGAATCACGTAGTTTCTTAAACAATTCAAAATTGTTTGCTATAACATAAATATATTTATAGACTTCACGAATTCGACGAGCAAGTACGCGCAGTCCGTGATGGTATATCCCGCGTAGTGCCAGCGCCCTTATTGGCTTTATTCACCGCTAACGAACTTGAGACGTTGGTTTGCGGCTCGCCTGATATACCCGTGCACGCACTACGGGCCTCTGCTACGTATAAAGGTATAGTTTTAGAACATTTGCAGTAAGTGATGCAAAAAAGTTGTGAATTCACATGTATTCTTTTTCCTTTTAAATCGAATCGGTTTTAAAGGATTTTGTTTGAAAGTTTCTTAGTTATGGATTCAGAAACGACAAAAATAATAATTTTTCTAAAATGTCAAACAATTTAGTAAACCTATTGACACGTAATTTTTCCGTTTGTGTTTGCGCGAGTACTTTAGCAAAAACCTTGAACGTACTTCTGCATATCAAATGATAAACACCAGAATATTTGCTGGATTTACACCTAATTTAAATATTCCAGGCGTCGAACCAAATGCCCCTCTGGTACAATGGTTCTGGGAGGTAATGGAAGAATTGTCTGGAAGTGAGCGCGCTTTATTCCTTCGCTTCGTATGGGGACGTACGCGTTTGCCTCGTGCGCCTCAAGATCCACGACAGAGGGACTTTGTATTGCAGGTATATTATAGAAAATGGGTGTAATGAAAATGTGATACTAAAAAATACATGGATTTGTCAATATAACAACTTAATCACATTTTATTTTTACGAATAATTTTCTGCGTCGAACTAAAATTTGATAAAGACTTCCTACTTCCTATGGTATTTGAGGCTATTGTTGGATTGTAACAACAATTAATAACGGTATATTATGAATTCGTTTTCGCTTACAACTAGGTACGATCGAAAAACTATGGAATCGTAACTCTGTAAACTCTTATCTTACACTTATATTTGTAAACAGATACCATATTACTGCTCAAATAAGAATTAGCGCTCGTACTCCGTAACTGTCAATAGCTATAGCGAGTAAAATTCCGACTTCAATGGTATGTTTTTGTACCACACAATGTTAAGTATGCTATATGAGTGATACGGATATTGAAGTATATTAAAATTACATACAAAAACATCGGGATCGGTATCGCTGTCGTTATTGGAAGATACAGAGTACTTGTACCGGCCCCATTTATTTTTATGAATTATATTATCCACAAACGAATACTTTTTTTTAATTTACTTAATTAGAAAAATTAATAAAGTTAAAATCTGTCTTCTCAGGTGCTTGACAAATACCAACCTCCAGACCACTTCCTGCCTGAGAGCTACACATGTTTCTTCCTTCTCAAGATGCCAAGATATTCCTGTAAAACTGTATTACGAGAGAAATTAAGGTAAACCTTAGTTAATATTTTGCTACACATCAGTATTTCCTTTTCTATGTAGATTTATTTATATAAATTATTATTGTATGACGAAACCTTTTGATTATTAAATAACTAAACTTTTTGTAGTATTCAAAAAGGTAATACTAAAAGATAAAACTTTATTTTCAAAGTAACATTTCTTTCATACTGTAAAACCCAAGATCTTATCAATGTGATTTTCTAAAGCTAAAACATTTTTGACCATAGATACGCAATTCATTTCTGCAAGAGCATAGACACAGATGAATACGCACGCGTGGCCCTTAGTGCCGCCGAACGAGTTTCGTCCGAAGAGTCCGACACCGAGGAACCGCCCGCATCTACGAATCCACCGCCACTTTACTCACTTACTAGAACACCAACCTGGCTTTAGAACCATAAATTTTTAGACGGGTGCACTATCGGTATGTCTTCGTGTTAGCAGACATAGACAACATACTGAGCACTATCTAGAGCACTGTCAATTGTCAAACATTTGACAATTGTTAAGACTGAAGTTTGATTCCAGATAACATGATCGTTTAGGCTGACGTTGCATAAGATGTTTGTGCATTACGAAGAAAATCTTAATTATAAAGCAATAAAGGTTTAACGAGTTCACAAGAATTGTAATAATACAAAAAATTTTGCTTACAGTAAAATATAGTCCACTTATAAGATTTATGTATAGATAGTATTGTTGCGTTTATTAACCGTCATTTGCTTCCGAATCTCGTTGAAACAGTCTTGATTTACTCAGCTTTAGCTTTAGCTTACCTCAACATAATTGTGAAACTACCTCTATATGACAGTTTTGACATCAAATACATGAAATTTTGAAAACACACGATACGTCTTTACAAAAGTATTTTTTTATGTATGTTCCTTTAATGTCACCACCGCTTATGATAAATGATTTACACTTCAATACCTTATTTGTCAGAAAATAGCTTGCAGCTCTTACCTGTGTATACAAATATAAGTGTAATGATTAAGGCTATTTACATTTAACAATTGAATATTGGAGTGTTTATTTAATGATTTTGTAAAATAATTTATTAGGGGCCTTCAATATCCATAATATAATTTACAAGCTTGGGATATTACGAAATGCAGCTCAATTATACAATTTATATTCCGCCTTCAAACAACTGAAAATTTCTTAGGTTAAGTGTAAGTTAAAACATAAAGATTAGGTATATGCCATTCCAGTCACTTGATTGAATTAAAAAATTACTCCACTACTCAACGCTTATATTAGTATTAAAAGTATCTGTATTAGGATGAATGGTAAAGGAAGATATGCTTAAATTACTTTATTATGTGACTATGTTTTTATTTTTATGAGTATCTGCCTCTTAACCCTGGATAATTTTTGGACTGTCATTTATTAATATGAAAATTTAATTTAATGTATTCTCTAGATTTTACTGGCTTGTGACTCAAAGTGAAAGGATTTTGGTAGTTTTTATAAAGAACAAAAGGTGAATGCTAGTCATAGATATGATGATGAGATATTTATTTCATAAGATGTTTTTTACCAATAAATATTATACTGTAATCCATGGAAATTTCATTATAATTATATGATTGTGAAATACTGTTATTCTGTATGAAATGGTGGTTTTGGTGCTAGAGCTTCAGTGTTATAATATTCCATTTTGATTAACAATTTACAATAAAACCATTTATATCATTTGAGTATTTTAAATATTAGTTACTTATTACTAGTCACAATCTTTTTTTACTAGAGAATATACATATTGCAAAAAAGTATGTATTAACACTTTTATGTATAACAACTTTTGTTATGTCAGGGCTGTTATAAATTTACTAGTTATATTAAAACAATTATTAATTTAATATTTTTCAACCAGTCACTTGTAAATTGTTAATCTAAGTAAAATATTAGACAGCACAAAATAGATGTAATATCATATTAGATATTAATTTGGCTATAATACTATTCAAATATGATATACTGCTTTTGAATCCCAATGTTTTTGATCACCAAAGAATTTATCTTTGTGCTTCAGCTGAGGTGTGTAAAATATGTATGATTATATTATAAACTATTTATTCAAATTGGTCTTTTATTTTTAATAACAATCAATCTAAGTGCCCTTTTCTCTGCCTATTATTTATTAGGTAACCTTAAGCTTTCTTAAGATAGCAACATAATTAAAAAACAATTTGGTTTTACATGATTTTAATTTCTTCTATTATACAACTGATCTTACATCAAAGACTTAAAATAATTTAAAGTTCCTTGCTTTTGCCTAGTTAGACACAGGTGCTGCCACCTTCTTAGGTTTCAACATGAAGTACAGTATGACTACACCAAAGAATGCATATGTAGCTTTAGCGGTCTGAAATTAAAATATATTACATTACTCTTCCATTTCTTTTAAGTAGTTTCTGCTGGTACGTATGTGGATATTAGAAGGCCTTAAATCCTTTTCATAAAAAGCAGAATTTAAAATATTGTAAGTCAGTCAACTCCATTATTGAAGATATACTGATGGACTTGGGTTGTTGAAATAGTAACATGTCTCATTTAAGTCGTCTAGAATAGGGGTAAAAAGTATGAACATTAAAATATACATACATTAGCCCTGCCGTTGTTTGTGTAGCTGTTGAAATATCTGGAGAGACCCTTGAACTGGGATTCATCAACTGGTTCACCGGCCATTCTGTAATGATATCGCAGTTACCATTATAAGATCTAGAAGACCTTTTGTAAAGTTAAAATAATAGAATATAAAACTTTATACCTGTTAAATCTTTATTCTTATGTAATAACAACCTTAAAACTCAATTCACACAGTAGTCGCCTACTGTGAATTCAATTAGTGACAGTTGACAGCTCTTAAAGTTATTATTCAAAAACACTGACAACTGACAACTCATATGTGTATAAACATGTTAGGTCAACAGTACAGTGGAAACGCGGCTTAAAGTTTAATCTTGGCATGTCAAGGAATTTTTTTGGATTATTTTGCCAAAATTAAACTCTTTCGCAGACACTTTCAACTTCTTTAAAAATCTCTTAAATCAGTATCCCCCAAAAAAAAAAAATTTTTTTTGGACTTGTTGAATTTTTGGGGCCCTTTGTTGGACCCCCACCCCCAAGAATTTGTGGGGCGCCCGGCTCCACCCGACAACAATCAGGCATCAGCCGATCCTATACAACAACCGTATGGTGGGGGGCCGGGGGGGGGCGGGGGGGGGGGGGGCCCCCCGGGGGGGAACGGGGGGGGGGGCGCGGGGCGCCCCCCGAGGTTGGCGGGGGGGGGGCGCGGCGGGGGACAAACCCCCTTAAATCCTTAAATCAGCCGATCCTATCCGGGTATCGGCCATCGGGGTTAGGTTATGGTCGACAGTTCCTTAAACTTGGCGTGACATCCTGCTTTGTGTCTTTTTTTTTATTTGTATCCGAAATTCCGTGTCACCCATATTTTTTTCTATCATTTTAATGATATACTCTGCAACATATTATACCACTTTATTCCAGTTTATCAAAAACGTATTGGAATTAACATACGAGAGTCGAGAGTCGAGACCCACACTTAGCGTTATGTCGACTCTGATTCTGACGCATAACGTCGTAAAAATCGTTATAAGTAGCTTTCGCTTGAACGTAAGACTCGTATCCAAGGATAGATTCGAACCCGGCTGTGCACCGTTGAACTTTCTTTCTATGTGTGCATTTAACAATTGCTCAAACGGTGATTTGAAATATAGTACATAAGGAAACCGGCATGCCTGATACCCAGAAATTCGATGGCGTGTTTCAGGCGCAGAAGGCTGAACACCTATAATTGCAGAAAAAATAATGATCACGAAACAGATATGGAAGCTATAGGTAGCGCCTCTGGTTATTTTTAAATATAGTTATATTCTAATAAGGAATAGGTAGACACTGAATACCTTAAATTTTGGATCCCAATCGCGATTTTTAATTTTCTTTTGAGCTCATCTTACTTCTTATCTTTTTTCTTTGTTGAAGATTTGAATAATTTATAATACACATAGTACACGGCTAATAAGGAATAGGTAGCCTTGGTTACCTAAAATAAACTTTTTGTTAGTTTTTATTAATCTTAATAAGGAACCATACTATTTATATGACCTTGAATTAGGTTCCGGCTTTGCGGGGGAAATGCAGATTACAATATTATTAAGTTTGTATTTTCTCTTCCGTCTCTTATACAGATATGATTTTTTTAATTTATTATATAAATGATCTTAAATTGAAAATAAGTTGGTGTGTGAAACACAAACTGGACACAATTTTTCTGTCCACTAGGACGTCGTATAAAATACTATTACGTTGAAGAGTTGCAGAATGCCAAGCGCAAGAGCAACCTCCAAAGGGCTTTGAGAAATATTGTGCGGGCTAATACCAAGTATTATATATTACTAGTGGACCCCACAGACGTTGTCCTGCATGATATTTAAAGCGATTAGGATATTAAGCAAAGTATGAAAGTACCGACTGCAGTGCCATCTGGTATTTGTGAATCTAAACCATTCCCAGATCCCCTTGAACACACACAAAAATTTCATCATCTCCATTTTGAGAGAAGTTCAGTCACATACACACGCACACAAGAAATATATATATATTAAGATTATTCAACAGTGCCAACAACAGATTTAGTACATACTTCTCAAATATTTGCCACGTTTTATGGGTGAGGCCTGACATATTTATGTGTTTCCAGAATTTTAATATTTACTTACGTTTGCTCGGCCCCTATTGGTTTGACTGTTAAAAATACGACTGAAGCCTTTTAAATTAGGGTCATCTTCTACTCCTCCAGCCATTAATATCTATTACTGAGCTAAATTTCGGAATTATTTGTTATGACAAGGAAAATGTCTGAAGCAATCGCTGCTGTCATTTATAATTTCATGTTTTCGTATATACGGTTCAAAAAGGGTTTATTCATTTAACCGTTCGTGTCAACTGTCTTAGCTCACTGTAATAGTTTTTTCAACGTAAAAGAGTAAGAGAACGAAAAACGTTCCTGGTTACAAACTTTATGGACTCATCAATAGAATATTTTTTATTATTTTAATGAATTTAGGAAAATAGATTAAATTAAGAAGACAAAATCTATTAAATTATTTTATTTACATAAAGTATTTTTTATGAACCACCATAAGATACAAACACATTCTTATAAAAAAGATTGTAATGCTTGATATTATGCCAAATAATAATAAAATCTACAAAAAGCGTGAATAATTCAGATTATAAACAAGCTATAACATAAAAAAATCTTTGTTAGTGATTAACTAATTTGAACTTAGTAACTAATTTTTGTGAGTCAGAAAATTATTTTATACAATATTATTAAAATAGGTATTTTAGAAAAATAAAATACTTTAGTGTACTTGTCATAAGACATAATACTAATAACTTTCATATCTTTCACACTTAAAATAATTATTGACAGATTTTGGAAAACAAGGTTTCAAGTGATTGTAAAAATCTACAGGCTCTGAATGAACTCTGAAAATCGTTATAGCCTAGATGATGTTATGGTTGACTATTGCTTAATTATACTTATCACAATCTCTTAAGTACAAAAATCTTTGAGTTTGACACATTAAATCTATGTAACTAGGATTACTATGTTCATTTACATAATCACAGTTAATGAGGACCATCCTTTCCTAGGAAGCACCAGGTTATTGTAACCTTAAAAAACTACATTTCTTGTTTTTTTTTGTTTAATCACTTTGTAAAGAGGAACAGCTCAATAAAGCATGCTTAATATAATATAGCAATAATAGTTTTGTAGTCTGCCAAGCTGTAAACCACTTTAGTTTAAATAATGTATATTACATTATTTGAATTAAAATAATATACAATACAAATTTATCAAAACATTTGTGCTAATGTCTAAATAACTTCATAAAAGCACAGTTTTTTGTTACATTAAGGTCACAATCTCCATATTATCTATTTCCTTTTAGGAAAATTCTTAAAGTATAAGATCCTCTTCCCAATCTTCTTTCTGTCGCTCTGACATAGATAGCCGAGGGTGGGTGAGCTGTTTAAGTTCTTCATATGTCCGTGGTGGAAGAGGGTTATCACTAAGATCCACATATTCAAGTGCCCGAGACCTCTCTAATCTATTAACATCGACTTCTGAAATTTGAAAAAATACAGTATAATATACTGAAAGAACTATCATATTTGTTTGAATCCAGAGCTTATGTAAAAAGATTAATTACTTTCCATTTCCATAGATAACAAGAGGTCTTTTTAAATGAAATAATCAATTAAAATTTCTATCATATAAAACAGAAGTGGGGGAGTTAGCTTAAACTTATAAAATATAATATAAATTTGAAGTATAATTAGAGAAAAGAAAATCATGTACCAATAATTTGATTATGATGTGCGAGTAGTGTATGCAGGCTTGGGCACTGGCAGGCTATGTGAGGTAGGGCCACAAAGGAGTTGTGTGAGATGTCCAGTCGTTCTAAACATGCCAAAGTACAGAGCTCATCTGGTAGTTTGGCTATTTGGTTATTTGCTAAGTTTAAGTCTGTAACAAGCCATGTAAAAATTATATAGGGTTTCCTAGATTTCAGTTAATAAAGAAAAAAATGTCAAAAGTATGAGAAACTGTGATATTTTTAGCTACAATTAAATCCATAATCCTAATATGAACATACAAGAATAGGGCACATTGTATGGTACTTCAGATTTTAGCTATCTGCAAATATTTATAATTTTAACATACCTGTGATTAAACTAAATTTAACAGTAAACTTTGGTGGAATTTTTGTGATAACATTGCCACTGAGGTCACAGCTTTTTAATTCTGTGTGCCGCATCAAATGGTACACAGCATCTGGTACTTGCATTAGTTGACATTCTGATAAATCTGTAACAATATAAAAAAGAACTTGAGTCATATTTAAAAAAAAAGGGTGCGTGTACTTATGTACACTGTAACTTCAAAAATTGTAAAGACATTACAAGAATTGTGTTATTCCTCATAATAAAAATTGTAGTATTTTTAAGTTGAACTATAGTCTTAATTTTGTTTTACATTAGAAAGTGAAATAGAACTTTCAGACTCAATACAGCATTTTTCTAATTCAATTAAAAAAGATATTAACATACAAATCTATTGATGGTCCCAGAAAATTAAGATGCTTTTGCTGATAAATTTATAAAACAATATAAGAAACTGTTACCTAATATTTGTGTTTCTTGGGCATCCTCACACTTGAGAATCACTCTTGTTACAGCTAAAGCCATTTGTATTAATATCAAAAACTGTCTCGACTATTTCAATTAATGAAAAGACGTGTAGAACTAAATTCGCTATTATGCGTAGTTCAGTTGCTTACGACTGAATACTGATCTATAAATATATCGACTCGTTCTAATTTTGTTATTTACAGACTTTCCTACAATGGCAACTTGGTATAAGTACTAGTAAGACTATATAGATTTTGAAACATGCTAACTGCTAATGTTAAATCTATTGACGTTAAAGCAACCACAACAACATTCCGCTTCAGATGTAACAATTATAGAGTATAATTAGAAAACAGAAAAGAAAATACTATAAATAATTGATTAATAATTCACTCAATTGAACGTACTATGCAATCTAATAATTTACAAAACCAGAAACCCAGAGGCCAGCCGCCAGTCCTGGGGGTTTTGTCCCCTTTCTTGGCCTGCACGACCTGGGGGTTTAGTCAAGTCATGTCGGAAATTTTTCGACACGAAGTACGAACTGTCATTTTCATACAAATTAAGTTTTCGACTTTCTACATACACTACTGTTAAGGCATCTTGTCTAAGCCCCCTCAACCCTGTAATTTTTATTTTTTACGAAAGATTGTCGATACGAAGTACGAACTGTCAATTTCATATCTACTATACTTGGTCAATAACGGCCAAAACCAATACGCAATCTCAATCCAATTTTAGCTGTCATAGACTGACAATTCAATCCATTTCTAAAGAAAAGCATGCCAATATTCAATACATGGACTGAGATACCAATCTAATTATTCAACCAATCGTTCAGAGGGCGGATAAGAGATTGAAGATTGCCCTCTGTATGAAAATGAATGTTTACTCATGCCAACAACCTATCTGTCCATTTTTACAGTTGCTTCGATTGGCCAAATCAATCTCGGATTGCTATCGGTGAAACTCGTATGATTTGGGTTTGGGATTGCGACCTAACTTAATATTCATTGGGAAAATTTATTCATCTTCGTCATCTTCCAGTTCTAGTGATAGTGATTTGGAAGTTTAAATGCAATTATCCGATTGGGATAGTAATTCTGAAGCTGGAAGAAGACAACGTACTTCTGTGCGAAGACATAAGAAGACAAGAATTTATTATATCCAGAGCCTAAATGACGCCGAATTCACATTTAGATTTAGGTTAACAAAAGAAGCTTTGGAGACACTTTTACACAAAGTGATGTCTATCATATATGACTTCTTGCAGGTTTCATCTTTTCATCAACTTTTGTAAAAAAAAATTAAATATTAGCTACAACCAAAAATATTTGTTACTATAGATACTACCTACTAACTCCACTTCAAAACCTCAAGACTCCAGCAGAACATCTTTATATCGAATCTCAAATACGAAGCAGAAATGTGGTGGAAAGGACATAATATGGTGTTTGGAAAAAATCGGTTCCCCAAAATCGGTTTGTCAAAAAAGGTTTTGCTTCAAGTATCTCGTGTACAAGCCGTGATAGTGGCATGTGCAGTGTTGCACAATATTGCTATTGATATGCGAGATGAACATTTTGAACTACTGCAACAAGTAGATGAACCAGCTGATGATATTGATCAAAGCGCAATTGACAACGTGGGAATTGCAAGTGTGCGAAGTAATCTTATAAGTGATTATTTTGCTTTATTACTATAATATTTTATAAATTACAACATTTTTGAGATAAATTAAATAAAAATTCAATGCTTTTATTTAAATAAAAATACAAATTTTTAATACAATACATCCTCGCTCCAGGCACAAAATCTATTATTTTTCTAATTTATTTAACAATATATTTTTTTCTATGGCCCATAATCCTCTTTTATGCTCTCTTTCTTCCTCTTCAAATGCCCATTGCTTTCTCTTCTTTAGATGCTCTTCCTTTCAATTGACTTTCATTTCCTTCGACAGACAACAATATCATGTCTTTGACTTTTTCCTCGATAGGGGGTAAGACGAGTAGCAGCACTAGGGCCACCTCCTGTACGATATGTTTCAGCATGTATCAAGACTTTTTTCTTGTAGCCCTCTTTAAGCTTTAGCACTGCGAAGGTTTACCCCACTTGTGCTATTAAACAGCGCCTCCAGCGTCTTCCAGCACTGCTCTTTCTCCTGCCAGGTGACTGAGTCACTCTTTTTATTTTCTAATATATTTTTATGGTCAGCAGCAAGCGAAGTTAGAAGGTCAACTTCTTCCCGGCTGAAATTGACGCTTCTTTCACGTTTTTGCGTAGACATTTTTTTAAGTTAAAGAACCAACCTCGAATCACAAAAACAACATACACAAACTACTCAGAGAAAATTTATATTTGTAATAATATGTACTAAAATACTCAATAACCTGACAAACAAAAATACCATATGAAAATGACAGCCCGTTTCGTTACAAGTAATATTAAATGACCAACAAAAAGGTTGAGGTTCTATGTTTTTCTATAGAATTTTGTAACTTTATTTGTTCGTAACAAAAAAACAAACAAAACGTTGCATAGCTATTTGCTACTTTATCCATACATTGTGAAACAGACCCTAAGTCTTACTTATTTTATTTCGTTCCAAAAACAGCAAACTTTTGGTACTATGCTTGAACACAACATATTGCATTGAACGAAACGCGGTCGAGAGGCAAGGATCACGCAAAAGATTGCTGTCAATCTTTTGTCAAATAAACAATCGGATAGCAGAAATGTTTATTGGCATGCAGATTGGAGATCGGTCTTTAGATATGAATCAGTCCAAGATTGGTTATAATCATAGATTGAGGATACATTATTAATTTTGGCCGTATATGTATATTGGCAATTGGCATCTTATATTTGGCACTGGCTGGCTTAATTGATATTACTTTGCCTTTCCCATAAATGGATAAATTAATATTATCATCATTAATTGATATTAGATGTAGACAATTACAAATCTTACCCCTTCGTATGACTTTTGATTCTCGAACCTGTGTCAAATGTCAATGCTTCGTTTTGGATGAACAACAAAATGAGTTTCGCATGAACACAATGATACAAAAATTGTGAATTCTAACTCAAAACTTTTTATACAGATTGTCTCAAAGTCCTAGAAAATTATCTGTTTGTTTATTAAATTAAGAAATAGTAGCAAAAGCAAGCACTTTAATCTGATCGGGAAGTTGTTCAAGACCATACATTCTTATATGAAATAATCAAAAAAGTTGTTATTGTAAATCATAAGGTCGCCAGCATTTAAGCTTGGTGACGGTTTACTAAATTTTTACTAAGTATATATAGATCTTATAGAAATTGAAACTTATGCAGATTTAATTTAAAATAATAGACGTTGTCTGTAATTTTTTTCAGGGAAACGTAAGAAATACCTCAATTACAAGGCAGAATGAAACGAACAATAACAGCAACGTACTGACCTCGCAAATTTCACAATTTTTACGAGATATCTTCGTATTTGTATAATAATTGCGATAGTATGTAAAATCTCCATGATTAAATTTGCAACTGCATATTTTTTTAAATTATTATAGTTGTAGTGCGTGTACCAACCTCCGTACCAGCGTCATTACAATTTAAAAAAATTACAATTTACTTCACCAATTTAATTTTATAAGATTTTATAATTTCGATTTAAAAAAAATGAGACATGAGAAGATTATCTACTATTTAACGTTATAAAAGTTAAATCTAGTTACAACGATAAATCACTTTTTTTAGTTATTTAAAAACGGTAAGATAAGATAGATAAAACCCATAGAAAGTAAGCTGTAAGCCTACTAAGTTTAAAGAATAGGTATGTGGCTACTTTTTAGAAAGCTGTTACGTAAACGCGGTCATTAACAAAAGATTGGGATCATTATGATGGAAAATGCGGTAGTTTGTCCACTAATAACCGGTAGGAAGTTGCGCGTTTTATAAAATCAGTTTTTATTACAAAGTTATGTCATACGTTTTGAACTAAATAGTTATATAAATTGTTGCTGTTTGTGCCTTGATGATGAAAGCAACAGGGCTAACAGGAATGATTAGGTTCCCTATGCGGCTGTTTTAAAATATAAAAATATAGAGTGAATACATAATTATAATTCTAATTATGTGAATTTCAATAAACAAGAGCTTGATTTATGTCTTTATACTTATTGTAATGACCATGTGATCGCAGACGTCGTCGTCGTAATAAAATTAGGATTCATTTATTTTGTAGGTAACGGTTTTTTATAATATCTACAGATTAGATATTCAGTTTAACTATTTCAATGCACGGACAACGTGTATAAAAAATTAAGAGTGGTTTCTACTTTATTCTATTTTGTCTTACGACAAAAGAGATAATTTTGGAAAGAAATGTTAGACATAATATATACGCATAGTCTTTAAAAAAAATTGCATGCCTGGAAAAATTGTAGATTTAAAAACGGTAATTTATATATTGTACCTAAGTGATAGATACATAATATACGGAAAAGAGAAAAATGCTTGACCTCGATCCATCGTTGTCGCAATAAAGCACGATATATACAATAGTTAATGACACAGGAAATGTTCTAACATCGAGTAGTCATTTAAAAATAATTGAATTATTTTATTAGATGAAACAATTGCCGTCCATGCCAGTTTGCAACCATAGGGTTGCAAACTGGCATAGGTATGGGTTGCAATCTGGTGATAACTTACTAAGGGCCGATTCGACCAAACAAGAGTAAATCTTAATCTTAGAATAAATCGTCAGTTAATCGAGAGTAAATCAATTTTACGTTTTACCAACTACAAATTCTAAGAATAGTGGTCTTATTCGGGAATAGCTACTATACAGCTATTATAACAGCTATTCCTAGAATAATTTAATGGCGTCAGTCAGTCCAATCAGCTGATTTCTGTCATTTCACAAATATGTATTCTGTATTTTAATTTCAAGTCAACGCAACGCACTAAATTAATAGTCTGGCATTGTATAATGAAACGTTTAAACAATTTAGTATTTATTTATTTATTTTTAGATATTTTATTTTCTATAATATTAGAATGAAATTCAACTAGGCTCAACAGAAGTTCCTTTTTAGACGAAAGCCTCAAACAAACAAGAAATAAAAACTTTTTGTTGTCGTTTGACACCTGTTAAAAGCTACTTTTTCACTCTATAATACGGCAAAATCGAGTTGACATGATGTATGCTCTTACACTGTCCCGTTGTAGAACAACATTTATTTGCCGAGTTTTATTTTCGTTCACCATTCTCTTGCTATTCGCGTATTGTTGTTATTCCTAGCGCAATTATACTATCGATTACGTGGACAAACGACTATGGATTTACTCGAGATTAAAATCCTGGAATAGATTATTCTTGGTATAGTTACTCGTGTATAAATTGGAGTTTGGTCGAATCGACCCTAAAATGAAAAAGGACATTTTTACAATGAATTATTATATTCCCGTGTGTTTAATTTAAAAAAAATTGAAAGAATATTTAATAATTTATGATACAGGCAAGATATATTGTACGTTTCTGATATCTATGAATTATATTTGTAATTATATAAATATATTATAAAGTGTACAGTGTAAAAAATAAATTCTCATTAACTATCAAACGTTGACAGGTTTTAGTCATATGGTCATGTCGTCTTAATAGTACTAAAGAATTTAGTTCTAGTTATAGTATTAAAGAATTTCTATTAAGACGACTAAGCTGTGTCCAATAGGTACGTAATAACTGTCAAACTGCAGCTCAATTTTTTTTAGATTTAAATTTTTTTCTTAGACGATTTTTTTCCTGTGCCACAAAATATGTAAACATTTAATTACATATCTACACATTTGCGCTGTCTCTCAATACGCAATAACATTGAATTTAGGCCTAACGACTTGTCTAATTACGCGCTGTGGGTCAAGGTCGCATATGTCAGGTCATCGAAGTCCATTCACGGGCCACATTCAGAAATTAATTTAAGTAAGCGGGTTAATTAAAATAATGTATTGCGCTATTATCGTTATTGCTCTAGTTTCGTATGAATGCAAAAATAGGAGATCGCTACAACGTAGATTATTAGATAAGATACGATGTACTTTGCATAAGTAGGTAAACGAAACATTTTGTTATTGGAAACATAATTCGTAATACTGTACAAACATATATTTGTAGATGTTTTATTTTACAGCTTTGTTTTAGGATTAGATACTATTTACGGACAAAACTGTTTTTGTATCATTAGGTTTATGTATTATATAAGGTCAAACTAAATAATATTTTATATCTATCTGATACCTCATAACTAATATACTAAACATAGATACCATTTACCTAATATTTAAAAAAAATTGTCTAACGTACCTAATTGACTGTTTTCCTGTGCATCCTCACAACGTCCAACAACCCTTATAATCGCTCGTCCAGCTAATCTCGCGCAAATCATCATAGCAGGAGCCCTAGTATCTCCCTGCTCCGCCTCAGCGGGCATCCTGGCGTCATTATATTCCGATGGGGGCCTCATCACTGCACTTGTCACTACACTTGATGTCACTATTGCACTTTTCCAAATTAACTTCGTATTACATGAAAATAAATGATGTAGCAAAACCGTTCCGAAACGCGTAGCGCCTGGCTGAACGGCAACACTGTTAAATTTGAGCGCGGCCTCAACCTGCCTTTATATCTTCGTCAAAACAAAGAAGCATGGCGTGCGAGCGAGAGGCGAATAATAACAAATGTCTATCCGTCTGCTGCGTAGTTGATGCAAGTTGTCTTTTCGCGGAAGCACGTGGAAAATTAATGGAATATACAACGTTTCACAATACGAAATATTGCCCCCTTATTAATAAACAATGAACCAATTTAGGTGGCCTCATTGTTTTTACTCTCGAGAGCTCAGGATCTTATTAATCAGATTGTCTTTGTTTATCGCCTAATCGGTGATTAAATGTACGATTGTTTGGGTTACTGATTGTGATGTGTCGCTTGGTACAAATTTCCTTTTAAAAATATTATAAACATTGGAAACTTTAATCAAATAAACCGTGTATGATATTAATTACTAATAATAGGTGATTTATCACCATCTTCGAGGGGAGATTGTTTACGCCTATGTGGTCATTTGGAAAATCTTTAGTGATGGTCTTGGCTAATCCTAATATTAACAAGATAAATGTTTTAGTTTTCTATTAAATACAAATACGAGAGTATACTTAATTTGACATTAGTCGTAGTTTAATTCATGTATTCAACTTCTACCGACAGAAAAATTGTTTTTGTTCTTCTTTTGTTTAGACGTTTTAAACAAGAGAGGGTGATGAAGCATGCTATGACGTCACATTGACGTTCCAAAAGTTCGTTCAACGCAATGTTTTGATGTCTTGGCCAAACAGAGACGCAGATTTTCTTCTTTGGAAACCTTGAAGCTTTGCCAAAAACCAGTGTATAACAAAGTCCCGTGGTCCAATTTAATTTCATGAGATGTCTATTTATTTAAAGTACTAGTAAACACGGCAATGCAGTAAGGATAAACAAACGCTTTATTATTTGGAATTGCGCTTTAGTTTCTGAAGCTTGTTTTTAATTAACAAATTATTTAAATAGAAAGTACATATGTGATCTGTTTCATAGTATTTGTATCTATCCCTTAATTCAGACCGTATAGAATATTGAGTAACCGAGAATAACGAGATGTACATAGATGCATTCTCTCCATACATATTTTTATGGTGATTTATGACGCACAAAAAAGCCCGTACCTACCAAGGTATTTCCATTCACTTCAATCCATAAATTTAATTAATGTACAAATTTTATATACGTTACGTATAAAATTATGATCTAATATTATTCCGAATTTCATAAAAACCTTGGCTCTATGAAAGTGGCTTCCTCCTCTCATGCCCCAAATAACGTGTCAGTATAAATTTTATATTTCACATATTGCGTTTCATCATTCAAAGAGAACGACTTAAATTTTGAAATGCACTCACTTCATTATTCATGAATTTGCTAAATCATGGTATGTTAACACAAAGCGAATTTGTTCATTCAAGATATTGCATGGTTTTAGCAGATATTTATTTATTCATTTACTCAGTACCTTAAACATTCATTAACATACATAATATATAAAACCAGTTACATAAGTTATAAGCCAACAGGCGACCTTATCGCTAACTAGCGATTTCTTCCAGGTAACCTCAAAATGAAAAAAAAAATATTAATGCACTTCTTGTACTTTACCCTCTGTTACTTTTTTCATTTATCCATCCTAGGGTTGCCTGGAAGAAATCGCTTGGAGCGATAATGCCGCCAGTTGCCTAATAACTTACGTAACCTGAATTTTGTATATGTATGGTTTGTATAAAGTAACAATGTGTAAATAAATAAATAGCGATTTCAGTACTAATATATGTTAAATATTAGTACTGAAATCGCTGCATTCGCTCCCACGCTTTCAATTTAACATGCAAAATCTATGAAGTAGATCTTTTAATCACACTGCATGCTTATGCTAGGCATGCTCACGGTGCCTTATCCTTCCATCCTCATTAACCTATTTCGTAATTTCAACCACATTATCGATTCTATAATATATATTCATTACACATTACCTGAAAGTTTATAATCAAAAATTAACATTCTATAATCACATTTAGGACAGCTGATTTATTCCGTAAGGTTTGAAGTCCTAGCGATTAGGTAACTAATGTTTAGTCTGTCCATGTTTGTAAAGAAAAGTTATTAACGAAACAGAAATATACCCTACTGCCTACTACTGCTTTTGTTCTCTTCATTTTGTGTCTCTATTAATCAACGTATAAGTACTTATTGTATTTATACGTTGCTTAACATTTCGTTATTTAATGTGTTTTACTAAAATGTATATGAAATATATATGTACCAGAGCCGAATAAGCGCTAAAAACGCTATTTAAATTTGCCTATTCGTAACGGGATGTGACATTAACAATTGTTGGAACAAATCTTTGTTAGTGACGCACAGAATATTCCACCATAACGGTACGCTGACATTTCGCAGAAGTTTTTCATCGGTGTATCCTTTGTGCTATTTCAGGAAAATCTGGAAAATGGCCAAACAGCTTCAGCTTTGTACAGGAAAATATTATTTGTTTCTTTACATTATGGGCGGATGTTGAATAGATGGCCAATAATTTTTAATTTCCTATATTTAACGACAGGACGTGTTTGCAAATTATTTTAACGATTTTATTTTTAATTGAATTAAATATTTTGCCCACTGAGCAAACTTTTGTGTCTAGTTGTTTACTTGCGACTTTATTTACAAGGGTATGTAGCGTTTTTGATTGGAATGATCACACCAAACATTGCATTTAATAGGTATAGTCACTTTAGTGTAATGACTATCTATAATTTTATCCAAATACGTTTAACCTCTCTTAGTCGATTTTACATAACAAATATATACAAACTTATAGGGAAATATAAAGCATTAAAACAAAGGAACACAATGAACAATGCATTTAATGTATCCAATTGTGAGAAGTTCGAGATCAGTTTGACCCCGCTCTCCTCACAATGAGTCATAACAGCAACGACAAGCAAAATTGCACCTTAATATTATACACATAGTTTGTTCTTCATTAACTAGTAAATAATTTCCTATTTACATTTTTAGGCAAATACCTTTAAGACCGTTTTTCTCTCGTAAATTCTGACCAACTTTTAGGTTTACTATAAGTCTCAACAATCATGCAGACTTCGTGCTTTGCGATGACGTCTTTATAGATTTATTTTAAGGGTGGTTTCGGAATAAAAAAGTAAATAAAAATGCGAGTCTTTTAGTAAACCTTGTATATAACAATATGTAGTTAGGGCGGATTTCGGCATCTGAGACGACTTTAGAATTGACTAATTGACCAAATTCTAATTATAAACTACACTATATTGTATGCAAACCACGGATACTAGAACCAGTATTATAATAATCCTTAATCCTAGAGTAAGGTATCAGAAACGAAAATTAGCTCTAAGTCTGACTTCGGTGCGCCAAAAATGTAAATTTAATGCCATATTTCACGCAAGTATCGTTTCTGAATCTAACCTCTAGCACCCGTGTTTCCTATTTTCTCTCGTTTTAAATCACGGAATTAGTAGTATCGTGGATATGCCTGCCTTACTAAGGAAAAGGGATAAAAGATTTCACTATTAGACGATATTGCGTATATCATCCCACGTTTATAAAAGGAGTAGGGGAAGGTGGGGACCCTTCGTACGGTTTTCACATTTTATTTTTTAATTTTTTTATTTTTCCATGAATCAATCACCTGAAGCTTAAATTTATAGTCTAACTATCTGAGATTCAAATAAAAAAATGACAAATGATTTCATCCGATGTTTCAACCATAATTATGATTTAAACTAAATCTGGAAAACGTACGAATCTGCCCCATAGGGGCACCTTCGTACAGTGTTTGGGGTACCTTCTTACGGTGGGGTAGTTCAAAATTCATTTATTAGCAATGAAATTAAACACAAAAATAAGATTTAATTTCTATTAAACAAAAATAAAATACTTTTCTTATGTAAAACAAAATTTAATTAGTTAGGTATCTTAAATTTAGAATTACATTTTTTACTCTTTGGTGTGGATTACAACTTCTTATTTTCGGGTGTGCAGTATAAATTCGTGGTTTTCTGGCCGGTCATTTTGCTTGTTTTATTACTTCTTAAGAATGCGAATAGGGTCGAAATGCCTCTGGTGTCAAAACTGACTTCGAAGGAACTACTATTTGATGGATTGGTAAATTATTCACAGCATCTGGTTCACAAGCATCAAAAATCAACCTTAGTCAAGATGCCTTAACAGTAGTGTAATATGTAGAAAGTCGAAAACTTAATTTGTATGAAAAAGACAGTTGCGTCGACAAATTATTATACAAATTTAGTTGTACAATTCGTACAAATTGCCCCATCTAGTGCTGTCCGAATGTACCCCACTAACTGAATAACAACAAAATATAACTTATTTTAATATTAATAGGAAAACGTCATAAATTAAGTATTGGAGACGTATCTTAAGTATATTTTGCTAGTTACTGATAGAATACTCTACACGAAAACTTATTTTATCTACGGTAACAAGAGATAAAAACATAGATCAAAAAATTACTTACCGAGGCGAAAACACGTCTATGCCTGTAACTTCACTCTCATCGGTGCGAATTTCACGAAACTTCGTTGATGTAAGTTGGTACCTCGACTCATGCACACATACAAAAGCAAGACTGTACTTTATTTCGTTCAAGTTTTATTTTGACTGTATGAATGTGCCCCGGTACGAAGGGTAACGATCTTCCCCTATGTATTAAAAATACTCCCGAGACAACCTAGCGTGAGTAACAAACATTTAAAGGACACGTTATATATTTAAGTCAGTTCTGGAACTCACCCCCTCATCTTTATCTAAATGGTTTCTAGGGGTTAGTTTTAACCCCCTTTAAAGGGAATAGTTTTAACTATTTAAAAGGATATTTACATGATTCATCACTAGACAAAAATTGACTTCGTCAATAGGAGCATTTCACATAACATGCAAGTGAATTTAAACCATACTGTAAAAGAAAGAAGGTTCACAATTATGTAAAAAGATCTGACGTTATCGTTATACGTGATAGTTTACGCTTAATCGATGACACTTGTAGTTTCATAGTAATATGGGAATAGGAGTTAGGTGTTATCGGGCCGTTGTGCGAGTTGTGCGGCTGCGCAACAATGCAGCATAAGAGCTGTAAGCGCGCAGGCGCGGCCCTCTCCTCCCTCCTCACCACTTGCGTCTGAAGCTGATAGTTCTTCGCGTACGGCTTGTAGCTAGAACAATTAATTGTAGTTAAAAACAAAGCGGTTATCGCCAATCAAAAATCATCGAATTTGTTATTTTTTGTACAAACGTACTTACATTAGGAGTACAATATAATTTTTTAAATCTTATTCCCTATACTTACCATATCATGTATCTGTGCGGCAGTTAGAGCAGCGGCAAGGGCGGGCGCAGAATCTCGGGCGGCTGCAAGAAGTGCGTCGGGCGGCAATTCGCTCCGCACCACGGGGGCCAATACCGCCCCAACCTCCCCTTGGGACAACCACGACGCGCCACACCCACTGAACGGGTTGCCTGACTCCAGGGATCCCTTCCTGCCCGATACAATGGTTCTAATTCCGTACACAAATTGGACTAAGCTAGAATTATTTACTGGGTAGGTATATTCGTAGCTGCTAATTTGTAAACGTACTACTAAGCCCCAAATAGCTGGTGAATATTTGTACTTATTACAAATGAATAAAGACAAATAAATAATTAAAAAAAATTAATTAATTATTAATTGTTTTAATTTTCTTTTTAATAATTTGTATTATTACTTTGTAGGTTAAGAAAATTGTAAATACAAATTATACGTATGCATGATTAAATGAATAAAGTCCAGTTTAGACAAGCATTTGATTCACGACATCACTATCATCACATCACAGGTATTGTATACCTAACTTTCATGAATTTTTTCTGTTGTAAATAATACGCCCAATTTTTTAAATAATACCTATAAACAAAGAATCCAGCTCGGTTGAAAACAATTATGGAAAGTTCAAAAATGATTATCAGTGTAAGAACCTGTTCTGTAGGTTCCTGACCTTTATAGGAACAAAAAAATATTGAATTGATCTTAGCGACGTTCCTAGGCAATTCAAACTTTAACTAGCATTATTTCTATAACCGTAATATTACGTAGTATTAGTAGATTAGTATCTACATACATTTACTTTTATGCGACACGTAAATCTTTTTCATGATAATAATGTTCCCTAGTAGCGGCGGAAGTAATTGAGCTCCTTTCCCATCCAATAACAAATATCGTGGTATTCCTAACCTTGGTGTATGGCTTGGTGATGGCGGTAACGATCTCGAGGATGAGTTGCTCTTAGCCACACAAAGGGAGTGTGCGGAACCAGCTCTTCGAAGTCCTGCAACCAGCGCACTCATTGCTCCACCGCCTACCAACAATTAATATTACTTTAATTTACTTTTCGTTTTTTTCTACTTTCTCTTTGTTCTTTGTGCCTTTAAAATGTCTCGGAAATACTTCGAATCTGAGTCACGTAAATATTGAAAACTTGTTTTTGACCAATTATTATTGTATTTAATTAACGAGAAAAAATCAAAATAATCTATTAAATAAAAACATAATAAAATTTGTATATTTATTAGTATTTTAAAAACGATTTGCTCTTAACAATATTTATTTGGGTACAATGGCAAAAACGAAGGAGACATCGGTGCTAGCGTTCGAAAGCGGTCAGAGGAAATTATCTGCATCATGATTCATGCATGAGTCGTGCATATTACACATTAGGTCTTTCCCGCGCGTCTTACCGCTACAGGAAACAGGAAAAGATAAATATTAATCGATATTAAAATTTCACCTATGCTCATGTCATGTTATGTCAAGGAATAATGAAGCTTCTTACAAAAGATAGAATGTTTAGTTCGATGGTTGCAGTAATTATTTTCTTCAAATCTCAGATCCCTTTGTAATTTATTTAAATTATGATTTTACAATTTAAAGAAAGCTTCTAAAAACGTTTGCAAAATATCAAGAAATCTTGATAACAATCACAGTGCACCGCGATCTAGTTAAAAGATCACACATTGCGTAATTAATCCTTGAGGTTTGAATACTAGTACAATAGACTGTCTGTTACTTAAGACGTTTGGGTACTGGTACAATTAATCGTTACATGACATAGTGCATAAGGTGTGATAATTGGATACACATCAGAAAACACGGCAGAAATTGCAATGCTTTTCGTAAGGGTTGGCAATATTACAAACTGTACGTAGTGGTTCATAAATTATGAAGACGGAAAATTTTGTGGTTTTGGAGAAATAGGCGTTAGAAATGTAAATGTGAAGGAATTCAAGTGACTAAGTATATTCAAATAATTCTAAGGTAAAGGGTACATTTCAATTTTCATATATAACACCCTAAAGGAGTTTTATAAGGAATCTTAAATTAAATTGATTACAAATGTTCGGGACAGCCCTAAAATAGGTTAGCACGGCACAGTGAATAAAAACCTGAATCAACCTGCATGTTTTGTAAATCCAGGTGTTAACTCTTAGCTGGCTTCAGTATTCAAATAGCTCGTCTGTGCAAAAAAATAACCTAGTAAGCAAGTTATAAAAATATGTTTATTTGTTCGTGTCTAAAAATTGTAAAAGTGTGTATAGTAATGTAAAATTCGATTTGCCAAAAAAACTTAAATCTATTTCGAGAACTGTATGCCAGGCTAAAAGCTCTTTTAAACCATTTTACTGACTAGAATAAGCCTTATGTTTAATTTGCATTGGCCTTACATTAAATTTCTTACATTTTTGTAACATAAAATTCTTCATCAAAGACAAGATACGTAAAGAAAAATGTAATAAAAATTATAAAACCTTCTTCGTGTACGTCTAGGGAATCCTTTCTTTCTCCTTTTTCGTCTTCTTCGGAGTCTGGATCCACATCGGCCTCGGTCGTTATTAGCTCGGGAGGTTGAAAGCCAGTCGTTTCTACAGAGAAAAACAGTATTACATAATGCAGCAGTAAATAAATCTTAAATTTTGATCTGGGACCTACAAATAAAGTATGACTTGGGAGGCGAGTCCATACGGATTAATCTAAATTAATTTAGCCAGTGTCAACGGTAAATTATAAGATTAATACGTTTTAAATAATGAAGATAAAGGTTGTTAATGTAATCTGATTCCATAGCTGACAATGAAAGGTAACATGATAAGAAGGATAAAGAAAAAAAAATGAACTACATAGATTAACAAACGTTTTTAGGTACATACGTTGAGGGAACTAACAAAACTCTGCTTCTGATACTGTAAGAAATAGTTAGTCTGTTTGTAAATACATATTTTAATCTATTACTGTTTGATGTTGTGTTGTTTTTTCTATGTGTATGTATTGTTTTGTTTGTGATATAATTAGTTGCCGCATTGGCGTTATCTGTAATAGTAGCTTATTTTGTTAAAAATAAATTAAATAAACATTTGCGTACACTTTTCAGTTCTTAATTAAAATTTAACAGCCTATCATACATATTCAACCTATACTTCGGAAAGGAGAATAAAAGTACAGACACGAACTTAAACTTAAAACAAAGTAAATTTATGTAAAAGTAAAATATGTATATATTTAAGTTAATAAAGAGTTGAACTTCAGAATTAGCATCAATATCACATAATAACGTTACAAAATCCGCATTACACCAAGGTTAAACGAAAGGTTTAAATTGAAGTTTATAAAATTGTAAATATTTCACACGATTGCGATACAGAGATATATCAATTTCATAAGTGGAGCGAAGTAGTTTTCCGCAATTAATTTACGTAAGAGGCTTATTTAATACTGATATAGTATGAATCATTATTATTCACACCACGTAAAAGTTTTTATTGTATTCGCCTACTATGACAGAGGATTATAGCGTGGTACAAAATATGATAAATATGGGAGTGATACAGTTATGTAATATGAAACAAAAAATGCGGTTTCCTTGTTCGATGGTTGCGCTTCTTAACCCTGAAGTCAAGCGTTAGAGTTCCTTCTGTGCATCAATGTGTTTCTGTGTGTGGGTTGTTTTGTACGTTCTAGATCGCATAGTAGGCTTAACTGGGTGTTATTAAGGATATAAAGAAAATTAATTAATGGAAGATAGTACAGGTGTTATTCTAGATTATTAAAGAGAAGTGTGTGAGAAACATCACTTTAATATAAAAGTGATTTATCTCGCTTAGTTTAGAGAAGAAAATTTAATTTACGTGAGTCAACAAAGCATGCCAACAATAAGAATTATGACCATCTTTTAAACCTGTAATTAACCAGCTATTAAAGTTTATTTTGACAAAGATTCAGAAGTCAGTGACCGAAATGGAAACCATGATTTGGCTGGATGAAGCAAAACAGTTGGCAATGGCTCAAAATGTATTTTAAAACGGCACGTGCAAAAACATGTCCTTATGTAGCATAAAATGCATTTACGTATTGGAATATTATTGTAATGTGTTATGAACATCAGACAAATAACTATTCAGAGCAACTATTTGGACTATGTTCATTGGTGCTTGGGATATAAAAACAAAGAAATCGAAGCAGAAACCCGGGTATCAAAGAGTCTGTGCGTAGAGAAAACCGGCGTGGCAGTTATGCGAACTAAGTAATATAATTATTTGCTAGGCAGTTTTAATTATTTACAAAAATTATATACTATTATTTTTCATATTAAGTATCAAGATGATTACTATCAAACGATAATGACAAAACAGTTTTGTCAACACAACAAAGACATAATTTAGTACTGCAATGACCTTAAATCCCACGACGTTTCTTTTCCGCACAGACTCAAAACTCTACCAGATACATTTCTCTTTATAAACCCTCTCGTTCGCGGTTATCAAATACAAGGAAGACGTTAAGACGACTGAGCTTGAATATTTTTAATAAACACCTGTTTGATATCATAATAGAATAATGAACTCGTAACAGTAGCGCGATGTATTAAAACACTTAGGTCAGCAAAGCATTGGATAATCTAATTCAGAACGATCATTGAAATGAATTGATACATTTCAAATAATTAGGCAGTTTAAGTTGAATTAGGGAAATTGCATCAATATTATCTTAGTACTAAGAATCTCTGTTTGGTCTCTTATTTTAACTCTATTATGAAATGTTAAAACAATATCCTTACTCAATTATAAAATTTTACGACTAATTTCAATCAAATTCTGTAAAAAATAATTGAAATTTTCAATAGCAATTTTTTTAAACTATTTTGGAGAAAGTAGAGATTAGAGTAGCTTAGTAGTTCCAGAGTACTTGGGTCGTGAAATATATATGTATGTTTGAAAATAAATTAAAAACCTTTGTTACGAATAGTTATGACTTTTTAACGATGTTGAACGAAACTCGAACCTGGGCCTTTCTTTAGCGAGCATTTATAATCCACATTACCTAGTATCGTTCTCATTATAATTAAAATAATAAAAATACTAACAAATTAGAACGTGGAACGAATACAGCTCTTTTCCGCAATCCTAATTTTATTGTTTCGCAACTACTAGTATTTTGAAAACCATCTTCTACTTTTTTATTTAATGCAGATAAATAACTAAATTACCTTTTTAAAAAATTCCTATTTCAAACTACTTTCGTTTACGGAATCAGTCGAAATACACCCTATATTATATAAGAAAGTATTTATCATCAGTATGATATTTATAATAAAAAGACATACCTCGATTTTGCTTGGGTATGCATGGTGAGGTCTCCTGACACTTGGTAACGCATTTCTTGTGACAACACAATCCACAGTTTCGACATTGCATTGCGTCTTTTAGCCAAATCTAATGACAAGAAAAACCCGTTAAATAAAGAAAAAGTCTCTGAAATATCAATTATTATTTGTATTGGATTATAATAGACAATACACGCAATCATTAAATTTCCTTAATACATAGGCAGCATAGTTCTTGACCATTGTCAATGTCTCTCTTTGAGAATGGCGTCTGCTAATATGGATACTGGTGATTTTTGCACCACATGGAAACATGCAAAGATTATACGAGACCGGGGAGTATAAGCAACTATATATTGATATAATTACAATATGTACTTTATTAAGCTTTATAAATTGATAATCAATATTTAGTATTCATCTCTAATTAAATGACTTTTTGACTTTACAGGTTTTTTAGAATGCACAGTAATAAGTTAAACCATTATCGTAAGTCAAGTTTAATGAATTTTACAAGAATTGAATACAGATTTCCTTCCGTCCCAATTAACTCCTAATTAGGTACAAATCGTGAAAAATAATAACCGATATTTATCTCAAATAGTTATGATTGAATATGTAACAACTGTAATAGAACACGCACGTGCGGACCAACTCAATGCCAAATTTCTAATATATTTCTGTAATAGATAAGGTAAACATCCTAACCTGTTTAAAGAATGGAAATTTTGGAATCTTACATCACTAATAGTATTGATATTATAAAATTCTTCTAGTTTGTAAAAATTTGCTGTTGAAATTTGTTTGCTTGACAGAACTCGACAAATTTTAGTGTAATTTTGTATTTTTCTAATAAATTAGTAATGATAGCCGTGAATTTTCATTTCGCTTTTATAGTGTTAAAAAGAAACTAACGTTTATCTGCGAATTTTTGTATTAGGGATAAAAAGTTGATTCACTAGAACTTCGTAGCTTTAATCAATTTTTGGTTTGAAGATAATTAATATACTAGTCTGCTTTAATACACTTAATTAAGGGGGGGGGGGGGGGGGGGGGGGGGGGGGGGGGGGGGGGGGGGAAAGAGGGGGGGGGGGGGGGGGGGGGGGGGGGGGGGGGGGGGGGGGGGGGGGGGGGGGGGGAGGAAAAAAAAAAAAAAAAAAAAAAAAAAAAAAAAAAAAAAAAAAAAGGGGGGGGGGGGGGGGGGGGGGGGGGGGGGGGGGGGGGGGGGGGGGGGGGGGGGGGGGGGGAAGGGGCCCAAAAAAGGGGGGGGGGGGGGGGGGGGGGGGGGGGGAAAAAAAAAGGGGGGGGGGGGGGAAAAAAAAAGGGGGGGGGGGGGGGGGGGGGGGGGGGGAAATTTTTGGGGGGGGAGGGGGGGGGGGGGGGAGGGGGGGGGGGGGGGGGGGGGGGGGGGGGATTTTTTTTTAAAAAAAAAAAAAAAAAAAAAAAAAAAAAAAAGGGGGAGGGAGGGGGGGGGGGGGGGAGGTTTTTTTGTGTGTTTTGATTACGGGATATGGGGGGGGGGGGGGTTAGAAAGGGGGGGGGGGGGGGGAAAGAGAAAAAAAAAAAAAAAAACACAAAAAAAATCCACTTTACAGAAAAAATAGGTGGGTTGGGTGGCAAAGGTCTCTGAAATCGACAGGATTTAATTTATACATATGGGAGTTAAGGTTTATAACGGCAAGCAATGTATGCAACTTTCGTAACTTGAAATGGCGACCATGTTTGATGTTCAAGACCAAAGAATTATAATTATTTAAAAGAATACATAGTGTTTGTTTTATTCTGTAATTTATACGAACCTTTGAAAATCTATCATTCCAAAAAAACGTATCATACCTTTTTATTACAGAAGTCGCATTGTGTGGACCGATGGAAGTGCGTACGTACGAAGTCGTGTGACGTAACAGACGTAGACACCACAGGAGCACGTAAGGGGACTCTAGTTGAAGGGCGGGGGGAAGAACGAGTGCCCGTGACGCCTTCCCACTCCCACCACACTAAGGCATCTCCAAAACATAGGCACGGTTCGAAGCCAGCGTGAGATGAGAGGTTGTGGCTTTTGCTGCAAAATAAGTAAAACGTAACAAGACTTAGTGTTCGCAAAATTTACGGCTATAAGAACGTTATAGAAATCCTAACAAATATTATATCTTAGTCTTAGTTCTTACACGTGTGCCAATTACCTAAATTTTATATCAACGTCGGGCGGTAGAAACTGGTACCGTTTCATGTGATGTGGAACAGTCGAATCTTGGCATTCAGACAATAGCGCCGCAAGTGGAATGTTAAGGTACCCTAGTAACACCTCATCTTTCTCTCCGGGGACGGTCACCCAAACGTTTATATTGAGGTATTTATGGTTCTCATTTAGCTTGAAATCTGTTTCTTCATCGAAAGGAATGATAGGCTTTAATTGGACATTCTTCGTCCAAAACATTTGGCATATCTCAACATGCTCCGTCTGTCTTGGACCGCCAGCTTCGAAGATTTCATCTTCTTCAATCTCCTTTTCAGAAACCTTGCATTCGGTTTCTGTACGTATAATGGGTACGTCAGGGTGTTTAACTGTCTTATTGGTTGTAACTTGGCGAAGTGGTGTACTAGCTCCAGAAGCTGGTGGTGTGCTTCCAGCAGAACTGTCAGAGGATTTGTTTTCAACGGAACACCTTCGTTTTCGTAGCCCGAAATTACTAGGTCCTATAGAATCCGTGGATTTAGTGAGCTGGCGTGCTATTTCAATCTTTTGTTTTCCTTGTGTATCGATGTCGTTTTGCTCAACTGTCTTTGCTGGAGAATCTGAATCCTGTGTTAAATATTATTTAATTAATCAAAAAATCAGTAATAGTCGTATAATTATTACAGATCTAATTCTCAGTTTGTTTTGTATATATGTATGTATTTAATATCCATAAAAAGTTACACTTTGATCTAAAGTTTTGATTTTTAGATTCTAAACCATGCCCTGCAAAACTGCTTACGCAGTTTGACTGCAGGTAACTTGCTTTATATAAACATAGCTTATACATTATTTAATTGGGTTATATTAATACAATTAATTCATGTAAATGATCACAACGTGTTTAACAAGGGTGTTTTTAATAAACTTTTAAATTTAGCAAGTGTAGGCTCATAATAATCATATGCCTTATGTCCTCTGGTAAACTATTGAGTAACGATGTCTTTTTAATACGTGTTTTGTGATTGTGTGTGATTTTATTCAATAGACAATAATAAAGTTCTAGCAATTGCATGGACCGTAGTTAATAATCTTTACCTAATCTCTCTTCTCTGTTTTAAAGTCGAATTTTAAACTTACTTGCACGTTATTCTTAGAAGCAGACCGCATTCCTTGTAATCCCTTGACTCCTTCCATGACTTCTGAAACCCGTCTAAAGGAGAAGTTAGTCCTCAATCGTTTTGGTTCGTCATCTCTTCTTGTCACACCTCCAGCTCCACCCCGCCGTACACGGACTGTTACCGCACGACGCTCAACGCTACGTAGGAGCTTGGCAACCTACAATTTATATTTAAAATGCTTAAAGAATTTTTGAATGAAACTAAAGGATTTTTTTTTAATAGATTTCAATTCAATTTATAAAACTGATCATATGAGGTAGTTAGCCTTCAGAATACTGAGTCCGACGTATATTGGAATTTTAATTTTAAAATGAATAACAATATTTTAAGTTATGGTTCTAGTACTATATATTTAACTTTATGTCGATCTATACACATTAAACAGCTGGTTACCTTATTGTAACCCTGTAAATTAGGACTTTTAGAATTACCTGTGCTACATTAGTAACAGGCTTGTTATCTATCGCTAAAACCACGTCGTCTCTCCGAAGATCAGCTCTGTATGCCGGTGACATCGGTACAACCGTGTCTACTAGGACGACACCAACACCTTGACAGCACACAAGGCCTAGAGGGCCACTCACTGCTGGTAGTACTATGTCGAGTACAAGAATACCACGTCTTAGGGACACCTAAAAGAGAGTTATCTATAAGTCTGTCTTTATTCGTTAATTAAAGTCTCAAACGAATTTGGTGAAATAAATATGAAGCACAGAACATTTTTTAAGGGGTTGTAGGAATTATAGTTTTGACCTACTAGATGATTTTTTGAATATTAGTGTAATCATAAATCATATATCTCTAATAAAGAGATAAAGTTCTTTACTTCTTTGCACGGCAACTAAGGATTTACCGCAAATGTCGTAACTGAAAATATAATTTGATATAAAATATAAACAATGAATTCTACCTAAATCTGTATATATTTTCTATTTCCGTAAGGCTACGTCCGCACAGGCAGGAGGTTTGCTTAGCGCCTAGAGCCTAGAGGCTTGCCGTCTGGCTACTTGCTAGGTACACGGTGGCCGGACTAAAGGTGGCTTGCGTAGTGGGTCGCTAGGTGCGTTGGTCATTTGTTTGTCGGCACGTTAGCGACATGTCACTTTCAAAAATAGCTCTGAACTCCTACTTACAGAAAATTATTCTTTAAAATATACAACTTCACGACCTTCTTCATCATGTTGGGTCCATGACATAAATAAGTTACGGTCAAGTCATGGGGAGTTTAATGTTCTGTATAAACAATTGCGTAATTATGACGAAAAGTTTTACGAATATTTGCGTATGCCCAGAGAAACATTTGATCTACTTTTCAGTAAAGTTAAAGTAAAATTAACTCATTTGGATACTCATCTACGAAAAAGCATAACAGTATTTTTCTACTTCGACTGCTACCTCTTCCCGTAGCTTCTTTAAGACGACTGCATTTTTATGGAATTGATTAGAGGGATTCCACAGAGGTTCCCTTTTAAAAACTATTGAAATTAATATTTCATCCACCACGAAAATGCTTCGCGCCTAGCGACAAAAAAACCAACACGTTTGTTTACTTCGATACACGCTAAGCGACTAGCTAGGCGCCAAGCGCGCAATGCGGCCGTTCGCGAAGACTCTAGAACGTTCGTTTTACTAAGCTACTCGCTTGGTGACTCGCTAGGCGCTAGGCGCTAAGCAAACCTCCTGCCTGTGCGGACGTAGCCTAACTCACCCAAGCATGAGAATCTACAGCTAGAGCGGCTCGAACAATGCCGATATTTCCGGGCCAGTACAGTCGACTCACTTCTACCAGCCTGACGGTGAGACGGCCCTGTGGTGTAGGACCATCTTCGCCTTCGGTACTGCCAGGTTCTGACTTTGGGAAGAATGGCTTATACCTGTAGGACAATAGTTTAGGTACTTTAATATCTTTAGGTTTTTTATATACTTTAATATCGTTTTTTAATGTAAGAGAAATGATTAGATCAAAAGTTATTTCATGCTATGTTACGCTTGAAAGAAAGTGCTTAGGTACCTACTTAAGAACGTACAGTCTAATGTTGGTACCGCCAATATATGGCCGCCAATAAATGGTTGGTTTCAATTTGAAGCACACAAAATGACGGACAGCTTTCTTTGGATTAAAATGAAAATTATAAGACCGTGATTCAATACGTGTTTCAATCTGTTAAAGGTTATTTTATTTAAAATATTGTGTGAGACTTGATTAAATAAAACATTACAAAAAATTACATATTTTTTTAAATTATTCATTAATAAATAATGTCACGGTTATATCAGTGTTAGGAATTGAAATTCGGAAAGTAATAGCAGAATTAGAGAAACCCTCATTATTAATAAAAATACAATTTGAATATAGTTTAGGATAAAAAATATCAGGCTCATATAAAATATAAATAGAATTGAAATAACAAGAAAGAAAATTTAATAAATCAAATGGCTCAGTAAAATACTTGGAAAGATTTCATATACACGGATATAGAAATAAGACCTTAACGCATGTTGTTTAGAATTATAGGACCATATAGGGCACATACCGTATCTTGTAATTAGGAAGTGTATGTCTCTGTGCAACCGCTCGCCTTATATGAGCGGCGACAAGGGCTGCCAATCTTGGCTTGAGCTGTCTTCCTTGGAAGCGACCTCGTACTCGGAGCTCAAGTTTAGGCTGGTTTTCGAAAGCCAGCGCCCAGTGCGTGTACGGCGTTCTACGGAACATCACACGGACAGTACCACTGATGCTCTCGACTGAAAATTTAATACCAATGTTTGTAAGAAGTTCATACTATTTTTTTATTTTACCTAAAAAACTTACCCGTGATAGATATGTTAGCGATCTTCCCCAGTAACATAACAGCGTCAACTTCAATCCTGAAGCTGCCGTCATAAGTCAAGTCCAGTCGTAAATCTAAGGATCGGAGTCTCGCCCCATCTTCCTCTAATTCTCCGCTCACTACTCGGAGGTTTGATAAACTGGGAAATTCTGTTCCTACTTCTAGTGAACGTAACTGTAACAGAGGAAAATAAGACTTACGAGGCTGACACCCGGAAGTGCTGAAACATGAGCTTCTTCATAACGCTTATTAGTTTTGTTAATATTTCTTTTCTTCAGTTCTTTTTCTTAATTTTGCTTCTGATACTTTAGCCAATTTTTAACTACATTTTTGTGATCAACGCACTACCTGCCGCGATGATTTTTGTATAAGGTTAACGAATGTTGGGCATACAAAAATTGCGTGCCGTTGCGTTATATAGGCTGTTAAATGCTTTAAAACTTAGGTAAACCCGAATACCTCGACAGTAGTGCCAATAAAAATCTTAATCTTAAATCTTATTCAATTTTCATTCAATTCACTATACAACAGAATGGGATTTGTGCTTCAAAGGGCAACAACGTTTACTAACATAAAGGCCATCTCAAGCTTGTACAACGCATTGGTTAGACGCATGTGAGACTCGTCTGTTTGGGCTCCGCATGAAGCTAAACACATGCTTTATGATGCAGCGCATACAGAACACATTTACACTATACCTTTATTACAGAATGTATGGCGTCTATCCCTACTGTCCCTTAATGTAATAATAATAATAAAGCCCCAACGCATTGGTTAGATGGATGTGAGACTCGTCTGTTTGGGCTCCGCATGAAGCTAAACACTGCCTTATGATGCAGCGCATACAGAACACAAAGGTATCGTGTATTTACACGATTTATTACAGAATGTATGGCGTCTATCCCAGCTTTTTCCAACTGACTCTGTCTATGGCTCTCTTTCTCCATTCGTTTCCACCTACCGCTTCTATTTCTTCAATCCACATTTTTTTTGGGCGACCTCTTCTCCTTCTTCCTCTTGGTCCTTTCCATACAGTTGTCTTTAAGGTCCACCTATTATAGGTGTATCTTGCTATATGTTCCTTAATGTACCAAACATTATTTGTCTTAGGGATGGTGGGGTACAATCAATTAGAAACAAGACGGGACTTACAGTTGGCCTACTTTACAATACTTAAAGAATTGCGGAGGGTGGTAAGCAACCCAAGTGTTCTCTAAGAACTCAGTTTCTTTGTACCTAGGGGATATGTGCGGCGAAAGCCAAGGTTGTTTGCGACACCAAGGGACAGGACCAGTCTGTTGCACAGACCCCCGTTGACAAAGACGTTGCGCTCACCGAATGCTGTCTCCGACACTATCGACAACTTTTTATGATCGCAGAGTGAGTTCACAGTAGCGATATTGTGTTTTTAATATTATATATAATTTTTTTCAACATTATCATATTGTCAGTACTGTAAGGATAATGTATGGATTTTCTGAATAATAATAAGTTTTGGCGACAAGCGGTTTTTCCCTAATGCAATGTAAATTTTCTTTTTAAAATTTTTGTGTTATACTTGTAATTCATGTATCTTAATTGTAATATGTTTTTATTACATTACCTAACTTCTCAACGTGTTAACATTAAAACGTTAAGGAAAACAAATAAATATAGGACTGTCCGATTAAACGAAAATACTTAATAAATATTAAATATGAATTGTTTAAATATAATTGTGTCAGGGCGACAAGTACAAAATCGAACCTCATGTATTCCGTGTTAAGGCATCAATTTAATGATATATCATTACGAGGCTCTACAATCTAGGAAGTTGATTTTTGTAATCAATAACGAGTATAAGTCAATAATATTATAGTAATCATAGGAATATGAACGCGTGCATAGATAGGGTTATAAAATATGTCCATAATAAATAATCACCTTATATATTTTCTATAGCGTAAATAAATCGATATTGAGATAGTTGAAATTATGCTGTGTACCTACTTCCTTAGTCTATAGACTGTGTAGTGTGTTGTGTGTAAATATCGAAGATATATATCGAAAATTAAAATGTATTTGATTTTATTTGCTTTTATTATCAACGTGTTGGATACGTTTAAATTTTTGATTCCCAGGTAATTAGAAAATATATTATGTAGAATAAGGGGCAAATGCCTGCTGAAAATTCTATTTAGATTCAAGTTGGGTAAATTTTTATTATAACAAATGGGTGATATTCATATTGACTTTATTAGCTAAGTATTAAATATACATTAAACTGAGTTGATTTAAACTGTCATGGATCTGTTGTGTCTGTACCTCAACAATTTCATTTTAATGTCGCGAAAGTTCACACCATGTACCGTGACCAGTATTTAATTAACATAAGATTTAGAAGTAAATCGCCTGTGAGTTTTACAGAAACATAATTATTTCTAAAGGAATAGAACTAATGACCTGGTTAAATGCAATGTACAATTCGCCAGCGTGTTTCCAACTGTGTCTTGGAATATACGCCATATTTACGTTAGTTCCATAAACTATAGTTACCGTAAGAGATTCAAATATCTTTCCTGATGATGTCTTAGCAAGTAATTCCGCCAGCTCATTCGCCATGCGTCTTCTTAACCATCGGGTGTCAGCCGTACTTTGTTGAAAGATAAATTGTAACATCCCATTCAAGGCTCCCTCTGGAGTGCTGCCGGCACCATGGCATAATTCATTCAGAATTTCCTGTAATGAAATAATCGACAGATTGTTTAATTCAACATTTAATAATAATTAATGTGTTTTAAGTCTTTGACATAGAGATAGACACAAATTATATACAGTCTAACCTCTTTATAACGAATTTCAAGGGACCGAGCATTTTTGTTCGTTATAGAGAGCATTGTTATCGAGAAAGGAGAAAAAACAAAGCAAATTTAACCAATTAAAATAATTTTTAATTTTACTATCAAAAGGTAATTTATTTTGTTTACTGGACATCTTGACAGTTTCAAAGTTTGTTTACGACTGATAATACACGATAGTTGACGATGGTGCGTTTAGTAACTGAGACTAAAATTTTCTACAGGCAATGTAATCTAAGAATCACACGTGTAGGTGCAGGTGTCTTTTTTAGAAATTTTGGCAACTCAATAGGTTAGTTTTGTAAGCTGATTATAAAAACAATTACACTTAAGTATATGAAAATATTTCTTCGTTATAGAGAATGGCTGTAGCGTTATAAAGAGTAAATTAATGTATGGGTTTTGTGTTATACCAAACAAATTTTACTATTTATTACGTTATCGATAGTTTACACAGTATAATCAACTTTGTTTACCCAGGATAATTGTCTATAACTGCTAAAAAAACTTTGTAGAGATAGATATATGATACGTTGAAGAGAAATGTTCTATGTGGGCTTTAAATACTTTATTAATCTAGCAATATTACAAATATAGCGATATTCTAATAAATTATATAGATCTTTCGATAAATAATTATTGTATATAAATTAAACTAAGCCTTATCTCCTCAACAGTCGTATAACAGAAACAAATATTTAGTGGACGTCGTCAAATTGAAAGTTGATCGATTTTAGTAATTTGATATTTGCGCAGTGCTTCGCTTCGCTCCCTTTGGGATTACATTAGCCAATACCAATGTTTGTACATCTGAAGGTGTATAATGTTTTTTATGGAAACGAATATAATATTTACTTAAGTTTAATACCTATGACGTGACGACACGACTAAAGACGTGCAAGCATTTGTATTTGAGTAGATAGGTAATTCACCAGAACAAAATTGTAACACGTAATACTTGCAACATTTTTTTAGTAAGTAAAAGTTATTTTAAAAACTCGATTAGTGTACACATGCAAAATTTCACATATAAACATTATATTCGCGAGAAACACATTTAACTAAATTAAGCTATGATACACAATTTTAGCCGTGTCCTGATCTATAAACTGTCGGATTTTTTACTGCATATGCTGCAGAGCTCAGCCTATTCGAAAGAAAGAAGTCTCTATGTGTGGATCCCACTGGAGTTTACTATCTATTGTTATGTCTAGGAATAGAGTTTTGTCAGCAAAGTTTAGTTCAGTCCTTAACTTTCAGTTCACCAATATCTCGCTTTGCGCTAGTAGTTGTAATCTTATACATTACATAAATTAAATCTAATACATTTTGTTTTATTATCATTAAGTGGTAAGTTATTTACATTAACTATACGAGAGATGGAACTGTTTACATCGTCCAATAATACGTTTTTCCTATTCACTTTAAATAGATGTGAAGTGTCTTCAGCAAACAATACTATCTCATAAACTCCGTTGATAAAGAATGGGAGGTCGTTTATGCAAATCAGGAATAAGAAAGGCCCGTGAACCAAGCCTTGTCCCCCAAGCCGATTGACACATGTGAACCCTGAGAGGTTGACATTCACTCTTTGGGTCCTTCCCTTTAAATATGAATTCATCAGGCTGGAAACTTTGCCATCAACGCCATAGTGTTGAATCTTTCCAACCAGTATATGAGGATGAACATAGCCTTTGACATCTCACAAATGACGCCGACTCCATCATATGATTCTTCCCAGGCTTTTATTACATATTATTACTTTTATTACAATATGTCTAAAATCAACTTCCCACCGGCATCGTTTGTTGAGCGACCCTTAGTAAAACCATACTGTTTATTATGCAAAAGGTTATTTTTATTTAGTCTAACATAAGCTATTCAAAAATTTTGCTCTACGCGGGGAGCACAGGTCTAAAGTTTGACGGACCAGACTTACTACCGTTGCGTTAGCGTTGAACAATGGTGTAACTTTGTTTGTTACTTAATTTCCTTTGTTCCGGAATGACTCCACAGTGGATACATCAGTTTAAAATTACAGCGAATTCAGAGTTTATTACATCAATAACGGAATTTAAAATGATTGTTGACATACTCCATATATCTATACTATTTTTTAAATTAATAAGCTTAAAAGTTTTAACGATATCATTGCAAGTTATTTGTTTAAATGGAAAGTGAATATATGATATGTGGTACACATTTTTCTAGTAATGATATCGCAGCAACAGGTGAAGAATCCAGGGACTTGTTCGTATTCAGTAGCACTTATGTAAAAGACTCTTCAAAAATAGAAGCTTTTATTCCCTTTAACTTTTAACATATAATCGGTTCGTTTGTCAGACGTTTTACCCGATTCTTCGTTTATCATTGCTTTATCCAAGCTATTATGCTTTTACTTTATCCATGCTATTTTTTATTTTTAAATTAGCATTGCCAAGGCAGATGGGTAGATTAGTATTCTATTTCTCTACCCTCACCTGCTTGAGATGCAATAATGCGGAGGCATCGCGCGCACTGTTTTGCCCTGCCCCACAGTGAGTCAACGTTAATCAGTCCACAAAAACATTGTTCTAGTGACGTTTTGGAGCGCTTCAACGAAACTTTGAAGTCATCTTACCAATTGATGCTGATTTGGTGTCACGTGACTGAGACTAAATTATTACCTGTTCCTTTGTGTGTTTTGTTTATATTAATTTATCTTACTTTACTTTCTATACAGTCTACTTAATTACATATTCTATGACGAAAAATCTAATCAAAATAGACACTTTTCGGTAGAACCCATTTTCCGGACCGTTTGATATAATAAATTAACTATTCAAAGGTGCTACAGTTAGTATAGTTAAAAAAGGTAATTTAAATATATTATACTTTGAAGTCGAAAACGGTTTTGGAGGAAAAACAAACATTATAAAGATTTTTAAGTTCGAAGTTAAGAAACCGAATAAATTTTAGTAAATTTGGGCGAAAGATTACAATTAGCTTACAATTGAAGCGAAACGGCGTCGTTAAATGATAAGTTATCATATTCCACCTCGTTTTGCCTTATATTAAAAGCTGTAACCATCCCATAACAATTTTATGTCGTTCTTTAGTCATTACTCGTTTATTGGATTGATAATTATTTCTTTGGCTTGTGTCTGTTATTAGTGTTTTTAAGAATATTATAGGGTAAATAAAATCTTCCACAAAACTTTTCAAAAGTTATTATCGAAAACAATTATTTTAAATCATGAATATTGATTTTTTTGAAAATCACGGAACCAGCTTTCCGATGTGTCTATAGGTGCATATTATAAAACAAGATCTTCTTGTTTATTTATTAAATAAATGTATGAATAATAATTATTATTTATTTACTAAGAACATTTCATGGCAATAACATCTCGCTTGTGGACTGTACGATAAATATTTGATGTAACTTTCGACATATTCCTTGGGGGCAATAGCTTCTAGTAATATTATTTTCGGTTACTTCTTTGCATATTACTTTTATATAAAGAGTATGTATAATATTTCACACCTGACATAACATAGCGTTCTGAATAGTATCATCAGTTTTAACTGAAATTCTAATCAACAAAATCTATATATACGCAAAGTCCTTTTATCTTACAGATTAATTTTTAAATGTATAATCTATAAAATATTAATTAATATTTAATATAGTGTTCTTATTCAGACTTTGATACCTTTTTCCTATTTTTATGTCCAAGGAAATACATGAACGAGTCCTCCACCCTGGTGAAGGTGTCAGTGATATATATCTCTCTGTAGATGAGAGAACCGGGTGAACATCCACTAGATCCAACATCGGATAGTACCAACACAGCCGCATTCCAAAAGACCTTGAGGTCGCTTTCGCATTCTACCTGGGATTCCGCGTGGTCATCTAGCTCCACCACATGTTTCAAATATTCAGATCAGTAGTAAAGACGGCCGTACCCTCTCTAACTCTCATGGACATCACGTGCCGTTATCTTTCTCGTTCAGCTGATGCCTTCTGTAACATTTCCAGTTCACAGACCGCAGAGCGAGGTTGTCACCCAGAACAACAGTATGGCGTAGTATTGACCATCACGGACACTAAGCTAATGTGTATGGCGACTAATTCCTATTAATCGTTATGCCGATTAACATAATTTATCGATATTATATTTGTATGCGAAGATTTTTTCTGCTAAAAAATCATAAAAACCAAAATCTGCGTGGTGTCATCAGTTACAGTTTGCAAATGTGATAAAAATATTGTTTCAAAATTAAATGTAATACTTACAGGAGGTAATGTGATTGGAATGCTAAAGTCTTCCTCTGTTTGGTGTTCCTTCTCAAACGGTCTAAAGAAATAAAGCAATAATGCTAATGGAATTGTCAGGGCTGACACGGCGCCAAAAATAGCAGCCATGAATAGCCACCACCAGTCTGGCATTATAAAACCTAGAGAAAAACTTAAGTTATTTCGGATTACCCTATCTTACCATAATTAACATTTGCTATGTATAACAATAAAATAAATAGTACATCAGTAACGACACATCACAAGACTGTAGAGAAAGGGTCTAGAAAGCTAAGACTGAGAAGTAATAAAGTAGGATTATATTGTACTTGCTTGATTACTTCTCAGTAATATAATAAACAGAATATTTTAAGAGAAATGAGGGTTATATTTTAAATGTATCCTGAATCCCGCTCGGATAATCAGATTCTCTATTAATTTTGAGACCAGATCGACCCGGTGTCGAAGTCAAAATGTACCAGGGAAGTAAGGGCTTTACCATGGTTTACTATCTTGTAGGTACGTACATAAATGCTTTTACTAACTTTATTTTCGTTTGTGTATCTTTATTGCTCCAAGGCCCGATAGTGCCATCTAGTTTTCGTGTATATTTGTTATCTTAAATACACTTAAACACACGAACATATATTTCAACTGTATTTATAATGTTTTGCAAAGTTTGAACTCAACTCAACAGTATAAATTGTAAACGTTGTGATATAATAATAATAATTTGAAGTCCATAATATATATGTATGTATAATAATTAGCACTTCTACTAAACTCTTGTTTAGCGTATGTGCGGATAAGGAACCTCCCTAGGATTTGAGGCAAAGCAGTGCTAAATCATCTTTTTCTATGTTGACGACACTGTTATGTCAGTATAGTTCGACGGTAATCACCTTAATATGAAATAAATAAATTTATATATTGTTGTCTTTGATTAACATAACTTTTATTCATTTAATAAAACACTATTTTGACCGGATTGAAGTTATGTATTATTATAAATTTACAACTATTTAACATAATTTTAAATTTATCCGACGTTTTATTATAAATAGTGTTTTATTAAATGAATAAAAGTTATGTTAATCAAAGACAATACTATGGAATTATTTTTTTTAGAATAAATGAAATGTTAGTGATGAATTTTATACCCAACCTTATGTTTTATAGCTAAAAAAAATACTAACATATTTTTTTGTGTGCAGAACTCAAATTATTTTAAGTACAATAGTTATGTTAGGTAATTTTAATATTTAATAAATAAATAGTATTAATGTATTGCGTGATCGAGCACTTCCCTAATTGGGTAAAATTTAATTAAGTAGAATCATTGTTATTTTACAAGAATTTGGTCAGTTTTATATTTACTGCAAATATTATGTTTATGGTATCATGTTAATATTGACTATTTACTAAAAAACATACACAACTTTCAGATTATAAATTAAATTTTGTTGCGTTATCATATTTTCTGTTTACGTACACGAATAACTTTTAAATGTATTTATTTCATTTTCCTTAAATTATGCCTATGATTTTGTAGTAATATCAATTTTTTTGTTCTGTGGGTGTCTGTTTTGTTCGTTATATATTTTAATATCATTTAAACAACATCTGATCAAAAAACTAGTGACAGTGTTAACAAAAGACCCCAATTATTTAGGAGCTGAGTAACAAGAAATAAGCTTATCACCGCAACAGAACGTATAAAATCGGTTAAAATAAATAAAACCGTTTAACCAAATCATAAAATTGATTTCATATAATAAATATCAAAGAAAAATCGCGTCACTCACCTGCTAACAGATTTACCTAAAAACAACATTCCTTGCATTAAAATCCATTGTCACCCCAGCAATTGACATACAACTATAAACTATACATATCATTTTATATCACTATATGATCCGTGGCGGTTATTTTACATTAGGTACATTTTGGCGACCGGCAGCGAAACTTGCGTCACGAAGACTACATAGAAAATTATTTTGAAATGCAACGAGCATGCGCGAAGAAGCGATCAGACTTGTATCTTCAGAGTCTTTTAATTGTCTCTAGCCTACAATTAACATTTGATTTGTAAATGGCTATGTTATTTACGATCAGTTTTATCGTTCTAACAACTGACTGTTATAAGTCTTGTTGGTGGCCATGAGGACGCTTGCGCGTGTATAAAATCGATACGGGTAACAGGTAGAAATCAAAGCGATAGACATACGTTTGACAGAGATGGATCTAAATTCTTATTGCAATATTGTGATACGTATTGAGTATTGATATATAAAACTAGGTTGTAGGTAGGTGGTAGAAACCATGGCACAGGCGATAGCGGTTAACATGACTTTGTGTAAGTTGTATCATTGCTTACACGGAAAATGTTTATATATCCATTAATATTAAATGATTGATATTTTAATGATTTTTACAAGTGTCTTCCTAACTTCCAGCCTTATTCTCTACACATTGGTTCGTTTTGAAGTTACACTTCAACCGGACAGGAGGAAAATTACCGTTGTAGAATTTGTGTAATGTCTGTCTGGATTACCTCAGAAGGAATGTCAAAAACGATTTGTTGTAAATATGTATTATATTTTAGATATAAAAATAGGCGTTAGAACATTTTTAAAGTAGTTCTTTTTTGTAAGGAAGGGTGGAAAATCGCTTCAATTAATACCTTTCTTTATGCGTGGAACTTCGTTCAAATGGGGGGAAGCTACTTCGTACTATAGAAGTCGACGTTATTAAACAAAGCTTCTTTAATAACTCGGTTGATGAAAAGATCTAAGCGTACACACGACGGGAGGCGAGTTTGTTTTATATTATGTAGAACTAAGTCCGGTATTAACCGGATGGAAAAGATTTCATATAAACCTTAAATTATAAAATAAAATATTAAACAATACACTTGATTAAGCAACATTTATTCATAACATTAAATATACACATGACACACTTATATTATTATTTAATTATTCGCATCAGCGCTCTAATCGCATACGCCGTTAAGCGCGTAATTTTCTATAAATAATTTGTATAACCTTTAACTATCTACATTAACATCTCACAGCAAAAAGGAAGTTCTAAAAAATCTCGTTTTCATTATTAGCAAGATCGTTTTTGAGTAGTGAATTGGTGACACTTTTGACAGTTGAATATAATTGTGCAATTAAGATCTGCTAAGGTCTTAGGCATCTGTAAGAGCTGCAACACCTGGAAGAACTTTGCCTGAAACAAACAATATCTTATGAAACTATTACCTAGGATCAATTATACAATCAGCGCTTTTTAACAGGTATGTAAATTTCCGTGAGCCTACAAGGGACGAACAAGTATTTCAGTCATAATCGTGTTGTTGGGATTGATAATTTATGGGTTCGCTATTTGAACAATTTGTAATCAAAGCCAAAAATGTTGTGTTCACATTATCTGCCAGACGCAGATGCATAGCCACTTTTTGCATATCTCAATTTAGAACCCAGTAACCCAGTATGAGGCTTCAAAATTACAAATCGTCACATTACAATTCCCTGAATATCAATCATAAGATTTGTGAGCTTATATTAAACGTATTATAAGACTAAACGGTGGTTGTGGTAGTAGACAAAACATTAACAATTGAGGCTTTTTATATCCTTATGAATACGGAAGAAAGTAAATTGAAACTATAAAAATTTGTAGGTTTGATATAAAGGTATCTAAAATTCATATATTACGCCACGGAAAAAGCTGCATCTCAAAGAAAGAAACATCTGTAAAAATAATATGATAAATTTAGCTCGATAATTTAAGCGACGTGAATTATAAACAAAAAACAGTGTCGCATGGAGGGCTCATAATGCAAATGATTAGCGGTGACCATATTAAAAGTTTACCGTATTAAAGTTTCACGATATTCCCGAATTACGTTGCTAAGTTTTGTTATTGAAATTTCGCAATATTAATTAAAAAAGTTTTATGGAAAACCAATAGCGAAGTTAACGCTATGCAGATCCGCATGACGTAACTGCACTATTTCGATCGCTCTACGTGGTATGAGTACGAACATTGGCATTATATATATTAGTTAGGGCTCCCAACCCCTGTTTAAGAAATATACTATACAAGCAGACTCGGCCAAGCTTTGCTGTGGCAAAAGTTTTTATTATATTACATAGTAATAAACTATTATAATGGGGACCATGCTTTTTTGGTGGTTATGCCATTAAATTGTAGCTTATGTGAAGAAATAATATTACGGGTATAAATGAAGATGTAAGCTATCCTATCTTTTAAGTTAGTTCAAACTTAACAGGTATGCAAATTTGATTGAAATCGGTTAAGTAGTTTAGCAGTTCATAACGGACAAACAACGTGACACGTAATTTATATATATTAAGATTTATAAAATACAGACTTCTTGACATTTTTAAAAACTAATACTTGGAGCTTATTACACTTTAATGATTTATTAAAAAAAAATAGTATGTGGCGTGAAATTAGTATTTCGTTTTAAAAGTTTGTATTAGAAACCCTAATATAATGACAGGTCCGGGCTCGCGATTGTACACGCTACGACACACAACCTATAATTTACACTTTATAACGTGCTCCCTAATGTTTTTTTTCGCTGATATACATGTTAACGTAAAATTGTAAAAACCGTTAGATTGTAATCTATCTCGCGAGATTATAAACTGTCGAAAGATTGTGAACCTCAGCGTACTGCTCACAATTTAACGTATTATTATTCGGTAGATTGTAATCTATCGAAGTGAAACCGTCAAATTGTGAAACGGACATTTTCTACTTTTCTATTGGTTATAAGAGATGTGACATTCTCGTTTTCTATTGGTTATAAGTGATGTGACATTTTCGGTAAACTAATCGAATCGATTATTCCCTCATTTGTTAATTTTAAATTTTCTAACAAAACAACAAATTTCTGTAATTTTATTTTATTTGTGTGCTTGTATTATCGTATATGTTTAAATTGTATTTTTTAAATTTCTATTTAAATTTTTTTTGGAGAAAATTATGCTTACATTAACTGTCACTCATTTTAGAAGTAAGATTTTGTAAAATAATTAGTAGATTTAGGACTGTGTGTGATGTCGTAAGCTTTATAACTAAATAAATAAATAAATACATTTGACAAGTAATGATTAAATTAGGTTTAACTTTTAAATTAACAAATGAGGAAATATTCGATTCGATTAGGTTCAACTTTAAAATTAACAAATGACGAAATAATCGATTCGATTAATTTACCGAGATGTCACATCTCTTATAACCAATAGAAAACGAGAATGTCACATCTCTTATAACCAATAGAAAAGTAGAAAATGGCCGTTTCACAATTTGACGGTTTCACTTCGATAGATTACAATCTACCGAATAATAATACGTTAAATTGTAAGCAGTTCGTTGAGGTTCACAATATTTCGACAGTTTACAATCTCGCGAGATAGATTACAATCTAACAGTGTTTACAATTTTACGATGACATACACATATAGTTGAGTAGATAAAAAACTCAATGGTACCAGACTAAATAAAGCTAACAATCTCTAATGTTAAATAAATAAATTTTAAGGAGTGTAACGCCTAACGACATGTAAAAACCAATTGAAAAATACATAAGAAAAAAATAATAATAACACACGATGTCGCGCTATATTTAACGATAAAAGCGATATGGACAAAATTTTAAACCAATTTCATAAAAATTAAATTTTTAGAAAGTTTTAATAAAATCAATAATTCGTTGCGATCTATCAATTGTTATTAGGCTCTGAGAACAAGACAGATCAAACCTATACTAGAAAGCAGTGTCGTATTTATAGATTTTGTCATAGTTCGCACTCGAGATGTTTCTTTTCGATAATTTACAATTATTGTCATAGTTATATTATAGCAGAGAGTTATCATTAGTCACGTTATACATTTGATCTTTTGAGTATAGTAAAATAAAGCTTACTATAGTCATTACTTACTTATTAGTTTATTCTTTAATTAGTATTGCTAAAAAACTTATTGAAATGTTCTTACCTTCGAGCAACTCCAAAGAAGCGCCTCCACCCGTAGACACGTGAGATACTTTGTCTTCCGTTCCCCACTTGGCGCAACAAGTTGCTGTGTCACCTCCACCTAGCAAAGAATATAGTGATAAGGTTTTGCAATTATTTTTGTACATACAGCTGAAGAGCATATATGAATGCTTCTATCATAGACAATAGACAATTTATTTTTTAATATTATAATTCTTGACAGTTAACGGATCGTCGACAAGGGTGGCAATTAAAATACTAAACGCTTTATTTTGATTGGTTAACAGCGTCACTAGTCTAATCACAAACACGTGACACAGTCCATCGTCCCGTATTCCCCTGATTCTTTATACAAAATACAATTTGGGCAAGCCACAGTTCGCGGTTTGGGGCCGTTCATAAAATGCATTCGCATACAAGGGGAGGGGAGGGGTCTGGCTGAGTGTGACAAGATGTGACAAGGGGGGACGGGGGGTATACGGCAACGTGACGTTCGCCGTTTATTATTTTTTGACATGAGCGCTAGCTCTGTGGCGCGACTCTAGCGGCGTTGCGATCCGTCACAACTGGTTTCTTTGTTTTTCCAATACTTGAGAGAGTAACGTTTCCAGGTACCCTGCGCTCTCGATTCAGTAGGTAACAAATACAGACGCTTTTTTCATCTTCTCAATTTAATACTCTTCAGTTAATTGCTTTATACTCTTTATTGCCGAAATTTGTCACTTCTGATTTTAATATTTGAGATACATATAAGAAAACAATCTGATAAGTAGTAAAACAAGCTGATTTTACGAACGGCCCTTTCAAATCCGGCTCGAAAGGCTACAAAGATAAACGACGCGCTTGTTTTTTGTTATACGATACGACGAAGTTCACAAGCTAACACACAGCCATTCTTCAGTTATAGCTTATGGGAAACAGTAAGGTCTTATCTGACTAATCCCTTAATATACGAGACAATAGTCGAAAGCATCTTACTTCAAAATAGTGTTTTAAATGTAAAACGTAGGGGTGAAATGTAAATGATGACAAAATGCAAACCGTTCAAGCGTTCAAGTATTACGTCACGCAATTTTTGGAGATTATTGACCCCCCCCCCACATGTAACGCGCCGTAACGATTTTCTTTACCCAAGTATAGTAAAACGTTTCTGGACTCTTTATACCTAAAAGCTACCATTATGTGGTGTAAAGTACTGGAAAATCTAAAATAATATTAAAAATAACGAGTAATTCAATCCCCGCCCCGCATCGTAACGTTTTACAAAAGGACCCCCTCCCCCCAAAATTCGTTACGTAATACTTGAACGCTCCCTTACACACTTAGTACATTAATTACCTATGATAGTAACAGCTCCAGCAGCGGTGGCCTTCACAACGCCGTCCATGAGGGCGCGTGTGCCTCCAGCAAATTTCTCAAACTCGAAAACACCTGCTGGTCTGTAAAATTAATTATTATTACTAGTTGCCCGAGAATCCGCATTTATCTACTAAAATATTAATAACATGTGTTAGTACACATTTAAATATCTAGATTTGGATCGTGGATTTGAGACATTGTATTGTTGCTTTACTATGTTAGAAATCCTATTAACTTTTTAATTTTTTTTAAGCGCACATATTTTTTTTTGTTTAAATTAAAAACCCATTAACCTTAATATTATTGTTTATCACAATTTAACAATAATAACAAATTCAAAAGCAAAACTCCTTGCTTGGCGTGGACCTATATATCAGAGATATGTTTTCTAGATTACATATCTTAAGTGCTTTTATATACAAAACGTTATATTGTTATATATAATCTTAGCATTAATATCTTACCCATTCCATACAATAACTTTAGCTCTTGCAATTGGGTCAGCAAAGAGTTCCCTTGATTTAGGCCCTACATCAAGACCCATCCAGCCTTCTGGTATACCAGTCTCAACGTCTGCAGCACCAACCTAAATATAAGCATATTATCAAAATATCTATAAAATATAAAATGTTTGAGTACAAGAATATTGGAAATTTTTATATTCTTAGAAAAAAATCCCCACCCACCCAGCAAACCGGACCGAGTGATAGGTTATAAAAAAAGGAGTGTAATACCAGATTGGGGGTATTCTGCGTTTGGCTCTCGGACGTGACAGACTTTTCAGTTGTGTTCAGTTGTTGTTCTATTTAGTTGTGCTAATTATTATTTGTGGTCGATTATAATTTTATTGTTGTAGTTAGTTAAATAAAATCATTTTGTAAGGAATAAAACTGCCTAGGTTGAGTGCTTTGTTTTTTTTAAATATTTATCGCTTCTGATCCCTAAGAATATATACATATTTTTAAAAGTAACATTTTCAAGCAATGTATACTAAATAATCAATTTTGGACTTACAATTATACATTGTTTTATATTTCTTGGTCACCTAGCCTATGCTTCTCAAGGATTATTTTTTGTAATTATATTATATGTTATAACACCCAAAATAACTAAATACTTTAAAAAAAGCTAACATTTATTTTATAAATCATACCTGTGCATTTTCATCAAACTTATCAGCAGTTACAAAATCAACAGGAAGGTGAAGTTTAACATTGTTTTTAGCTGCTTTTTCCAATAATTTAGCAACAATTTTAGCCCCTTCCGCATCATATAAAGAGTTACCAATCTGAAAAGAATATTATTTTTGTACTTGAAACATCTTTAGTATAACATAAATGCCTTGCCTTTAATTTAAGAAATATTGCTAGTGTTCCATTAATATGTATAGTAACTACATTACATATAAATAAACAATTTAAAAAAAAATAACATTCTTTCTATGTAAATGTAATAATTTTCTTTGCAATTGAGTAAAAAAATTAATATTTAATAATGTTAAAGACATTATGTGTCTAGACTGTACTAAGTATACATTTTTTACACACATAAATTTGGTTTATGGAATGACCTGCCCATTCAAGCTATGTTCCAAATTTAAATCCTTATTTTAAAAAATCCAAGCTTTTAAATGATCAGTATGCTAAGTGGAAACTAAAATATAACTAAAAGACAATAATATAAAAGAAATTATACTCACAGCCATACCCTTTGTTTCCTTCAAGAAAGTATAAGCCATACCTCCACCAATAATCATTTCATTCACTTTATCCAGTAAGTTCTCTATTAGCAGGATTTTGTCAGCAACCTTCGCACCACCAAGGATAGCCAAGAAGGGTCTTTAAAGAATAAGGCTATATTTTAAAAATAATAAACATGTCAGACTGTAAATATATATTTAATTTTCTCATTCAAGAGAATAAAGTTTTATAAAGATTAAACTTTCATGTATTTACTTCAAAGTTAAAGTTTGCCATAAAGAGAGCGAGTTGGGAGTTCTATACAACATTTAACTAACTTTCATGAATAGTTAATTTTGTATGACATGCCATTGATCTTATAATTATCTGCTATGTTTTTAGTTATTGTTAATAAATTGTACCTTTCTGGTTCATGTAATGCTTTAGCAAAATATTGTAATTCTTTCTTTAATAAGAATCCACTAGCTCTCTGTTCAAAACCTTCACCCATCATTGAACTATGTGCCCTGTGAGCAGTACCTGTACGAAGTAAAATTATGATAAAGGTTGATATTGCATATGTGATAGGATATTCAAGATTTTATTTGATGATTGATGCTTAATTTAAACTTCATATACTTACCAAAAGCATCATTTATGTAAATATCTCCAAGTTTCCTTAAGGTTGCTCTAAAAGCCTTTACTTTTTCTGGGTCAGCTTTTACTTTAGACCCACTAGCATCTACACCTTTTCCTTCCTCCTCAATATGGTAGCGCAGGTTCTCTAGCAATATTACTGAGCCAACTGGTGGGTCAGCACAAGAAGCTTCTACTTCAGCACCAATACAGTCAGGGAGGAATTGTATATCTCTAGAAAGAGTGATTAATAATTCAAAGCACAATTTTGCAGTTCCATACTAATATCTCATATCATCAATAAACAAAATGAAGAAATTTTACCTGTTTAAAAGCTTTTTCAACTCTTCGGCTACAGGTTTAAGAGTATATTTTGGGTTTGCTTGACCATCAGGTCGACCAAGATGTGACATTAAAACGACTGACTTTGCTCCCTTATCTAGCGCATATTTGACAGAATCCAACGCTGCTACTATACGTTGGTTGTTGGTGATTACTCCTTCTTTGAGGGGAACGTTGAAGTCAACCCTGTAAATAGAATATTGTTATTGTATTCCATTTTTATTGTCAAATTTCCGCCCGCAATAAAACTCGACTTATTACCTCATTAAAACTCGCTTGCCACTTAAGTTTACAGCATCTATGCTTAATTTATTTAGCGCCATACTGAATTAAATTTATATTTTATAGGGACGGTAAGTTAAGAATATAAATTCAATTTGTCGGTAAAAATTTTAGGCTACCGCAAATCAAATTCGACCTTGGGATCGGCGAATGTCAAAAGGGTCAAATAAATTGAAAGTTTACCCTATATAAAAATATTAATCATAATATAAATAAATTAATCATTAAACGCTCATGTAAACGAACGTAAATATTATAATTGTAAACATAACTTAATCATGCAAATTTATCAAAACCATTCATTAATTTTATAATTTATTTCATAGACAATTATATTTTCGGTTTAAAAATGCTTGGCTGCCCGATATGACTAAAAAAAAAAGATAATGTTTGGCAACGTTGGTAAGAGAAAATCGCGGCCCGCTAGAGGCGCGCGGGTGAAATGCGGGAGGGAAATTTGTTCGTTACGGTTGCCAGCATTGTTCGTTCTTCGCGAAATGAACGCATCGAGACGCTCGGAAGAATGTTCTTTGAAAATCTACGTTAAAATTTATGGAACTTCACGCGTTCATGATAGGTTTTGTTCTGTGTGTGCTAGAGAATTAAATTTAAATTATAACTCATTGTGTATAAGTGATTGTAGTGGGTGACGAATATACTAAGGATAAGTGCGTCGAAAGTTGAAACATGGTGCCGCTAGGGCCCGGGCCAGGCCATACTGCCGCTCATCAAACGCACGGTGGGCCTTCAACAAATTTGTCCGGCCCAAATTCGTTATCACAGAGTTCCTCACAGTCAAACAAGTCATCGGTAGCGGTAAGAGTGCTAAATATTGCAGCATAAATTGTTATATTTGCGGCTCGCACATGTTTATGTAACTATAGAGCCGAACACGTGCGATTTCGCGCTAATTTTTATAATTGTTTGCAGAAGCCGAATTATACGCTCAAATTTACGCTTGCGGGCCATACTAAAGCTGTATCATCTGTTAAATTTAGTCCAAATGGAGAATGGCTTGCTAGCTCTTGTAAGTTCGTTTCCGTATTTTTATCACTGATAAGTTGTCTAAATTAAGGAGTAGGTCAGGTTTCACAATCTAAGCAACCTACTTTGTAATATTCAAATTGTTTGTTAAATTGAATAAGTGGGTAATCTTACAAAAAAAGGCCTTGATAATATTTATCTTTTAATCACACATATACTTTTTTTATTGTAAGTGTAAATTTTTATTACATGAAATTGTTTCGTATTAAAATAAAAACTAAGTAACTTCATACAGTTTTGAGTGGATGTAGGTCACAAATCTATAGCTAATCTATAGCTACTTTAAATTTTTATTAAATAAGTGAAGCGATAATCAGTTGTTGAATTACTCTCACCTAATCTGCACCTAAGTTGTGCAATGACTCAAGGTTGCTAATAGACACAGCTTATACTAGAATTTGTTTTATCTCTCTTCTACATAACATTTGCCAACTTTTATGTAATTTAGATAAATTACTTTCATTAATTTTTTTCAATTTTATTTATTAAGATGTACTGTAACCTGATTAATTTTATTTCAGTTCCAAAATATCTAAGAATTTTTAAATAATTTATCCTTTCTGGATTAATATTGATGAGGGCTCTTTACACTAATACTACATAAATAAAATATTATTTCCAGCTGCTGATAAACTTATTAAGGTGTGGGGAGCTTATGATGGCAAATTTGAGAAGACTATATCTGGACATAAAATGGGCATCAGTGATGTGGCTTGGTCTTCAGATAGCAGGCTAATTGTTAGTGCTAGTGATGATAAAACCCTTAAGGTCAGAATATATTTACATATTAATATTTTACTAAAAAGTTAATGTTTTAAGTTATTATTGTATATTATTTATTACTCCTCTTATTGTAAACAGTCTTGATTGATCGACTTTCCAGTACTTTACACTTTACATAATGGTATATTTAGGTATAAAGAGTCACTAGGTGGCCACGAAACGTTTTACTATTGCGTAAAGAAAAACGTTACGGCGCGTTACATGGGGGGGGTCAATAATCTCCAAAAATTGCGTGACGTAATAGTTGAACGCTCCCTAAGCTTGTAGTTTTGTAACAAAGAAAGGCTACATATGGATTAAAATTGTGACCTTAGTAAATTTTAGTATATTTATGAAATACTTTTTAGATAAGAATATAACTTAAAAAAGGGGTTCTCACGGTTCTTGACCTCTTTTATCAAATAAGATAAGCAACATTACCCTTTTTATGATAAGAATGTTTACTAGACTGTAGTAACATTAGACAACAATTTTTTAAATTGCTATTTATAAATACTCGCATTAATAAAATTCGTTTTATTAATATGAATTTTATTGTAGTGTAATTTTTTACAGGTTTGGGAGCTAAGTTCAGGAAAATGTCTAAAGACACTTAAAGGACACAGCAATTATGTTTTCTGTTGCAATTTCAATCCACAAAGTAATCTTATTGTCTCTGGTAGTTTTGATGAGAGTGTTCGGATATGGGATGTCAGAACAGGTACTGTTTAAGTTTTTATTGGTATGTTGGGTTTAAAGACCAGTAACTTACTTCTAAGCATGGGAATTGATGGTGTCTATGGATGGTGACTAACATAATCTCGATTTTTTTTTTCATTTCTTCGCAACCTGTCACTCAACAAATAGTGCTTCTATTCCTCAAACAAGAAATTCTTATACTAAAATGTAAATATTGAATTATAAAATTGTAACATAAATGTATAGGCATATAAAATTTGAAGTACTGTGAAAGTCACAGTTGATATTATTAATTTTTTTTAATTCTGTTTGCATAGCTTATCTAATCAAACAAAATAGAAGTTAAATAAAAAGTGCTTAAAATAACTGAAGGGAGACATTAATATAAATGTGAAACAGGTAATGTCACATTTGAATTTTATCAGTCATAAGAATCAAATAAATAAGCACATTAAGGCTTAAAAGCACTAATAAGATTTTTTATAACAGGAAAATGTTTAAAAACACTACCAGCGCATTCAGATCCAGTGTCCGCAGTGCATTTCAACAGAGATGGAAGTCTTATTGTATCTTCCAGTTATGATGGTCTATGGTGAGTAGTAGTCTTATGATTTCAGTAATAATTAAAAAAAATAGGTTTCCGCTCGTTTATTTACGACAAATGAAAATATTTATAATTATTTATTTTTCTTGGAAATTATAGTTACAGTTTTTAGAAAGAATTCTAAAAAGATTTATTTCCCCTTAAAACTTTCCAAACATAATATAATATTATTATAGTAAATTAATAATATTTTTACTGGCTTAGGCTTAGTGACTCGCGTAAGTTCGTATCTGAATTGGTGTCTAACAAACAATTTTGCGGCATCGTGTGGTACAACTGGCATTTGTATAAAAGCGCCAATCGAGTATCAAAACTCAAAGAGTTACACCTTGTCTCAATAGTCTTATTGCTAAGTAAAATATTTTTAAAACCCATGTGTTTCAAGGCTAACGATCTAAAAATAAATTACGACAAGAAGTCGCAAGATGAGTCAGCAGCGGTAATGCGTAATGTTCTACAATTACTAAAAAAATTGCTAAATATCTCATAAAATTCATTTATTCAGATATATCAAGGTCTGATGCAATTGGATTTTGTGTTTTGAAATTATATTCCAGGGTTTCGGATCCCAAGATCACACGAGATATATATACTAAGAATGTGAACACATGTATGGTAATAGTCCCGACGAGTGTTAATAGTAAACTACCGTTTTGATTAAATATTGCTCAATTATTGCGTGCGTACTGAATGACGAATGAATAATTAAAAGACCTCTACAAACCATGCTTATTTATGTACATGTATGAGACTATATATATTATATTAATATATTAGTTATTATATATATTAATAGATATATTTATTGTAAAGTATTTCGATTATATTGTAGACCAACATTAAAATAAACCAGATGATATTATTCTATGCTGTATGTTACTTGGGGCAAATAGCCTGTACTTGTACCATAGTATCTATAATATAACAATTACGCATTTTTAATATCCATACATGTTTATTATAGCTCATACACACCCTAATTGACAATATAGTATAAAGAGACTGGGTCCCTTTTTAAATGGAGACTGAACAAACTTTTTTACATGATTTATCAATATTAATTATGAAATTTCTGTTCACAGCCGAATTTGGGATACAGCCTCCGGTCAGTGCCTTAAAACACTCATAGACGATGACAACCCGCCAGTGTCCTTTGTCAAGTTTTCACCAAATGGCAAGTACATTCTAGCGGCGACTTTGGACAACACATTGAAACTATGGGACTACAGTCGGGGCAAGTGCCTCAAGACCTACACTGGACATAAGAATGAGAAATATTGTATTTTCGCAAACTTCAGCGTTACTGGCGGAAAGGTATGTAATTTTTCTATGGTGAAAACCATTTAGTTTAATATATATATTTATTTAGAGATTTAATATATTTGTTTAGAGATTTTTGTAAATATTATGTTAAATCTAGTATATCAAATGTTACAATATACTAGATTTAACACCCAAAAAAAAAGAAATAAAACAAGTTTAAAAACAGTTTAATCTGTATCCAATCACTTGAAAGAAAATGGAATTCTTGCATAGAAAATTACCTTAATCAAAAAGTTATGAAAATAAGGCGCATTTAGATCTAGTGCAGTTAAAAGCTATGCTAAAAGAAAGTGTTATGTTTTCTAAATGAGCTTCCTGATTGAACAATCGGCCTTATCTGCTACCATGCTTAGAATAAAAAAAAATAAAAAAATCAGTAGTGCTAAAACCTTTTTAGGTTTGGGCCTCAGATTTCTGTATATGTTTCATGATCATTTGTCAATCAAGGCAAGTAGGTGATCAGCCTCCTGATACTGACACACACCGTCGACTTTTTAGGTCTAAGGCAAGCCGGTTTCCTCACTTGGAGTGAATGTTAAATGCGCACACAGATAGAAAGTCCATTGGTGCACAGCCGAGGATCGAACCTACGACCTCAGGGATGAAAGTCGCACGCTAAAGCCACTAGGCCAACACTGCTTAGAATACTTCTAGATATTTACAGCATAAAGATGCCTATAGATAATTATATTATAAATTCTAACTTACTAAACTACATTTTTTTTTATTTATACTTAAAAATAACTTACATTCTTCTATCAGTCTTCTCAAACCTGTCACAAAGTTCAGTTCTGGACGTTTTCTGATGGCATGTTTGCTTTTTTGTCGCCATAACGTATCGATTATAAACATCATTCTTAATTAATTTCATGTTTATTACAGTGGATAGTATCAGGCTCGGAGGACAACCTGGTATACATATGGAATCTGCAATCAAAAGAGATTGTGCAGCGACTATCGGGGCATACAGACACGGTGCTGTGCACGGCTTGCCATCCCACTGAGAATATTATCGCCTCTGCCGCACTTGAGAACGACAAGACGATCAAGCTTTGGAAGAGCGACACCTAGTGGTGAGTTGTACTGATACAGCCCGTGCATAGGAAGAGTGTCATCTAGATATGGACCTGAGATAATTCAATTTTTTTGAAATTTCGAATATGAAAATATTTTCTTGTTTGAAGAGACACCTAGTGGTAAAATATATGAAATAATCTCAGGCGTTAGTTGACATTTACAATTAGATGTAGTTATATGAACATCCCCAGCCTGTTTCTAAATTGTGTTTACAATATAGAAACGGACAGAAGTTTTAGTTTTTTTTTAAATTAGGGTTTAATTTTTAACCTATGTTCTTAATCAGTTACTTGTTATATTTAATGAAAATAATTGTGCCATAGTTTTACCCTTTTAGATGAATTGCATGAATAACTAGACGCAATTAAATGTAGAATTAAACCTTTTTGGTTCCCAAGGAAAAGATGTTTTAGTTTGGAAGGCTCACTTATAAAAAGATACCAGTAAAATGTCAACCACATATGACCCTGGTTGGTAGAGCAGATGTTTAATGAAACTTTATTTATTTTCAGAAAGTGTGATTTATAAGTGACCTGCATATTGTGGCTTCATATTGTGAGCCAGGCCCTTTGGCTTGTGAATAATTTATTGAATAAGTTCAAATTTACGAAACTACGGACAATCGGACATGTTTCATTTATGCTAAGTCAATCACGAGTGTGAGTTTTCATTTGTTTACATATTTTTGTACTTGACATACAAGTGAAAGAGATATTTAGCTATTTACGAATAAGTATTGAGATGTTAAGGATCAGCTTAAAATTTAACTTGTTGGATGAAATTAAAAGTATAGTAGTTCTTTGTGTGTCTTATTTACCCCTTTATTGAACACTAGCAACCCATCTTGAAATAATTATGTGATACATATATATTTAAACCATCCTCATGATTAATTCTAAATTTTGGTGGAAAAAGACAGAAAGACACGGCGGAGGATTTGTTAATATATAATATGAAAGTTCGATTTTTCGTTTTTTTTAAAACCCGATATGTATTAATAAGTGTTGTAATAATCGTGTTAGTAGTTCAAGAACCTATAGGTAGAATTACCAATAAGTAGGTACAAATAAATGTGAATAATTGTTTGCTAATAACCAAGAATTATCTTAGATATCACTAAAAGTTAACCGTTAAAGTAAAGTCCCGCAAAAAAGAGTAAAAACCTCGGAAACAGCAGTAAGTTTCTTACCAAAACCTTAATACATATTTTATTTTCACCAAAAGTGCATTTTATTCTAAAGATGATTTGATTTTATTTAACAAAAATTCGTACATCATACTAGAATAATCTCCATACACAAAATAATCGTCGTACATGCAACAAAAAGACGACTGACTCTTTTGTAATTGTACGTTATCCTATTAAAACAAATTTTGAACAATGCACAAAATTTTTGGATTTCGCCGAAAGTTCTAGTTCAAAGCAAGTCGCGCGCACCGCTTCGTGCTTTGTAATTTACATCTAGGAATGTAACTATCTTTTGTGTAATGATCACAACATCATATTCCTAAGGGATGGTAACTACTAACTATATTTCTATTGTTTAGTTTTTAAATTAAAATATTGATTGCAACAAAATTTTGTTTTGATAGGTCACGGCACATATTAGCTATAGTTGATATTTATTTAAATACGACACGTCTAAACATCTCAAAAATAAACAATCGTACCCTATTAATATGAATTTGTTATAAGTGAATTTAGCGATAATATTCGTAGGTATTTTTTAATCCTACCGAACTACTACGCCGATAAGCGGTGACTTATCTTGCCCCAATTTGAGTGTATGGAAAAATAAGGTTTTTACTTATAAATATACGTATTCTTTGTACTATTACGAAAATACGCACAACGGACCTACTGAGAGTCTAAGTGCGGAAACAGAGTCCACAAACCATAACCATAAACCATACTATTACGAAAATATGTATATTACATCTGTAGCCTTGTTTTATAAAAAGTTTTTTCCACGTTGTATTGTCCATAGAGAACAGACACTTATGACGTGGCTCTCTGTTGGTGAAAGCCCCTAAAATGCTAAAACTTCAAAAACCACCTCTTTATAATGTTAGTATATCTTAATATGGATCTCAATTATGCTTAAGGATTGTTTAACAGGTGGAAAGGTCGTTTGAATAAGTTGCCTATTCAAAAAATTAATCACCTACTTCCCTATTAAAACAACAAATGGCCACGCAGCCCAGACCTAAAAGGTGCAAGGTTTAGAAGATATAGGTAAAGCCTTAATAAACGAAGTATGGCTGATAAAAAAGTGAAATGAAATGAAATAGTTTATTCTTGCAAGTAGGACTATATAAATCACTTTTACAATGTCTTCCTAAACTAGATAAAGTCGAAATTTCCTAACTGACTGCCCTGAGAAGAAATGTCGAAACAAACTCGGGGGTCTTAGTCTCTTTTATAGTCCAGATAATACAATAATAAATTTAATAAAACACTATTTTGACCGGATTGAAGTTATGTATTATTATAAATTTACAACTATTTAACATAATTTTAAATTTATCCGACGTTTCGCGTGCTTTACAGCGTGCGTGGTCACGGTGTCACCGTTCAATCCGGTCAAAATAGTGTTTTATTAAATGAATAAAAGTTATGTTAATCAAAGACAATAATAAATTAATAAATTGGTGTAAACAAATGCAGAGTATTTACTGGACTGGTCTTTGGAAGAAAGAACCAGATCGATCTGAGGAAGCCTGTGCCAGCAGACGGCAAGTATGCCCCGAATAGCTCATGCAGCTCAACCATTTTTGAGGGAGCTGCACAACCCGGTACACAATAATACCGCCAGTGGCACCATAAAAATAACTCACTCAGATCGCCAGCCCAAAATAACTATAGTAACGTATCTTCAAAAGAACCATAGCTTCTATAATCGCGCTGCAGAAATTTGATTTCAAAAGAACAGGTAAAATATGTAAATAAAATAATCAAATATTGTTTAGGAAGGAGATTGTTATCCTCTCTAATTTTATACGAATCCCATTACTGAACTAAGAGTGAAAAAATTAGGTCAACACGCTTGGGAGTATTGTAGTGTGTAGAAAATTTCCTTCCATTTATTAAGTTCCTAATTGGATTTCACATGGAAAGGATATCCATTTCTCTATAAATATGATGTTTGATAAAAACATGAAATGCGAAGTTGATTCCTGTTTCTAATATACTGATAACTAAAAACTATTTCCTACGAGACGCTGGAAATTGTCTGCGAGCATCATACTTATTTTTATCCCGTTTCCTTTCCTCGTTCATTAAGCTTGTCTCTGGTACGTCGTAAACAAATATAATGTCGCTTATAAAATCTATTTTTTTATCTCTATATCGAGTAATCGTTTTGACTAAAAGCCACCTGTGAAATATTGGATTTCGTAAGTCAGGTATATTACAAAAGGGTTTCTATTCAAAAGTCCCTTTGTATACTCCATCTTTCCCGGATAATCCCCAATTTGTGGACAGGAAAATACTTTCATTGAAACGCTATTGTGTTGTACGTAAGGATACATTTGGATAATGAAATATATTTTAAAACGCTCCATATCAAAGTGCATGTATCTACTTAAAATAATGTTACGTATTTTATACTCAAGATATGTTATTTACGTGGCATGTTGTTATAAAAAAAATGTCTGATACAATGCGCATGTAATTTGTATGTACATGGTCTTTTGTAATAAATGTTAATTGCGTTTCTCTAAATTAAACAGATTAATTATGTATTTGTAACTACAGTTTTTATTTTTTTAAAGGAAAACATTCAAAGATGAGCTTCCTTTACATATAATAAAACAAGACACGCGCTTGACGAATATGATCTCTTAAAAAAACCTTATATTTTTTAAAACCCCAATTTATATGAATACAACAGAAACAAATTTTACTGACTAATGCATAAAGTTGAAATTTAATTGAAAAGTACTTTGTTTCTTAAATGAATTCCCTTATGTATTTTGTGCTTCTTAATAAGTTGAAATGTAATATTTCATAAAACCGGAAATATAAACTAAGTTCAAAAATAAATAAAAAGAAACACAAATGGATATACCAAATTACAATGTATGGGTTGCTAATTCTATGGATTCGCTGTAAAATTATTGAAATAACGCCATTCAAACTCATTAAACAATATCAAGGTTCTTAAATTAGCAAGCGCATTTCGTAATAAAGACACAAAGTAGATCATCAAAGATTTTCATTAGGTAAGTGAGGTACAGTATCGGGCTATAAAGATTGAAATACAGCCTGCGCTACGCCGAGGTGCGTTAACGATAATAAAGTTATAATTATGGTCCTTTCCAACATTTAATTAAACTCATTATATCTTAATTTGCTAAAGTAAAATATTAAAAATTAGGGTCCCTTTTATGTTCCTTTGGGAAATATACCATATATCACTATTAAATGAGAATGTGAAACTGAATATGTACCTATTTTATCGTTATGTCCAAGCACTACATGAACGTATTTTTTATGGCTTTCTGGCTAATAGTCTAAGATCCCGCTGCAGGATTGGTGTGCTCATCGACTTTTTGTTTAAAACCAAATTTTTATGTTTATTTATAATTAAGAGAATATATATTTACTAGGGTGCCTATCAAAATTTGGCCGCCATTATTTTTAATTAAATTATTTTTAATTGATTTTTGGTAAAAAATTTTGTTTATTTATTTTTTAAATAAAATAACGCCTACATCACGGTAATTAATATGAAGATTCTAAAAAATCACGGTTGCCGTTGCGCACCTGGCCGCACCTCTTTGCAGCCAGGTGTAATCAGGTATGATTTCGATAAATTTATACGTTTATAACCTATTTTTATTAATTATATGTCAAATTGAAGCTAATTTTTTTCTATTAATTATCATATAAAGTTGCTTAATTAAATCTGGCCGCAAATAAGGGTTACTGGCTGTTAAAGATAATAAATATTTAAGGTAGAGTGAAAGAGAGTTAGCGCGTAACATCATTTGTCAGACGAGGACAGCGATTGTCGGCTGTGCGACGCTTTTAAGCCATTGCGCATGCGTCGAACGTTAGTGTTCTCAACCACCGGGGAGTAATAGAGACGACTTATAATAAATACTCCAAAAAATATGTAATTTTTTTCAAAATGACAAATTTAAAAATTGCAACAATAAATCAACTTCAACGCAAGTTAATAGTATGCTATGTGAATCCACAATCAAAGCTTCCGATAACGACGATTCTGATATTTGTAGCGATGAAAGTGATAGCTCCGATGATAGTACAACAGAAAGCTCCGATGATTCAGATTTTTAAATAAGAGTTACGGAAATATAAGAATTATAAGATAAATTTTTGAATTTGCTTAAATGTTTAATTAATATGTAACGGACAATTAAATACTTGAATAAAATCTAATAAAATTTTTAAATAATACTTTCGCAATAAAATTTTCTTTTACTTAAGTCACCTAGGTTTTATTTTTTTATTTTTTAAATTAATATTAAATATCGACGTTCTAATTAGCAAATTATTTAACTCCATTTTAGAGAATCTTTGTACGAAAAAAACAATGACTACAAAATTTATTATCATTTTAAAAAACCATTTAATATCATTAATATCTAATAGAGATATAATATTTAAGTTTGAATCATTCAAATAATTTGTAATTGGATTATTGCTTTATCAAAATGTTAAAAAAATCACCCTCTAAAAAATAAGGAGTTAGACAAATTGCTGACTAGACCGTCGATATATCAAATCAATATTAATTTTTTGTTGCAATTTTTAAATTTGTCATTTTGAAAAAAAATACATATTTTTTGGAGTATTTATTATAAGTCGTCTCTATTACTCCCCGGTGGTTGAGAACACTAACGTTCGACGCATGCGCAATGGCTTAAAAGCGTCGCACAGCCGACAATCACTGTCCTCGTCTGACAAATGATGCTACGCGCTAACTCTCTTTCAGTCTACCTTAAATATTTATTATCTTTAACAGCCAGTAACCCTTATTTGCGGCCAGATTTAATTAAGCAACTTTATATGATAATTAATAGAAAAAAATCAGCTTCAATTTGACATATAATTAATAAAAATAGGTTATAAACGTATAAATTTATCGAAATCATACCTGTTTACACCTGGCTGCAAAGAGGTGCGGCCAGGTGCGCAACGGCAACCGTGATTTTTTAGAATCTTCATATTAATTACCGTGATGTAGACGTTATTTTATTTAAAAAATAAATAAACGAAATTTTTTACCAAAAATCAATTAAAAATAATTTAATTAAAAATAATGGCGGCCAAATTTTGATAGGCATCCTAGTAAATATATATTCTCTTAATTATAAATAAACATAAAAATTTGGTTTTAAACAAAAAGTCGATGAGCGCATCAATCCTGCAGCGGGATCTCGTACTATAACGTATATGGCGTGCAAAAGATGAAAAAAATTATAAACAACCGGAAAGGTGTGTATTTTTTAAGAAATGTGCAGTTGGATATTTAAATAAAATCAAGGATATACTTTTGTCAGGATGACAATACGATACGATTAAGACGTGACACAAAAAGCCAGACAAAAACCAATAAACAAACTGTACCAAATAAAAAACCCTTTACTTTTTGTAGAAGCATACGGATAAGAATGGCTTAAGTTTACATAAGGCTTTTTTGATATACACGTGTTTGATATTTCCACAGGTAACTGACATTAACCGTTAACAAGATGTTATCTTTTATCTCCGTTTTGTATAGAAGGTACTGTATATCTTGTTAACTTGATCGGGATTTTATTAATTTCCCTGCCTGCTTATGAGAACTGGTGTGCAGCTAACAATGCTTATGAATTGTAGTATATACAATGTATATTCGTGTTCGCTGGATAATAAATGTTCTTTCTTGATTAGTTTTCTTAAAACTACCCTAAAGAAATATGTAATCTGCAACCCGTGATAGAGAAAAATTAGATCAAATATAGCGTCTTTAAAATGACTGTATTTTAGACTGAGCTTAAATACCTACCTACTACTGTGTATATAACGGTTAAACTGGGACAAACAAAAAAGATTAAATTAAAATTGTATATCAAACGGTTAAATGACTTTTTTTCTCCTGTCAAAATTAATACATTTTTAACGTTAATTTCCATACGAGTAATCGATTAAGCAATAGTACTCTCTTTTTATCTCGGGACTTCATATTCATCAACCAACACAGGTACAGTCACCAAAGTGTCCAACAAGAGAGAGAAGGGTTTTGGGATTGTGTCAGAGATACCAAGTGCAAAATTATCGAAGATGAAAAGATTATTATGTTTGGGGACTTTAATGTGTCGGATTAAAAAGATATAGGTATGAAACGGTTTGATGCAGTTTCGGTTACCCTAGAGTGAATGAATGGTAATGGAAGGAAATTGCTGAGGTGTGTCTTTGCGTGACGAATATTATTTTGGATCATAAAACATGTACATCATAGATCATATACCTGGGAAATATGAGATATGATTACTTTGTGATAGTGACCGAAAGGTTAAAGTTATGGATCCCGATACCAGGGTGTATAGATTATACAGAACGACTATTATTTGGCGATATTTTGTATCAAAAATATTTTTCGGGGTTGGCGGAAAAGAAACATGTATACAAACGGTTGAACTAAAGAAATAACAAATGTGGAATTACTGCAAGATATAAACTTGCAAGCGGAAATAATTAAAAAAAAAGAAATAAAATTAACTTACTCCTACTTCCTACGATTAGGAAAGTTTACGTTCATTCTTAAAATTTGAATGTTCCCTATTTGGGTTAATTTTGTTCGGAGAAAAACAGTCATATTTTATAGTATTTATAGTAATTTTTGATCTTGTTTTTCCGTTGTCGAATTATTGCTAAAAAGAACTTTTTGTAACCCTAGCCTAGGGGATTTCAGACACTATTTAACTAAAACCTTTACACATTCTTTTTTTTTCATTAAAGCTACATTATATTAAAAATGAAAACTTGAGTGCCAAAATTGTGATTTAGAAATTTAATAAACTGGACTATAAAATGTATATACCGCCTCGGAACTTGCGTTTAACCTTTCCTAGGAAATATACTCATTCAACCCTATTTTCCTACGAAATTTATTTTTAATGTTAATTTCGCAAAGTTAAAATAAAATTAGTAAAAGAATTCATTTTCAAAGCTTGCTTTCACGAATCACGGTAGTTTCCTCTGTGGAAACTCAACGCGCGTTACTCAAAGCAAAATATAGGTTCTAATGTTTCATAAACAAGTTATGAATGTAAGGAAGTTAAAATATACCTGAATAAAATTCCTTTGACAGCAAAGAGTAGTCTCTCGTTTGCCGGGCTTCGTAGCTAGGTAACGTTGTTTTATACTGAACTGTAAACGTGCATAATACCTAAATACATCATTAGTAGTTTTTCAACGTTTCTATTGCATTTTCTTTGTTTTATATATAACGAAGATAGCTAGTCTTTTGAATTTCTATAAGTTTAGGGAATTAGACATCAATCGTCGCTTCTCTAAATAAATATTAATGATAACGATACAGACCGAAAGGCGCATACAATCATACTGAAATACGCTAGACATAACACATTATAAAATAATATATTTCTTCACGTCAGCGTTTTATTGTGCGTCAAAAAAAAAATAGGGTTCTTAAATTGGAGTAATTTAGCTTCTGCATCTGCAGCCATTTTTCTGTGCGACGGCTACTTATACTACACGGGTCAGATCATTTAAATCATTAAAACTCATGTTGCATTAATTAAACCTAAATTAATTAATTAATTTAGAATCAAGAATATTATCGCGCTAGAACTAAGAACATAATTTATGCCTGACAATCTAAAATAAATAAATAAAAATGGTTTAACAACTAAACTGGAAAGGATATAATTCCCAAACACTAATGCTCCTTAACATAATCTGTACATTTACAAATAGGCTTTATGTTGAGTGGAACGGGGTGGAATGGGTTTTCCAACCCACGATCGTGCATTTGAACCCCAGCTGTGTGTTAATCTATTTTCGCTATTAATACAATAGTATTATAGTAAAATAATATTCTCAATACTTAAGTGGTTATGCAAACAAGAATAATTATTTGATTGCCTGAAAGTGATCGCTCGATAGCGATAAGGCCGCCAGCTGCCCTCCTTTTCATTTAATTATGTCAACCGTATTATATGTATGTATGCACCGAAGTGTTAATAAATAAATAAATAATAAAAAATGTACGCCAATCTATATGAAGTACCGTAATTAACATAGAGCGATTCGAATCGTCGACGACCAGTCACTTTCCGAGCGGCTTGATCCCTTGGCGTTGCGAAGAGATGTGGGGTGTCTCTGTATCTTCTATCGCATTTACCATGGAGAGTGTTCAGAGGAGTTGCTCGGATTCATACCTACAGCTGCGTTTGATTATCGGACTTCAAGGCAGAATACGAAATACTATATCACCTCGACGTCCGTCGTTCTACAACCAAGCGTTTCTTAAGGCAGTTTCTGCCGCGCACCACCACTAAGTAGAACCAGCTGCTCACTGACGTATTTTTATATAATAGGGAGGCTAACGAGCCTACCCATAGACACCCATTTTTAGTGGGTGCGTTGTCGGCCTTTGAGGGAGGAGTACAATTGAATTTTGAATAGTTGGAGGTCGTATGTCTCAGGGAAGACCCGAACTAATTCGACTTAGGGTCCCTCAAGAATGAGCGTACCAATTATTAAAAGGCCGGCAACGCAGTCTGGTAATGGAAGTGTCCATGGGCCGTGCGCGGCGTTATCATTTAACATCTGGTGAGCGTTCTGCCTGTTTGCACCTATATATACAATACATTTATATATATGTATATATATATATATATATACATGTATTTACCGTAACAGCCTATCTTATAAACTCTCGCAACATTGTGATCAAAAACATACATTTCGCATTTTACCGCGTAATTTTTCGGTATAACCGATTTTCGGGGCTCCTGTCTTTGAAACTTACATTTTATTTCACATAAGAATACGTTTGAGGATGATATACTTTATCCACCTATTCCCAGTAAATTGCTTTGTTAAAAAGTAATTGTCCATTAATGGCTTCATAGTAAGAAAAACAATTTGTCACACTAAATAATTCAAAGGAGACCAAATTACTATTGTAGCTTACATTCATTTTCAAAACAGCTCTTTGTACTTTTTAGTTTAGATAAATAACTGTTAACAATTCAATTAGATTCCTTTTAACTAAAATTTTAATTATGATTATTAGGATCATTACGCTATTGTATTGCTTTACTATAAATTACATGTTACCTTTGAACTAAAAAGTTAATTTCCAGACATAATGAAATGAAAATAAATTGTGTATATTACAGCTTTTTTAAGTATCGCAACTGAATCGTATTGTCCTATAGATATATAATTAAAATTAAAACTATTAATCTACAGCTGATAAACGCTTTTATTACAAAACATCCTCAAGTTAGTGTGGACCGTATTATTGAGAGATTACGGGAATTCAATAGAGACGCACTCGACTGAAAATAACTGCAATTGCACGAGTTGTTTGCCGAAGGATACTAAGAAATACGAGCGTCGTTATAATGAGATTTCGATATTTAGTCTAGTCTTTTTCTCAATATTGTTACGAGCTAGGGAATCGGATGGAAAACGCCGTAGATCTCTTCAAGGATTTATTTTTAAATAAATCAACGAGAAATTTGTTTATACTAAAAATACGCTAATTACGTGCAGAAAACACTAATAACTTCAATTACGCGCACTTCATACAGTACTTTATCACTTGTCTTCATTATTCGCACTTTATCTCTTCGATGTTAATCTCTTGGAATCACACTCGAAACTGAATTGATGGGTCGCGTTTCGGCTCGCTTATATATTCCTGGGAATATTCGAGAACTTTCTAGGCAGGAGTGGTACTGGGTAATTGGTCTATCCTTATCGCACAATTCTAGAACGTATGTACTCTTTATCTTTTTCGGACATCCCTCCGCCTTTGTCATACAGAGTTCTGGAATGTTCTCTTTGGCTTCGAGAAGGTTCCGATCTTTCCTCTCTTTCGCGTATCATTCCGTCCTTATACGCATCCGCATCACACCTAGAAAGTTCACTCCAGAATATTCATTCATCAATGGGGTATAACCAGTCCTGAAAACGTCTGAAATTTGGTTTCCTGAAACCTTTACCACTCGAATACACTTGCACTGAAGCAGCCTGAAAATAATTTTCTTCTGAAAACGAGGGTAACATTATGCAAATTACAATTTTTAATTTTTAATTTTATTTTAAAAGGCACACTAACGAAACACATACAAACACTTACAGAGAACACATAACATAGAAAACAAGATACATGCATGTGCATCAATAACAAGTGTGCACAACATTTAAAGGAAACATTACAATGATGAAGAGAAAATAACTTCAACATTAAAAGTAAAAAACAAACTAGATTAAAAAAAAAAAACAATAATTTTCTATTTTGCAATTATCACTATTGGTCACGGATCAACAGTGGCTGCAGCATCTTACGCCTGAAGACATGGAGACTGTCACTAAATGGATCTGCTTGGCATGTACTCAGAGCGTCGTTCAATGTCGATAGAGATCTGTGTGTCATTTCAGTCTGGTTGACGTGTTGATCTTCGTAACAATATAAAGAAATATCAGTAAATAATAATATATCTTGTCGATTAGGCAGTTAACCGAAAATACAGTAACATAACATTATATACATTTATCTAAATTATTTTAATTTAGATAAATTTCATTCGTTTCACGTCGTTGTTAAAATTGAATAAGTTAGAAAATACAAATTAAATAAAGAATACTGTGAAGTACTAAATTAAGTGAGGGCCAGCGGTGGATTCCAAAAAAAAACAAAATATATTAATATTACTTTAATTAATTACTTTTACAAATAATAAACTTAACTAAATACAATTATTTAATCGGCCCGATATTAGGTGCACGATAAATATATTATATAATAAACTTAACTACTTGAGACTTGACCGGTCCGATATGAGGTATCCGATCAAAAAGCTCCTGGTTCTCTTGTCCCTTTCCTTATATATAGCGTAGTTTCGTAAGAGGTGACTTGTATTGGGTATGCGGGGCAAAGGGAGTGCAATGAATATGTAACATCTCCCCCGTAAGATGAGCAACTATTTGCTATTGATGTCTATAGCAAAAGTTGCGGCTCGAAGTTCTTGCGCAGACATGTTCTTATTATCCGTTTTTGAAATCGGCTTCGAAGATGTATTTCGGCGATATCGGAGTACGAAGAAAAGTACAGCTGCGCCCAGGAGTGTGGTCATAGCGAAGTACAAAGGAATCGTTGTGTGGTATATTATGTTTGATGAATCATATGTTTCCGCCGGTGCTTTCATTGTAATTCCATTTTGCATATTGTGTAACTTCGTGAGATCGATTGAATTAAGTTGGACACCTGGTTGATTTTGTTGAATGATGTTGTCCATTCGAGGAAAATTAATGATTTCGACACCGCTTCCTTTAACTCGGTCGTCGATGTTGGTGGCCGTAATTTCTGAGGATTTTAGCATACATGATTTAGGTATTGTTGCAAAATAGCTGCCGTGAAGTATTTCATATTTTTCGTGGGAACAGACGAGTTGAACTTTTGTAGGTTTTGGGAATGATATTATATAATGCTGACTGTCTAGTTCCGTAAGAGCTTCTCTATACATAGTAATAGGCGTTGAGGAACATGATTTGTCTTTTTCTTGAGAATGAATAATTTCGTAGATGCAGTCCTTTTTGGTCTTCATTTGATGACGTAGTTTTTGCTCGCATATGTGCCACCTGTTGATCTTCGGACATTCTGTCTCTATGTACACAAATTCTTTAGTATTAGTTGCTACATATGGATAGGACGGGATAATTACCTGAGAATGTATATTAGGTACAGGACACAATCGATAAAGTTGGAATATTGAAGGTAAGGTAATAGGAAAGCTAAGGACAACCACTATTTTCCTGTCTATATAATATGAACCTAAGCTAATTATCTCATAAAAGTTTCTTATCTCCAAATCTAAAATTTGATCTGTGCCATACAGATTTTTTAATTTTCTTAACATTATTTTTAAATCATTAATATTTAATATAGAATGGTGCAAAGACATAGTGCGACTAAAAGCTAATATATTTTCTATTCTAATTATCTCATTATATAATTCCTGCACGTTATCGCTTATAATGTTGAATATTAGCGACAGGCGGGAGTATCGAATTACGCTTTGATTGTCCGAGTTAGACATGTTTATTATATAGTTAAGGGCTTTACTTAATTTTATTTGATTATCTGTTAAATTATTCAATACTTGAGTTTGTTGTATGCTATATTCTTTAAAAAGTGAAATATGTTGATTAAAACTAGAACTTAATTCTTTATTATTCGATTTTAAAATATGAATAGCTGTCTCATATCTCAGAGCGTCATTATGATCGAGATTCCCAGAAATAAACTTTATAAGAGTACCCAATGGATTAATGATGCCTCGTTTAACCCTGGAGTCGGGTTCGAATGATTTTAACTGTAACATAACTTTATTTAATTTATTATTAATATAGTCAGTTTGGCTCTTGAAACGTAATGAGTAACCGTTCGGTAGTCTATGAATAGTTTCAGTCAATTTTGTCTGCAAGTCAAGTACTTGTTAGTTGTTGTTCTATTAGGTCTATGTTAATATCTTTCAGGAAAACATGATGGTGAGAAATGATTTTAGTATCTCCTAATTTAAAGGGAAATAAGCCAGGTCCATTGTCAAGGCTGTCAAGTCGAATTTCTTGCGCTTGGGCTAGGGTTGTCAGAGTCAGGATTAGGTACCTGTAACAAAGTAGAATCTTTATGTGTCTTTTGTCGTTTTAATCTAGATTTTGCTACCGGTCCGCGTCTGCGTGAAGTATATATATGTATAGGTAAGTTAGCTATGACTTTATCTTGTGTATAGCGCGTGGCTAGCTTTTGTCTAGCTGCCATCGGATTTCGTACATGTATCTCTTGGTCGGGTTCATACTGTACTTCGGGTTCTCTGTGAGTATTTCGTTGCGTCATAATCGCTTCGCGTTCGGCGAACGATGAGTCATGTATAAGTCGATATACTGTATCCATTTTACTATGATGGTTTTGCATATATTGTTGTAATAAACGTTCGGATAAATTTAAATCAGTGGGGTCTCTTGGGTCGTAATGTCCAGTGATTAAGTCATAGGGTCTACATTTAGTTAAACTATGTATGGAACTATTATATGCTAAAATTGCGTAAGGTACTAAATTGGAGGCAGATTCATTTTTATGTTTTAATTTTAATATTCGGAGATGTTCTAAGAGAGTACTATGGAAACGTTCTATCATGCCGTTTTCATTTGGGGTGTGTGCAGCGATCTTATGATGGTGTATTTTGTGAAGACGTAAAAATTCAGTTACAACTTGATTCGTAAACTCGGTTCCTTGGTCAGTAGTCAAGGACATCGGTGAACCGTGATGGGTGATGAACGTTAGCAATGATTTAACGATATTAGGGGCTGTACAGTCGCTTATACGATACGCCTGTGCATATCTGGAAAATGCGTCTATTAAAGTTAAATATTTTTCTTGTTCTATAGTTAATACATCTACATGTAGCATGTCAAAGGGTTTTGATGGCGGAGGTACAATTTTAAACTGTTGCTGTATTGGGTTGCGATCGTATTTCGCACAATTACATACTGAACATCGATTTATATATTCTGTTATATCTGATTTCATATTAGGCCAAAAATAACGTTGTGACAAAGAGTTATATGTCTCGTTGATACCACGGTGGTTGGTTTTACCTTCGTGATATTTCCTAATAGTATCCTGTTGGTTTAGATAATCTGATACGTTCTCAGTCTGCCGTTTGACGAGTAATATTTTCATAGAGGAACTTCTAAAAGTTCTTTGAATAATAGGAACAATATGAAGCATTCTATCTATTGGCTGGACTAAAATTGCTGTACGGATATTTGGATCAACATATTTTTTAATGAGGTCGATAGTTCCTTGTTCTAGGTTGTCTACATGAACTTGAACTGAAATGAGAGAGAATTTTTCGAATGGTTTACTAATCTCGGGCTTCACTCTAGGTAAGTGATTAACTATATTAATTGATATCTGTCTGCGGAATTTATTTAAAGGGTCATCGCTAATAGGAATCTCAAGAATGGGATTTTCAGAGCTAGTATGAGCGGTTTCCGTATGCGACGAACTTTGTGGTGATTGGAATTCGCGTGTTTCAGGTGCTGTCAGAGTGGATGAGGAAGATTTGCTATTCTGTGAGGCTGCTGTAAGTGTCGATGAGGTACTATGACGACGCGGGTCCCGTGACGTATTAACTATTAGGGACATAGCTTCGTCATTATGTAATTCAATACGCGATAGCGCGTCCGCGTTCGTATTACACTTACCCTTTTTATATATTACAGTAAAATTGTACTCTGCGAGTTTCAGTTTCCACCTTGTTAAACGGGAATTTGGCTCCTTTAAATTAATAAGCCATTGCAAAGGCTTATGGTCGGTGACAATTCGAAACTTACGCCCAAAAGGTATGGCCTGAAATACTTAGTAGCCCAAACTATGGCTAATAACTCTTTCTCTATTGTTGAATAATTTTGTTCACTAGTATTTAGAGTCCTGGATGCGTATGCTATGGGTCTATCGCTACCTATTGAACCTTGGGATAAAACGGCTCCTAATGCGATATTTGATGCGTCTGTCGTTAGTATGAAATCTTTTGTAAAATCGGGGTACTGTAGGATAGGATCATTCATTAATAAAGTTTTGCAGTGTTCGAAACATTTGATATATTCCGGAGATAAGGTAATAGTACTGCCTTTTTTTAGACATGATGTAAGAGGTTTAGTGATTTTTGCGAAATCAGAAATAAATTTTCTATAGTAACCTAATAGTCCTAAAAAACCTTTAATTTGCTTTGTTGTTTTTGGTATGGGATAATTTGCTATGGCCTTGATCTTATCTGGGTTAGGTTTAACACCTTCGGTCGTAATTATATGACCTAAATAAGGGGTTTCTCGTTTAAGGAATTCGGATTTATCCATTTGGATTTTAAAGTTAGAATCTCTTAAGCGTTGAAATACTTCTTTAAGATTAGTCATCATTTCCTGAAGGGAGGTACCAAACACTAAAATGTCATCGAGATAAATTACACATATTTTGTTAACTAGACCTTGAAGAACATTGTCCATAACACGTTGAAAAGTAGATGGAGAATTTTTTAGGCCCATGGGCATTCGAAGGAATTCGTAATGACCATGCTCTACGCTAAATGCAGTTTTGTGAATGTCTTTGGATGACATCTCCACTTGATGGAAGTAACTAGCCAAATCTAATGTACAGAAATATTGGCATTTACCTAATTTATCTAGAATGTCTGTAATATTTGGAATCGGATACTTGTCGTCAATCGTTTTATCATTTAACTTCCGAAAGTCAATGACTAATCGCCACTTAACTTTTCCAGATGCGTCACTTTTCTTTGGCACTATCCATATAGGAGCACTCCAAGCGGAGGTAGAAGGTCTAATTATACCTTGATCTAACATGTTTTTTATTTGATTTTGAACCTCGTCACGATGTATATATGGATATCTATAGGTTTTACTATGAACAGGCAATTCATCGGTCGTATTAATACAGTGTTTGATTTTATTAGTAAATGTCAAAGGTTCGTGTTCAAGATGAAAAATGTCTGAATACTGTCTACAAATACTTTTTATATTAGCTGTCTCCTCTGCGTTTAAATGATCTATGCGCAAACGCGATAAGACGTCGCGAGCTCGGGCATTGTTATTGAAAGTATCATATGACACTTGTTCATTAAATATATGAGCTTTAATGGGTTCCGTTAAAGAAATTATAATATCACTGTTGGTGGGATTAGAGATTTCTAAAATTGCGTGATGATTATTTGCCGTGGTTATGCATTCGTTTATGTAACATTTCCCGACTTTTTGATCTTGAATACATATATCACCGTTGGATATAGAAGTAGGCACACGTATTAATTTCGAAGAATTAGCTGGAATTATAGCTTCGCATAAATTCACACTATCGGACATGTACATATGAAGGGGGTTAGATGCAAACTTCGTAATTAATTTTCTAGATTCTAAATCAATTTTTGCCGACCATTTTTGAAGAAGATCACAACCAATTAGTCCATCGAAATAATTATGGAATTTATACACGAATAATTTTATCCATGCATTGTCTTTGAATTCTTTGAAACACGGTATATATATTGTATAATCATTCTTGGTAGTAGCATGCACGTTTGAAACAATAAATGGTTCGAAGTTTAAAGGAAAATTTGGAAAGTAAGTATCTATAGCTTCGGGTCTTATAAAAGATTGATTCGCACCTGTATCAATTAGAAATTTTAATGGTGGGAGATCTGGGTGAACTAGAACTTGAATAAATGGTAATTGTCTTTGATTTTGTATATTTAACTCTATTCGGGGAAAACTATCTTTCGATCCTTTGGAAAATCCTGTTTGGAAGATTCTGGCACGTTGTTTTCAGAATTTATGGTTTCCGGTTGTTCAGTGAACTCCGTTATATTATATTCGTCGGCTGTTGAACAGTCATATGGTAAGTAGTTAGGGTCATATTGTTGAAAGTCACATGGATATTCGTCATTGTCATAGTCATAGTCGCTATAGAGATAAGGGTCATTTAATTCGTTATTATTAATCTGTCGAGTTTTAAAGTAATTGTTAGGGGGTGGATTACCATGAATCCTCCAGTCATGTCCAGTCTGAGTAGGTGGTAAAACTCGAGCAGCAGGGTGACTAATACCACTCATGGGTTGAGGGTAATTTTTCATAGGCATTGGTTGACGGGGTGGAATTCTAAATCCCGTAGACATATTCGACCTTGGCAAAGCTTTAAACATTTGTTGGGTCCTTGAAGGACCTTGTTGATGGTACATGTGAGGCTTATATGAATTGTTATTAAAATGTTGACCATTATTTAATCTTGGCAAGTTAAAAGGTTTTTGATACTGTGGATTAATATCGTATCTATAAGGTTTTAGAGTAGGCGAGCTAGATATTTGAGGTGTAAAATTTTGTCTCTTCGTATTTTTGTTTTGCAAGTAAATTATGTTCATCTCGTCTTTTGCATATTGCAACGCCACTTCTAATGTTTCTGGTCTCATACATCGTATGCGTGAGCCCAGAGGTTCCTCCAAACCTTTTAGATACGTTTTTAACGCGAGGCTATTGTATAAATTACGTTTAGCCTGAATAGTTGTGTCTATTTTATCATGAATTTCTACATATGTAATGATTGTACTCAATAAATTTTGTATACGCTCATAAAATATATGTGGGCTATCTGATCCTTGAGTTAATTGCGACAAATCAGTATAAAGAGTAGACTCATCTCTGTGATCTGAGAAGCTATTAATTAGAGTGCTTCTTATGCCACTCCAATTTTGAGGGGCCCCATTTGTTGATAGGGCTCTGGCGGCAGCGCCAGTTATTTTATTAATTATTCCATTAATTAATGCTAAATTCGTAACATCATTACCCGGACTTGGCTTGGCATAAGTGACTACTAAAGTGTCACATAAGTTCAAAAATCTAGTTAAATTACACGCACTTCCGTCAAAGTTCGGCACAAATTTTAAAGCTCTTAAAATCCTATCTAATAATGCATCTTGTGCAATTGAAAAATTCTCAAGGGAAGCTTCGCGCTCCATTTTATCTTCTAAAATATCTTCTAAATAATCTAAATGTCTATTGCGATCTCTCAGCTCGATGCGAGAGGCAACTCTTGGGGCTTCGATTCCCCGGTTTTTCCTAGGATGAAAAATTTTGGATGATTTGGGAACACACAGGAATGTAACAACCAATCGTTAAGAAATGTGTAACTTACATATGCATTTCGACGATGGTGGCACCTTTTGTCATCGATTTCTGGATGCGCCGTGTGTGGTCCGCTGTCCTCGGTTCTTGTGAATCGTCGATTAAAACTTGGAAGTCTATTAGTTCGCGTACTCTACGTAGGCGATCTACGGAGTATATTACTTAGTACGCGCACTGACTCGACGATCCTACCGACTGCGCCAATTAAGTGAGGGCCAGCGGTGGATTCCAAAAAAAAACAAAATATATTAATATTACTTTAATTAATTACTTTTACAAATAATAAACTTAACTAAATACAATTATTTAATCGGCCCGATATTAGGTGCACGATAAATATATTATATAATAAACTTAACTACTTGAGACTTGACCGGTCCGATATGAGGTATCCGATCAAAAAGCTCCTGGTTCTCTTGTCCCTTTCCTTATATATAGCGTAGTTTCGTAAGAGGTGACTTGTATTGGGTATGCGGGGCAAAGGGAGTGCAATGAATATGTAACAACTAGCTAAACAAAATTGTTTTTCTGTTATTAAACTAACTACTGACTAACACAGTTTAGTTAATCGAATGAACTTTCTTTACGTAGACCATCTACGCCGTAGCGGACATGAATTACTCTTTACCGGCGACGTTATGAAATATCAAGACAAATCCACGAAATATTGAATGACGGGAGCAGTGATTATATTTCGCTGGGCAGTAATACTTTCTGACGGAACGTCATCAATCATGGTACCGCGTAGTCGCACCTGAGACGCTTATTGTTGGAAGTTAAATATTTTGTTTTATGATTAATAGTAAGGGATTATTTCAGGCTACTTTTGATGGCGATTCTTTTTAGTGAATGTTGTAAGAATTAATTGAGATGATTGTTTTCTTATATGGTCATGCATAACACATGTACAAAGTTATATTAAAATGCGTGTACTCATCTAAATTCATTGAAATCTTAATAATTTGAAATTAAATTTAGTAAACGGTCTAGAATTTAAATTGCTTTAATTACGCGTAATTTCAACTCGTAATTATAAATTTTGTGTTTAAAATTAATAATCGTAGAATTTTAATTAAGTGCCTTATTCGGTAAAGTGAAATTCTCTTATAATAGCTTCTACGCTTCTCGTTTCCAGCCGGAATACTAATGTCTAAACTAAGCATTCACTAATGTCTAATGTTCAGCAATAATAAAACTACTGTTCACAAGCACTTGACCTTTAGAGTCTATTTTGCACTTCATTTATAGATGCAAAATAACACTAGCTCCAAAGGCTTAATCCGTTTAAGTTTTCACACATATTCTTACTAACGAAAATATTAAAAAGAATAATTTTTCGACCATTTCCAATATCAAGAAAATAATTTATTGTGAGAAATATACTATAATATATTAAAAAATTTGAAAGAGGCCTTTACTCTGAATAGATCCTAACAACTAAGGATTTACTAGTATTACGTTTACCTTATTTTATATTAGTTAAATATATATTTTCTTCCATCATTTCAATAAATAGACGGAGTGATACAAATAACAAAATTATTGAAGCAACTGGATTTTATTATCTATTATTAGGTTGCCTGTAGAGATCATTTTTAGCGATAAGACGTGGAACCCTCCTTATGATTTATACCTCATCGTTTAGTATTGTTATGGAATGAAATGTCAACTATTTTATAAATACAATGTTAAATAAATCTTATATATCATATGATAAATTTGAAACTGAAAGTGTTTTAAAACGCTTTTTGGTCTAAATTTTTCAACCTCGAATAGATAATGCTTTTATCCCTTCTTTTAAATAAAAAAGTCAAGACCGTAATCTCTATGAGTTGTATTCATCAGACAAATGCACTTACCATAGTATTAGGTCCTTACATATGAAATTGGCTTATTTCGTACTGGCCACTTTAATCACGATGTTCTCCTCTTTGGTAAGGAATTCTAAATTCAAATTTGTACAGCTATTTACTCATGTATTTGTGCTTCGATGACCGTCATTCATTTGTTTTTTTCTTCTGTTTTTTTCTGTTTGCGTCACTCATTTTACAAAATGGAAAACTTAAAGTATCGCATTATTTACGAGTACGAGTTCCGCCGTGGCACTAGTGCTGCGGAAACGACTCGAAGGGTGAATGATGTGTATGGCGGTCATGTTGCAAAAGAAAAGACAGATCGCTTTTGGTTCCAACGTTTTCGTTCTGGAAATTTCGACCTGCAGATCAAGCCCCGTGAACGGCCTGAGACCCAAGTTGATAATGAAGTATTGATTGGCTATTGTGGAAGCGGATCCATCGCAAACCACGTCCGAGTTAGCTGCAGGCTGCGATGTTAGTGATAAAACTGTTTTAATTCACTTGAAGCAAATTGGGAAGATTAAAAAGCTTGAAAGATGGGTTCCTCACGAATTGACTGAAGCAAACCGGCAAACGCGCGTCGACTGGTGCGTTACATTACTGAACCGGCACAATAATGAAGGTATTTTAAACCGAATCATTACCTGTGATGAAAAATGGATTCTTTACGATAATCGGAAGCGCTCAGCGCAATGGTTGGATCCTGGCCAGCCAGCCAAATCCTGCCCCAAGCGAAAATTAACCCCAAAAAAGTTACTTGTAAGTGTTTGGTGGACTAGTGCCGGTATTGTTCATTGCAGTTTTCTCAAATCTGGCCAGACTATTACGGCTGCTGTCTTTTGTCAGCAATTGCAAACCATGATGGAAAAGCTAGCGGCTAAACAACCTACAAACCTTCACGACAACGCTAGACCACACACTGCACAACAAACGGCTACCAAATTAGAAGAGCTTCAATTGGAATGTCTAAGACATCCTCCGTAATCCTCGGACCTTGCTCCAACAGATTACCATTTTTTTCGAAATTTGGACAACTTCTTGCAAGGGAAAAAATTTAACTCTGATGGGGCAGTCCAAATCACCTTCACAGATTTTATTGATCCCCGTCCGACTGTTTTTTTTAGTAAAGGGATCAATGAACTACCTATAAGATGGCAAAAGTGCATAGAAAACAATGGTTCATGCTTTGATTAATTAAATATATTATATTTAAAAATATTCGACTTTTTGTTCCTCCCATACAAAACGCCAATTTCATATGTAAGGACCTAATATTATAACACTTACATTAGATAGATAACCTGGATGTTAATGTTAATGTATGTAAAGGTCTTTTTTTATTTTAATAATTAAGTTTTTGTTTTCAGTATAATATATAAAGATGCAAACTGTTTACAGCTATTATTATTGTGTTCCAGACTATCTAGAAATTATTTCCCAGGACATGCTTTAGCTGGATCGCGCAACCCAGCAATAAGGCAGTTGATGTCATGATTTGTAGCTGCTAGGTCGCGTACACACTTCGATGTCCACCCGCGAGTGTTGTATATAAGTGTATGTGTTTTAAAAGTGTTAGTGTGTGTAGTGTATTTGTAAGGATGTAATTGGTAAGTAAATAGATATTTATATTCTAAATTTATGTTTGGTCTAGGAATATTGGGCGTCTATTAATTATGTTAAACTTTAAGAAATCATATTGTTGCTTTTAAATAAAAATATACTTTACACAGCACATACACAACTTATTTTATATTTTTTTATAATTTCGTTGCAAGTTTTTACAAAACAAAATTTGAGAAATATTCATGGACATTAAAAATGTTTTATTTCGTGAGCGATTTTAATTAATACATTTTTGTTATTAAACTAATGTATATTTTATGCAAATTTCCTCGTATCTCGAAGAGTCCACGCCACGAAGAATTAAGAAGTTAAGCAACGCTCATTTTCGTTAATGATCTAAAAATCTCAAGTATCAAAAAAATCTTTTATTACATTTATTACTTGCAAAGAGTAACGCGAGTGACAAAAACATAACATTAAATCGCTTTAAGCTTGTAGCTCGTTTATAAATAAGGGCATAAAGCTCTGAGCCAAGGAGGTGCTATTTCATTGCGTCTATTATGACATTATTATATCTTTAAGTTGGCAACATCTTGTGATAATTAATTTTGCGTGTTGCCTACTCAAAATAAACTTCGTATTTAGTTATGATAATGTTTTAGTATTCCTTAAAACACAAAAAAGTGGACTACTAGTAGTAAACTAGTGGACAACATCTCATCATCAAGGTGTGGATTTCTGTATCTATTTCGTGATCATTTATTTTTTCTAATAGGCAAGCTTTTTGTGCTTAACAATTGCCGTCGACTTTTATGGGTCCAAGGAATGCCGGTTTCCTCACAATGCTTTCCTTCACTGTACGAGCGTTCTAAATGCGCAGATAGGCAGAAAGTCCATTAGTACACAGCCGGAGTTCAAACCTACGTCCTCAGGGATGAGAGTCGGAGGCTAGAGGGGTTAACACTGCTCCCCTAAATACATGGATTACTTATTTTTGGCTGACTTTTTTTTCTTTATTTCTATATTGATTATCTTGATTTTCTGTATTTTGTCCCATTTCAGTTGAAAAAGACTACACAAGCAAAAATTATTCGAAACTCTTTATTGTTTAAAAAATTAACCTAATACATTAAAATAAGAATTACTTCATACTATAAAGAAAATAAATCGGAAATAAACAATTATGTTGCATTAATATCATGTATGTAAATTTCCTTTCTTATATGGTAAAAGTTCATTAAGTTCATACAAGATATGAACTAAATACTGTATGCAATTAACATTACTACCGTTAAAGCTTAAATATGTAAGTGGCTGTGGTTTTAAGAGTGCAGAAATTATTCAGCAACTACTTATATTAGTAACTTTACTTAGGAGTTTTAACTGAAACCAGAGAAAATATATCTTTCCTATCATAGACTAGCAGATATAGAGACACGGAAAAATCAATATCCGTTTAATGTTGGTATAAAGACATAACGAAAGCAAATAAAATAACAATCATAATAACTATGCAATATAATTATTCTATATTTTATAGAGTATATTTAAGTAATATACTTTTTACGATTTGAATTTTTGGAATTTTTAAACGCAAGTGAATAGAAAACGTATTTGTTTCTAGAGAGTACTTAGACTTGTTTATATCATCACACTACGAGCGATCATGAAATTGCCAAATGATTAATATAGAGGGTCGTAAAAGTCATAAGTACAAGCATTTTCGTAAAGTACAGAGTAAATCAATAAATTCGATTTGTTTACCGTTAGATATTTACGTAGCACAACGACACTTGTTAATGGTGATTGACGCCGCCGTCGAAGTGTTTCGATTAAGTGTCAGCCTCAAATAAATTGAGTATAGGCACGCCTTATAAGCTGCCACCCTGCGGTAATTGTCATTACGAGGTTTGAACGATGATTCATGTTGCTCTGATGATGGGATGAAATTTATCGTTTGGGTCATTTGCTTTAGACATATTCATAAGTGCGAAAATACCCAGGAGGTATTTATTTCAAGTAATTTCAACGATTAATGTATATATTTTAATTTTATTTATCTCTGTTAGAAGTCTTGTCACACCCCAACATACGGGAAGTAATCTTATCGAACAGATACATTTCTACGTCTTATATTTTTAGGGTAATAATTAACCAACCCAAAACAAATATTATTTCACCGGAAATCTTATAAATCTAAACTAACTCCTTGATTACTAGTTTAGTAAATACTACCATTATGTATGATTTACTCGTATAAGATGAATGTACTATATGAGCTTAGAGCTTTATGCAGGATTTTATTTGCACATTGATTTTCATCGAGTTAAGCTTTTGAAATTCCAGCTCGAAATTTCATGTTAATTAACGGCTATACATGCTCAGAGACATTGTGAAGTGGAATTCGGGTACCGGTTAGAATTTGTGCTAGTAAAACAAAATTATTATTTTGATATTTCATAAATGATGGTATCAGTACGCTGTATTTATTCATTTGTTACATAATTTGTTTACTGTAAAAATATTTTCTTTTACAGTAATACATATTTATTTGAAGAGGTAGGTTACCAACGTTTTCAGTCTAAATCAAATAATTTGTGCTAAAACTAGTGGTGGCTCGGAGAATATATTTGTAAATAACGAACGTTTGTTATATTATTTCGGATAAATTGTAATAACGATCGCAATTATTGTGCACGCCCCTTAATTTTGACCGTGTGGGAAGCAACGTATGTATGTTGTTTTTTGATAGTAATTGATACAACTCCCACGACTCTTGTGTGGCTTATGCCTAGACTTTGTTGAGATTAACGTAATGTAAAAGTATGAGTGCAAACTGATTTAATTCCTGGTAATCCATTTAAGATACATATATTACTTGTATCGTAAGCTAGATGACTAGCCACTTCGCTGCGGGGTTGGGCCTCCCTCCAAGTGCGATGATCAACCACTTAAGAAATTAGATTCGCTCTAGAAGACTCGTAAATAAAATTTACAATTTTATTTGTACCTGTTAAGCTTCTGCTCTTAAGATTTCTCATTAGAAGTTTCTAGCTGATCCTCGCACTCTATATAAAGACAACTAAAACCTAGGTACTTAGTAAAAGAACTTATATGTCCCCAAATATTAACATAAGCTTCGTGTAAGATTATAATATAATAGTAACCTTTATTAATTTAAATTGACGTTGATAATTTTTACAGATCTTTACTTTGACTGCGTTTGTCGTGGCATAAAGAGTCGATGTTCAGTGGGCATTATTGTATTTTAGTAGAGTTAAATGCGTTTCTAAAAAGTTTTTATTAAATTTTTATATTTTCTTGAGGCTCACTAGCTTGTCTATTGAGAAAAAAATATCAGGAAACATATACCAATATCTGAGGCCAAGAAGAGGCGTTTGTAGCGCCACTGGTCTTATTTATCTTTTTCCATGACACATACTGCTCTGAGGGTTTATATGACTCATAGGTGTCATATTCTTAATTAAAAAGATATCATATACAGTAATTTAAGTCCTAAGCATTTTATAATACATGTGTATTTTTTGTCATTCTTTGATTCTGTCATTTCGAAAATGGAACCAGTTGTTCACAAATTCCATAGTCACCTGTTATCTATGTTTCTTTAGCTCTGACTATCAGTGGTGTTAATGATGGCGGCCGGTGCACGCAACTATTAGATTAGATCGCCCTATTTCTTGGGCCGCAATTTCCGGCCCTTACTCCCAATATCGTGTTTCGTGCTTCAAAAATTGGTAGCTTAGTGATTTTTGGACTTACGTAATTCGATAAATTACCTTCGTACGTTTTCGACGTTAGCTGTATGGTTAGAGATTTTTTGACAAAGAATTTGATGGTTAATTTAGTGTACCACAAATAACGGTTCTGTGGCCGTTGATTCACAATCTTATACTAGAATAAGTCCTGAGTACATACCTACCTCGTTGTAATGTCTCCTTACTAGGAAGAAAGGCACACAATAACGTAAGGATTTGGAGAAATTGTTAGTTTGGGAACAAAGAGAGGTTAGACTGATAGTACTTTGCCTTACAATAATAGTTCGCAAACACGCACAAAACACTCACTATAAAAGTCTAAATTAAGGACGTAACTATTGACAAAAAATAACAAACAGTACCTATATATAAAATTGCATCTAACGTTACCCGAGTAAATCTCAACAAAGACTAAAGAAAAAATGTGAGAGGATCGGCCGAGTAAAAAGCTTAGTAGTAGGATACAAGCTCAGAAATGTACCTACAAAGTTCTTGACAATGATTACGTTCAGATTTTCATGACGCCCTAAATACGGTTCTCATAGTTCTTTTAGTTATCTCCCAAACTCATAGCTTTAAGGAAAACAGTGCCACCTGACAAGTCATGCATGACATTTAATGTGTCCATAGACAGTTCACATGCTATCTCTGATTTACAAGACGACAATATGGCCAAAGACTGGAAACTTCTGTTTCGTTATATAATATAAAGCTAGAAATGACTAATAATCTTTATCTCAACAATTTGTATTATGCTCTATTTCTATACACTTTGGGTTTGCGTGCGAGTAGGGTTTTACTTGCACGTGACGGTTACAACCATTAATATTATCTTTAAGACCAGAACACGTCATCAACATAAGAAATATTTACGTATATTATTTATTAACAATAATATAAAATGTAAATAATTTATGTTTTAATAATAATTCTTCAACTTGCGTCGTGGTACTTATTCCAGTCCCAGTGTAATCTTTCTCAGACAAAGTAGGTGTTGTTTATTTGTTCATAAATTTAATTGACTCAATAAATATGATTTTTTATTTTCATTAATCTTTGGGGCGTGGCCAGACAGACACATACTTGATTTTGTTTCTTTAATAATACTTATTAATTTTTAAGCCACCGAGCTGCTCCAGGCTAGTACGTACTTAACGAACGTAAGTACGTAACGTCTAGTACTTATTTATTAAATATTTTGCCATACTTATTAATTAGAAGGTGCTTAAGACAAACCTCTATTAGTGAATATTAGGATCTTATATTTACGAGGTTAATCAAACAACACAATATATTCAAAAACCATTACCACACTTTATATCCCAACCTTATTACAATATAGCATCCGCCAGCACCTCAGAAATAAAAATCATGCAGAGTTAAAATACTGTATTAAATAGATTTAAAAATAATCTATTACTCGGGCGCTATTCTAAAAATGTTTAACTTTTAAATAGGTGCTTAAACGAATACTTGTCTGAAGAAACGAGTTCCTTTAAGTTAGTTAACACAGCAATTTATCACACGCGCCCCATGTATTGAGATACCGGAAGAAAATGTTTTCAATGGAATAATTATTTTTTTCCTTAATTAAGAACCATTATGTTTCTATTAAATATACGAAATTCACTTGAAACTAGTGGAAACTATAAATGTTTTGGTTATTTGGCGTTTTGCTTTATTAAAACGCCAATAAAATTAAAACGCTATTTTTTATTAAAGAAATAATAATAATAATATTAAATTTAAACTAAAAAAATATTACATAGATCAAACAATTATAAATTATGCATAGCAAAAAAAATATGTTAATCAGACATCTTTAATCATCATTTAATTCTTTTTCAAATATAGGAATACATCCCGTATTCGAATTCTAGTCAAGAACAGATTACTTGCATCGGTTATCTATGGAGCGTCAATGTTTCATTTAGTTTGTGCAATTTTAATGGTTATAATGTCATAGTGTATATGTCACAGGCCTTAGTATATAAGTAAATTAATTAAATATCCTGGTGTGACAAAAACTGAATAATTTTTGAATCAGAGATTGATAAGCTTCTATAAAAATTTCCTCAAATCCTTTGTCTAGGACAATAATTAACATAACTTAAAAATAATCTAGAGAACCTGCCTGTTGCGATGTTTACTTCAATAGACGAAGACGACATATAACACGGATACGGAAATAAGATGCGCAACTGGCGCATAAATAAGTATAGAATGTACTGTATAAAAAGCATATTTAATTTACATTACTGCATTTATAAAGAAAGCTGTATATGAAAATTTAATTACTAGCACAGTAGATCATAGTACAGAAAATGTTATAGTTCCGTTTATTAGCTGTATTATGAGTTTTAGGGTACTAAACACAAAATATGTTAGTTATACGTATACCCTTTTAATGCCAATGCGACCATAGATTGATATGTATTTTCCAATTTGTCTTTTTTATAGACTGCCTTTTTGCTGATTCACAGACCATCTTTTGTATCTAAAAATATATTATATATTTTTGTTATATTTTAATAGCACCAATCTAATAATCTGGTTTGACTACTAGATTATTTTTAGGTTTAGGTTTAAAGACTTTATTTCTCAAAAAAGACAAAAAATGTCACTTACATGAGAATAATACTCTAGATAACATAACATTGTAGTCGTTCTTAAAATAATTACAATAAAATATAGCCGTACATGCAATAAATTTAAAAATAAAAGTAAACAAAGAAATATGAATTAAAAGTAATTATAAGAAATGAATTTAAAAGTAATTTTGTTTAACATATTCACTTAGCTTCGATTTGAATGAATTGATAGAAGTAATATTTTTTATATCTGTGGGTAGTTTATTATACAGCTGTGCGCCTTCGTAGGTAAACATTTTTTTGCCGTAGTTCGTACGTACTTTAGGTAATGCAAGATAACTCGTTCGACGCATACTTCGTACACGTGGCGGTTTAGAGAAAGCTAAACTAGTGTGGAGAGAACTTGTTATAATTTTTTTTACAAGAATACATGTGTGATAAATATAAAGTTGTTTTAGATTCATTATGTTTGTGTCTCGATATATATTTATGGTAGGTGCAAGATAATTATACTGGAACAGTATTTTTATAATTTTATTTTGTAATACTTGAATATTTATTAATTTAGTTTTAGCGGCGCTGCCCCATACTTCAATTAAATAAAGTAGATGTGGCTTGACCAACGAGTTGTAGATGGTGTAACGTACCTGACGTGGGATACACCGAGCAATGTATCGAAGTGATCCCATAAGTGAACAGAGCTTAGATCTGATGTGCTCAATTTGTGTATTCCACGTCAAACCGCTATCCATTCTAAGACCGAGATATTTTTCTGTACTTTTTTCTTCTATGACCGTGTTATTTATTTTTAATGGATCATGAGGTAAAACTTTTTATTTTTAGATTTAAATATAATGTAGCATGATTTTGACGCATTGACAGTGAGTAAATTATATTGAAACCAAGTGAAGAGTAGATTAAGGTCTTCTTGGGCTCTGCTGAAGATATCTTTGATTGAACTGCCAAAGTAAAATAAACACGTATCATCTGCATATAAAGTAAGGTGACCGTTTAATCCAATTTCATGCAAGTTATTTATATAAATAAGAAAGAGTAATGGACCCAAAATAGAACCCTGTGGAACGCCGTATTCGATAGGCAACGGTTTACTCTGAGTATTATCTATTTTAACTACCTGAAATCGATTTTTTAAATATGATTGAAAAATTTTGAGAGCTGTGCCTTTGATTCCAATGCATTCAAGCTTTTGTAGTAATAGTTTATGGCTTACAGTATCAAATGCTTTTTTAAATCAATAAATACACCTAACGTAATGTTTTTATTATCTATGTTGGTCCTAATTTTAGTAATTAAGTCAATAGTTGCAGTTAAAGTATTACTTTTTGGTCTAAAACCATACTGTCGTTCAAATAAAAAATTTATAGACGTTAGATACTTTGTAAGACGGTTATATAGTATCTTTTCAAGTATTTTACTTATTATGGGTAGCACCGAGATTGGTCTATAGTTTCCAGTATTAGTTTTAGATCCAGATTTAAAAATGGGAGTAACTTTAGCTATTTTTAGAGAGTCTGGGAATTCTCCAATTTCTAATAATTTGTTAAAACATTTAGATAGGTTTTTAGCAATATGATCTTTTATACATTTTATAGATTTTGTGCTAATACCGTCCAGGCCTGCACTACAATGTGTATCCAAATTATTTATTACTTTTAAAATTTCGTCACTACTACATGGTTCTAGTATCATCAAGTTTGTAGACTGTTTAGTTGAAGGTAAAGCTTTTGAAAAATTATCATGATAGGTTTTTGGTATTTCGTCAGCCAGAATTTTACCTATTCCAGTGAAGTATCGGTTAAATTCCTCACAAATATTGTTTTTATTAGTAATTTCGATAGAATTTATTATAATTTTCGAAGGCCCACAGCTAGTATTTGTTTTATTTTTGCTAGGTCATTTACAAGGTTCCACATTTTTTTCGGATTATTTTTTAATTTTATGAATTTTTGAAAGTAATAGGCATCTTTGGTATCCCTAATGCGTTTAGAAACATAGTTTTTATAGTCTTCGAATTCTTGCTTTGTAGTTTCACAGTCACGCATGTTTTTTAATTTTATCCATAGTTTATTTCTTTGGTTTATTTCGCTGATTAACACATTATTAATCCAATCCTTTTGAGGTTCATTAAGTATTTTCTTTTTGATTATTTTACAGTTGTTTACGTGATCTATAATAGAATTTTCCAGTATCTTGTAGTCATCATTATCTTCGTCAAGTCCAAGAGTTGTTGTTAATTTTCCCAATTTTTCGTAATCGATCGCTTGGTACTCGATAATTTCTTTCTTCAGAATCTTGCCAGTTTTTAACTCTACATATATATGTTTATGGTCTGACATAGAAGATTCTATTAAAGCCATGTGAAAGTGATCTTTTATTAAGTTCGTTGTAGCGTGATCTAATATAGATTTTCGTGTTGTTGAATCCCTTGTGGAATACTTTTTAGATATTTTATTGAGTATTGTATATCCAATTTCGTTCATAAGTTCAATGTACTGCTTAGATTTAGTGTTTTTAGTTAATAAATCTGTATTGAAATCTCCAAAAACTATAGCTCTGCGTCTTCTCCGAAGCTGTTGAGTGTATGCTTCAAGGAATTGATTGTAGTTAGTATTACCAGGGTAATAGATGACACCTACTTCTATTTTATATCTTTTTAATTGTACCCAAAGATAATTATTTCCATCCTGGTAGATTGATTCTGACAAGTTGTGCTCAAGACTGTTATGAACATATCGACGTAGGAAAGCATATTTGCTGTAAGTAGACAAAATACCTAAAGTAACTTTTTCCTGCCATTAGAATCAGAAAAAAAAGCCGCATCGAATGACCTGGGTCCTGTGTCTCTACGATGAAAAAAAAATTACATACGCCGTTGAAAACGCCCGTACTTATATTATTTTTAGCAAGATTAAATGCTGTATGTAGACCAAAATCTAGTCATTTCAGACATTTTGCACTTACAGCAAAAGAAAATCTGCATTTTTTTCTTTACAAATACTTACTTCTTCCCATTTAAAAACATAACGCTACTTACAGCATTTCAGCGGCGTGTGATTTTTACATTCATTTACTTACAGCAAGCTTAGGGAACCTACAGTTTTAGTGTTTTTTACCATTTACGACATTTTATTTCAACCGAACATTACATTACCAAATGACCCACTGCATTTCTAGATCTAATCATAATTATAAACTAATCTTACATCTTGAATTGCAATTGAAAGTACCCAAATACATAAATTTACTGCATACAGCATATTTACCGCCTGTAATTTGATAATATTTCCGCGCGTACATTTTTCTTCCTTAGTTACAGCGTTTTAAAGGTTTGTGATTTAAAAAACTGTTTGCTGTAACTAGCCAAACACGTACTTATAGTAACTTTGGATAAAAAGTTTACATTGCAAATGGTGACTGGCAGTTAAATAAATATATGTTTCAAAAATGGTAGCAATATCATGGATAGGTCAGACACTATTAATTTTTTTCCGAAATTAATAAAGTTTTTTGGCTCTGGTGAACAATTGCAATATGTCTACTTACAGCAAATGTGCTTTCCTACGTCGATATATAGAAACTCCACCACCAATTGTATCTGTACGAAAATTGTAATAGTGTGTGTAATTTGGTAGTTTTAGTTCGCAAGCCTGTTTCTCATTTTTGATCCAGGTTTCAGTTAGTAATATTATGTGTATAGTTGTCGAGAACGATTTAAGCACGCATTGTAGTTCATCAAACTTTCCTTGTTTGCAAATACTTCGAGCATTTAGATAAAAGAATGACAGTCTGGAATTAGTTTTTTTTATGTCGTTGTAGCTGTCGAGCACTTGATATGTGTTTACATTCGCTATTGCCTCTTTAATTATCAGTTTTTTGATGAAGTTTTTATTATTACTGGTGTTCCGTTTTTATATTTTATAGTTATGTCTGTTTCGCCATTACTTTGACGTCGGAGCAATTCTTCTTTTAAGTTTTTTAGGAATTTTTGCTGTGCTGGAGTTTGGTCTGAGAAAATTTGTATTGTTGAAGGCAGCTTACTTTTGTTTTGAAGAAGAAATTTGACTGTGTCTGAAGAGTTATAGAATACCTTAACTCGACGAATTTTCATTGGATTATATTTGCCTAACCTAATAATTTTTATCGGTTTCGGAACATCTTCTGTAAGTGCTCGGAATATATTAAATATATCGGTTTCGTCTTTAAGCATATTTTCTCTTAAATTATTGGTATTTTGTTCTGGTAGCCCAGCCATAATGATGTTTTTCTTTCTTTTGTTTCGTTCGTTTACTTCTTGAATCAATTCTTCGCTAAACATTGGTTGGATAAGCTTTGAAGATGTCTGGGGTTCAGTAAGACTCATTTTTTTCACACTGGTTTCTAAAGTATTGATTTTATTTTCTCCTAAAATAAGTTTCTTCTCTAATTGACTCATTTGTTTTTTAATTTCAGTATGTTCTTTGTGAATACTAGATGAAGATCCTTTTATTTCATTTATTTGAGATTTTATTTCCGAAATATTTTCATGAATTATTATTTTTGTTTGCTCATTTGATGATCTAATTTCCGTAATCTGATTTTTTACCTCAGCAATACTGTTCTGCATTTTGTTCATGATTTGCTCATTTGATTCATTATTTTTCTCTAAGAGTGATATTATGTGGGACAATTCGGAACGTACAGACTTAATTTCGTTTAAACACTTGCATTCATGATCAAGTGGTTGTTTTCGTTTGCGATTTGTTATATAGTCCATTTCCATATTACGCAACTTTGACAAGTCCGGTTGTGAACCACCACTTGCATGTGTTGGTGAACGCATGACACTCATTATAAAATATGTGCGTGTTGACTCGTTACTAAAATATACTTGCCTATTGGTTGGTGTAAGCAGGCTAAAAAATAGTTTCTGTTTCCTTCCCTCGAGGTGGTGAGGGGGGCCGCTGTGCACTACACTCGCGATTTTTTGTCCTTGGTGTAATAAGCAAAACAGCACAAAAACAAAATGCTAATTGTAAACCATTTGAGCCGTAGTAACCAGCTAATAAGTCCGAGTTCCAAACGACAATAAATAAATTAACTTAGCAATGACTCCGTGCACACGTCCACTCAGCAAAAGATTCGAACGACTACTCCTATTTTTCATCTCCTCTTCCTCTATTTTTAATTTTGTTGAGCAAAGGTAATCATCATTTTATACTCGTAGCCAACTATATTTAAATAAAATCTGATGAACAACATCTGCGGTACCTCCTAGAGTACCATTATCAAGATACCAGACGTTATAATTTGATTTTAAATTTTTTATACAAGTATAAAAAAGGTGTGTCTGGAGCTCAGGGATGTTTTAACGAAAGGACAGCAAATGTACCCAGGGTGTCAGGGGCCAGTACAGCATTTGAGAAATTAAGGCCCAAAGAAGCCCTCAACCCTTTCAACCTTTATCATCAGTCATTAAATATCTTGAAATCTATATACAGGTATCTCATTTTTTTAAGTCGCTTTTAAAAGGTTTACTAGTTATATAACTTATAACAGAATCGATAAGCTTTTATGCATACAATTTAGAAATATCAAGATTGGATTAGAGATCGGTGAGATAAGAAAAATACCGAACTAATAGGCAATACAATTATTTTACTTTTCCCTACGGATATAAATGCAGCCTTAGCCCAGTTAAGCATACGATTCTTAATCCTGAGTGGTTCGGCGGTGTACCAATCGATTTTTTCATTTCGTGTCGAAAAGTTTTAATACAAATTTAGTTTTTGACTTTCTACATACACTACTGTTAAGGCATCTTGACTAAGGCGCCAGTTTATTTTGCTACCGACCCCTCGTTTTACTTACATATGCAAAATGTAAGAAGTGTGATTTTATATCATATTGAACACTCATCTACACAATTTTAGTTTGCGATATAGCTCTTAGTTTTAACAATGAAGCTTAAAAACATGTTTTAAATTTATACCCAATATACTTTTTCCTAGAGAAGGGACAAGTGTAAGTACCCATAATCGGCGTGCGAGATGTATGTCAGGACCGTAGCAAGCGGAGATGGTCTCTGCATACCCCTTCGAGAAAAAGGCGTGAATATAAATAAAACTTTATACACTCGTAAGTTAAGAAATGTTACATTATATCAGACTGTACTATATACGTTTAAAATATTGTAAGCAAAAATTGTATATGGTCGATATACAATTATTATGTTCGCTGTTTGGTTTCGATTGTTTTGGTTCTTAAAGTTCAAGAGTTTTCAGCTCGAACATGAGAGCTATTGACTTGGCTAGCTTGGAACATTATTATAGATCGGTGCGGATATAATGTTGTTTATTTGAATATAGAATCAATCTTATATACTACCTAATCCGTGTTGAATTATGGCAACAGTTGTTTTACCTTGACATTTACAAAAATTACATGTGGCAACAAAATAAGAAGCATACATTGTAAATAGCGAAAAGTAAAGCTTTGATGGGTTAAGTAAGGTCCTCATGAGAAAATACTTAACCGGATTATAACACGTTCTATTAACACAATTTTACATTTACTCATTTTGATCAAAATGAAACACATTTTATCCAGTGTATTTATAATGTATCAACGTGTATATATTTTATATTTTTATACCATCAATTAACAAAAGAAGAACATTTGTAATACAAGAGAATCGATTACATTGAGAATTCATGACAAAAAGTTTCCAGTGGAAGATGATATTATATTAAATGTTTAATTCTTTTCTTTCTGTTAATGTCTGTCACTTAAATATTAAAACTATATAATGTAGAGTTAATTAAATCTAATCAAGAATGATTTATCTAATCGGAAGAACATCACTGAAGTAGATAAAGATCACATCTTCAATCCTATAATAAAACTACGTTATTTTTCACTACGATTGTGTACAAGAGAAATATAAAGTCTATGTTGGATTCGATCCTTCGTTTTCAATCATTATTCAGACCCTTTGATGTGGGCCCAACTTAGTTGAATCACGTACTGAATTGAATAATGAAGGAATTATAATACAGTTTCCGCAGGGTATGGTTTACATGTAATATTTGCAAATAAGCCTCACCAGCAAGATAATTATTATTTTGGTACTATCATTAAGTCAAATTTAATTAATTTTTTTCCTGTCTGAATTATTTATACTAAACTAAAACCACTTAAATAAAGAGCAACAAATGGCAAAACGTTTTAAGATTTTTTTTAATTTAATCAAATGTAATTAATCCAAAATCTCGTTAACTTTGTTTTTTTTATTTGCAATGTTTCATTTTCTACCAAAGTGAAATTGATTTGCCGTCGAGGAAATTGCACGGTTCAAAAACTAAAAAAGTTCGTTCGCGTTGATACAGTGCACTTGAAACAGTCAATCTGAAATATAGTTATAAAATAGCCTTGATAAGTAGGCCTTTTTGATAGTGAAAATGTACAGCAAGCCTTAAATGGTAGGTCACATCAATAAGAAATAAAATTACTCCCTATTTTTACCGTGCTAAAAGTATCGTTGAAATTTGTTATATTTATTTATGCTTTATTACCTTATTCACAAACATACACATAACAAAAATAAAAATGCAGGTTACAAAAGTTATAAGGCAACGGGCGGCCTTATCGCTAACAAGCGATTTCTTCCAGGCAACCCCTTATATTAAGCTAGCTTTGCATATTCACGGATTTGTTATTAATATGGGATTTATATGTATGAGTCACTAATTACAATAATAGCTACTATACCATACAGATAAAGCGTAGAAAAATTTAAATAGCTGCTTTTGACACGAATGACGTTAATTCAGTATTGAGAGTTAAAAAGAAGTAGTAAACAAATGAAGAAAGGATATAGAAAATTTTATCAACAATAAAAATATGGATGACATGTATGACACTTCATTGTTGGTGAATTCAAATATTCCAAAACGGCCTTCGTAGAGCGGTCTTTTATAGGGTTAGCGATATGCGTATAGCGTATATAGACTTGTCATCGTTTTAACACATTTCACATGTACGTACGAATAGGATATAATAAATAAACCAAATGTGGTCTTACATGTACTAAACATATATTACATTTTCAGTGTATGCGCTTTCAAGAGACATGAATTATAAAAAGGCTAATTATATAAGTGCAAATAAAATAATAAATTGATAATAAGAAAATACACGTTGTGAGAAAAGCGCTAACTTTATTTCATATTCCAATCAAGGACGTACTTAGGTCGTTAATATCTGCATTTAGAGTCTCTACTTGTTGAACGAAAACCTTTTATACTCGCTCATCACTTCCACGAGGTTCCAGTAATATTTTTGACTCCACTTATAAATAAATAAAATATTTCTGTAAATAATACAGAGTTACATTCACACTACTAAGGTAGGTTAAAGTAGGTAAGGTAATTAAGTTTACCACGAAACAAACATTTTACATATTAAAATTAACCTAATAACAAACAAAACCTTTTTATACTTAATGATCTTTATATAGATCACTCTAATCGTAATTAAAATGTAGTCATTTTTATAATTCATTTTTCTATATACGAGATCAGTTATATTTAATAATTATAATATGATATACATTTTGTCTATGTCATATTATAATTATTTCATGTCCCGTAAGCGAGGGAGAATAATTTAGAAAGCCATATTTATAATATTATGTATATAGGGCTTGAGAGGTTCAATCCATATTGTGCAGGGGCTGTTGGGGTATTTGTTGTGTTTCTGAGGGAGTCGGTAGGAATAAGTTTAAGGAATTAAATATTATGACACTATCTGGTCAATATATTCTTGAAGCCTTGTTGTATGTCCAAAAAAATATAAACGATTTTAAAACAAATGGTGACTTTCACCAGTATAATACGCGAAATAGAACTAATTTGAGTGTACGACCAACCAGGCTCCAAAAAGATAAACCACTCCTTATATGGAAATTGTATTCGTTTTTACAACAAGCTCCCAAGCGAAATTAGAGAATTATCACTAAATAAATTCAAAGCCCTCGTTAAACGAAAATTAATCAACAAAGCTTTTTATAAATTTGAGGACTACTTAAATGATCCTAATCCTTGGGATTGAATTGCTCCAGTTCAAACAATTTGTATGACAATACTTGGCGATTAAAAAGAGTGGCGGAAAGTTTCTTGAGTTTTCTTACCCGCTCTACGCCCTTGACTTGCGAACTGGTAGTAAATGTAAATTTACGATTAATTTAACTTGACGATTCAAAAGTGTACTTGGTTACCTACTTGAATAAAGATATTTTGATTTGGTTGGTTGAGATGTGACAAGAAAATATACGCGAAGTAATCTATATATAAAAATGAATCCCTATTTCCCTTGGTCACGGCATCACGCGTGATCGGCTGGACCGATTTCGCTAATTATTTTTTTGGTGTGTTTGTTATTGTCAGGAGAAGGTTCTTATGAAAGACAAAAATAAGAAAATTGCGCGAACAATTAGAAAATATAGGAATACTTAACCACCATACAATTCAAACTTTTTTGATGTTACCTTATGGCGTTTGACATAACATTGACAGAATGCATGCTGCAAATATCGTCAAAGAGGATGTAAGAAAAATGAATATCGTTTAAAACAAATGCTTCGATCGGAGTTATTATATTGAATACATATAAAATAATAACCAGTAAATTTATTTAAAAAAGGTAAAATATGTAATATACTACACTTATAACTAGATCAGTACACTACATCAAAAAACTTTTAGAAAAGGAAACAAGAAGAAACTGTATGACCTAATATGTAGGTATGTATATAATATTTTTATCTAATAATTCTGCTGAACGTGTGTATGTCACTGAACTCCTCTTAAACGGCTGGACCGATTTGAATGATTTATTTGTATGCGTTTGGGTGACGCCCTAGATGGTTTAGATTCACAAATCAGCCCAGCTGCAGTCGGTACTATCATTATTGTTTCATATACTATACGCTTGAAATATCATGCAGGACAACGTCTGTCGGGTCCGCTAGTAATCTATAAAGAACCTAAATAATCTATAATGTTTAAAATTTCTTGATTTTCTTAATAATTTAACACGAATAATTTTTTTCCGCTGCTTTTTATGAATTCCTATGAAATCTGCACTCACATTAAGAAAAAATAGTAACTTAACAAATTGCAATGTAAAAAAACTGTGTAAACAAAGTGAATAGGCTATATTCAAAGGGTAGTCTGTTTAGAAGTTACAGGTTAGTTTAGAACTCCATCGGATTTCACAAAACGTATCGAAGTTTGTTGTACCCTTTAGTTTGAATGATGTGATGCGTGAGTGGATGAACAAATATGGCCTACAATCAATAAACCTGAGAGCATCTTTAAAAAATATATTTTTAAAACCTCGATTTTTTACACGTGCTTAAAACCTCATCGAGATGGATCAACATAAAGTTAAAAACCCTGTAGGTGCGATAGAATAATGTTAATTTAAGTATTGTAGCTTACGTACAAGTTGTGTGTATTCGCAAAACATGTATGTAGTATTTAATAATCGTATCTTGTAATAATTATGTAAATTTAAATAAGTGGTAAAAAAAATAAGCGATAGAAAAAAAAACCACTTTACTACTATAACATTATCAAGTAAAATAAAAATGTCTTTATTTTAAATATCTCTTTGTCTTTTAACTTTCCAATTAGTATTGATTTAAATACTGAGACAGAAATCAATGCAAAACCATTAGAGACAATCACAAAGGAAAACCATTTTCCGATGAACGTCGGGCGGAATGGCATATCCTGGAAATGTATTTTTGGCGCGAGCGCGATTGAGACGCCCTAGTCCCTGCCAGCCAGTGTGGGACGGGACCTGTTGAAGTGAGGCTGGCAAACCCGCGCGATTCAAAATTCGAACGGTTTATTATATATGAAAGTTTTATTTTGTGTAAAAGTTTGTAGTGCTTTGTATTGTGATTACTGAAATGAAATTTTTGTGGACAGTGCAGGTAATATTTTTAATTTACATGCTACGTGCTAATTATTTATAAAATTCATATTGAAAATTATTTTAACATAATAAAAAGAATAAAAATGTATTAACGTTAAATATTTTAAGCATTTTAAAATTAAAATTATTTCTTCCTTCTTTTGGATGGAAGTGGCGAATAAAAATTTTGGTACAAGTAAAAACACATTAATAAGGTAGAAAACAAATAGAGCTTATATTTCGAATCTTTTTGAAGAGGACATTGGAGATAAGGTTTATCTATAGAGTGCGTGTAAAAGCGTCATGATAATAAAATACATTTACATTTTATTATACCTTATATAAGCACTAGCTTGTGAACTATCACAACAAGTTATTTAAGAAAGACTCTGTTTTATCGGTTTGTATGAAGTCCAATCCATAACATTGATACTGAATGATCTATTGAATGATGTATTTTATTTATATATACTACGCTAACAAAAATAACTAATCTTCAGTAGTCGAGTCTGCGGCGCAGGCCTCCCTTAAATCTCATCCATCTTAGGACTCAGCTCTGCGCAAATGTATCTCTGCACCTTCTCTTTGGTCTACCTTCTTTTAAGTCGCCTACCATATGTATAAGCCCTTTTTATATCACAAGACTTGAGTACTGGATTATGATATATACTGTATTTCTCTAAGTACAGCTTAGAGCTACATATCACAGATAAAGCCATATTGCAGCCTTTCTAAGAATAAATAAATTAATCATGCATAGATCATGTCAATTTGACTTGCACATAACTAAAAATACTAGACACAAATAAGAGACGTTAAATACTGAGCTCATCCTTTTACCACTAACATGTTTATATTAAGCAGAGCAGTATTCGTCTAGGGGCTTCAGCGTGCGACTCTCATCCCTCTGGTCGTAGGTTCGATCCCCGGCTGTGCACCAATGGACTTTCTTTCTATGTGCGCATTTAACATTCGCTCGAACGGTGAAGGAAAACATCGTGAGGAAACCGCCATGTCTTAGACCCAAAAAGTCGACGGCGTGTGCACAGGAGGCTGATCACCAACTTGCCAATGATAAAATGATCATGAAACATCTTCAGAAATCCGAGGCCCAGACATAAAGAGATTGTAGCGCCACTGATTTTATTGTTTTTATATTTATATTAAATTTTGTAACTATATTAAAAGGGAACAAAAACTGATTAATACAATGTAACTGTATGCATTGAAATAAAATTCATTCGGGAGCGCGTGCAAGACCTAACGTAGCGCATGGAGCCCTACTACGGGTTCACTAAAGCGTCAGGGTACTCAAAACGATTGGAAAGAATCACCAAGATGGTTAAATATGGGTCTTGATATATTACGAACATACAAGATATACCACTAGCTTTATTATCTATGACATTTTATGACCAACGATTACAAATTACGAGTTCCTTGATATTTGAGAGAGGTTTAACGCCCGTCATTTCATTTAAAAGATCTTAGAATTCACTTGTATATACCGAATTGAAATCGACAGGCAGAAAGCTCAATCGAAGAGTCATCAAGGCTTTTAGGGGAGAACTTTTTTAATGGACTTGGCCCATTGATGGTGCTTTTGTTAGCTTACATAATTTTGTTTATATTCTTTTTGTTTTTTGCGAAGTAAATTTCAGAAATAAGTTGCTAATATAATATCCTGTTAGATGTACATTAGTACAAATATTAATTTAAGGAATGTGTTTATTTGTCCCGCCCGAGTTTATTTATAGTTATACTAGCTGCCCTCGCGAACTTCGTTTCTCCTTAATGTGATTTTACTAAGCCTACCTTTAGTACATAACAACATTGAACATTTTGCTATGCCACCCCAGAGACTCTTTAGGTTTTTCTGTGAACTTTTCTGTATATAAACCTCAGAGTTCAAGTCATAAGATTTTAATTAACAAATAAAAATAGGGGTTGATCGTAGAGGGGTGAAAATTAGGGGTTGTATGTATTTTTTAATGCTTTATCATAAAAAAATAAAAAATAAAAAAATTAGGGGTTGACTACCCTTAATATTTAGGGGGATGAAAAATTGATGTCCGATTCTCAGGTATACCCAATATGCACACAAAATTTCATGAGAATCGGTCAACTGTCAAGCCGTTTCGGAGGAGTTTAACCACAAACACCGCGACACGAGATATTTTATTATTATATTATTCTATATATTAGATAGAGATTAAAAACTAGTTTAATATTCAAAATACGTCAATGACTCGTATGTACGACTGTCATTGTGGAACGATGAGCTAATTTTCCGACGGTTCGAGGCGGATAGATAATAGGGTTTTGGAAGTGGAAACATATATCAGGTCCACTACCCTTATTAATACTTAAACCCCGTTTACGCTCTCAGCATGCTGGATGTCACACAAGATGCTCTCTGGGTTACCTTCGCGTTGTAGTTGGGGGCCAATAGGACGCCATCTACTATCGAACAAAAGATACCGTTATCGTAACGATATAAAACGCCGAACATAAATCCATCGGCAGACTACCAAATGGTACGTAGCACATCGTAGCGCCTCGTCATATATAGAAGAAAAATATATTGTTTAATACAAAACTTCTGCTTTAAATTTTTTTTATAACTTTAAATTACACGAAATAAATATAATGTTACTAGAAACTTCCTTTCCGCATCAATCAGGAACAACCTACGCTTAAAATACACAACTGCCTCGGAAACTTAAGCTTTTAAAAGTGTAAATATTGTTCTTTGTTTCAGGTATAATAGTGAAGTGCTAAGTGATGAGGTGAAGTGTAGTGAAGTGGGTGGAATAGTGGTTGCGCGTTCTAGCAATAATGTCACCGAGTTGACGACTGTGCTAAGCCGCACGTCACGCCGCTCGTCTACTCGCACTGCAGGTATTATTTATTCTTTAAGATTTTATCCATAGAAATAAATACAGCTAAAATGAAAATCTCAGATAATAATGCAAAAACGATAGACAAGTTTATAACTATACTTATGCACTAAATAGATACTTACTTATAAGTAACTAGAGTGAGTAACCTATATAGTTTAATTTAGTGTAAATTCATATTTTATTTGCATTGTTGGTCGATTTTAGGAAGTATTCTAGTTTGTAACTGAATTAACAATTAATTTCATTTTATTGGAAATAATATGTTTGTGTATTCAATAATTTTGTCTCTTTTGTTAAAAAAGCTAATTGCAATAATTTAATTGGCCCGTGTTAATGTCCTGGAGGGCATGGGATCGCTTTTATCTACAATTAATTGAAAATATTTAAATCATATGCACTCTGTCTTCTTACTAATTGGAATACAATATAGGAATTATTAAATAAATGAAATTGTATAAAGCATATACATAACTGTATGCAAATGGTATATGATTGAAATATTTTTTTACTCCAATAAGGTGAGACATTTTTATCGTTTTGTGAATGCATTACCCAATTATAATTCTTATATAGAAATTCTAAGCGGAATTTAATGAACAGCGATTCGTGAAGTGAAATTCTTTTATAAATACTCAAAATATTCTTCGTAATTTAGTAACGCGTTTTCTTTAGTGATTTAAAGCTAGCTGTATGATAGGGAACAATTAGTATAGTTAAAGTTCATATGTAAAAGTTTAGTACAAAAAGGTATAAATGAACAGAATATTGACCGAAGCTTTTCGTCTAGGACAACAAGAACAATCTAGAAGAACAGGACGAGCAAGGATAATTTTCATCATAAAATATATCTTAAAATGATATATTTCGAAATCTGCGATTTAGTTTGCGTTGGCAAATTACCCGTCGAGTTAGCATTTCCCCTCATATAAACTCTAGACTCAAGAAATTTTATGAAACCGTTATGTGGAGGTAAATCCAAAATGGCGACCGTTTTTAGCTAACTTTTATCTAAATCAGAAATCCCAGTTGTCAAAACAATTCTGTCTTCTCCTTAGTACTGGGTTTACAACTCCACAACTCAAAATACTCTAAGCCAAGTTTTCATACGATTAGCATATTTACTTATAAATAGGGCTGTTTGTGCCCCGTAGTTTATCGCTTAATTACAGCAATATTACACGGAATAGGTAATTAGTTGACGCTGGCTTAACACTGGACACAATTTGGTCTAGTGTTTACTGTTTGTCCTTGTTCAGCACCTGGGTAATAAAAGTCATATGTGCAGAAAAATATTCTGCAATATAATATATTTATGGTTACTATTAATATTTATGGATTTGATATATAGTATTTGGGCATGTAGTGTAGTCCTTACGATAACACTTTTAGAGTGAGAAGCGGGAATTAGCTCGAACTAGGGTTACGGTTCCTTGGCAGTTATTTTCGTCCACTCTTCACCTTTGCTTTGAAGTTATAGGTATATAATCACCTGAATGCACCAACCTTATAACTAAATTTTAATTTCGTCTAACGTATAGATATCCCAGGTATCTCACTTATCACTCCTTTCAGAAGAACACGTTTTGACCAAAATTCACCGATATCCAGATTGAGAATTCTGATAAATAACCTTGGTTTCCATAGTTGCTTCCCGGACACTTTGAAATCAATTTTCGTTTAGTTTTCTTTGTATAGAAGTGCTTGTTATATTGAATCTTGTATTTTATTTTCCTTTATGTACCAATGTATCAATGTGTCGAGCGTTGGCAGGCTTATATAAAATAAATATCGATTGGTGAAAACCGTACAGAAATATCTGAGATTTATAGATGAACGCATTCAAACAGACAGAGAGACACAGTTGTAGGACTTTTATAATATTTTTAACTTTTATTATATAAGGACAATGATCATGTAAATCCAATTTCTAGCTGTCAATGTCAAATGATGGCAATGTTATCAAGGAATATCTTCGAAACATTGCAATTATGTTTTGTGACCATGTATCATAGATCTTGTTCAGGTCATTAATGTTACCTTACTACATTCAATAGATCTAATAACTGCCATATTATATGGAAATATTAAGCACAAAACTGAATGAAAAAGAAAACATCAAATTGTTTTCCTCCCCATCAATGTTTTGACAACTTTGGTGACAATAATTGTAAAATTTTGCGTAATATAAAAAGGAAAACGGCAGAAACAGGAAAAGTTTAATGTTTACCGGTATTCTAATTTAAATAATTTTTAACTTTCTCCGACATCAATTTAAGACTGAGTTTCGTAGAGCCATAATCGTCGTGCACATATATAAATACATTTCGTCACATTCATTTCAGTTTATGCGATTCAATTTAGAAACCTAAGCAGACCATCTTCACAGGATCGTTTTAATAATGCTCTTGGTAGGTCCTTAAGTAATCATCAAGTTGTATACTGTAATTTTTAAAAAAATAGGTTACCTATTTTTAACCGGCCTAAAATATAAAGTAAATACAATTTCCATAATTATTTTCGGTTTATTAACAATTAAGTATTGTATTTCAAATGATTTTGTACTCACTTATATAATTTTTTAAAGTGTTTCTTGTTAACCAATAAATCCTTGCTAATATGTATGAAACATCATGTATAGTAAATAGTTATATAATATTTTTGCGTATTTCATATCTGTAAATGAATAGTTAAGTGTCGCTGCAATTACGTTTTTAGTAAAGCGTCAATCTGCACTTACTTTAAATTAAGGAAACTTCATCTCAGCTCAGGACCATAGTGAAAGTAGTAATAAATTACGAGACCACCCGCAGTTCTTTTTACTTGTAGAGAAATTTAATATCTGCTTACAACTGAAAAATAGATTTTTGTCGACAGTTATTTATTTTGAAACAGTAGTTATACCTCCAGTTAGATGTAATAAAATCGTTCGGAACAAAATAGTATGAGGAACAACCATATGTTTGAAAAAATTATTGATACATGGATCCCAAAATATATGTTCTAGTATTTAATCTTACATCGTAAAATTCGAGTTATTAGTTTCTAAACGAAATTATGTTGATGAGCGTTCTAAACAGAATTTAAAAATAGAACACTATTCGAAAATGGAACAAATTATTGTTGGATTTTGAATGCGACGTTGCCGAACTTACCAGACATTCAAATGATTGGCCAATAATTAATTTCGCTGTAGTTCTTACAATATCCGAGCAGCGCAAACTATCAATGTTTCAAATTTCCATTTCAATTTTAATTGGTAAATATTAACGGATTATTCTGTATCCTGAGCTAAATTAATTTTATATCTCGATACTCAATATCATTTCAGATCCCATAACTATTCTAAGCACGTTGCTAATGCATTGATGCTTGATCATTCCTCTATGATCAGATTTATAGTAAGCATATATTATAAATTATATTAGTTCCAGGCCCTTACTTATTTTATGCCTTACGTAATTTCACATGAAGTTGCTATTCGAGTCCGGTAAATGGTTTTCCAAACTTCAAAATTATATTCGTTGTACCTAAATATTTCTATATTATTTAATAAGACAGCGCATTTCTCTTTTGAGGCTGGAGTTTAGTTTTACTTTTTACGCGTTAATTGTTTTAAATATATTACATAGATATTAATACTCACATTTTCATAAGCATATCTAGAAATATTTTTTGTCACTGGTTTGGTTCTTCGAGCGCGCTCATTAAAAGTTACTGATTCGAATTTAGTAATTATTTTTGTGTTTCATTTCTATGATCACGTTACGATGAAGTAGACCATGAGATGTTTAAAACGTTGGGGCGCAGCTAACCAGTTCTTAAAGGCCGGCAATGCACTTTCTAACATGGGCTGCGGTAGCTGTCATTAATCGCTGCTCCGTAGGTTCACTTACCCTTAAATAAATATACCTGGTCTCTTGGCCATAATTTACATAGATATTGCAAAAATGTTACAGTTGTTATTACATTTATCATATATTTAAAATAATACGTAATACGTTCTATTGAATATGTGTATATCGCATATTTTTGTAAAATCATGTTATTTCCTGAAATTTCAATCTCATGTTGTCGAAACGCTGCCTTTTCGCTGAATTGGTTGTGAGTGATTTGGGCTGTGCATAAAGAGCTTTTCGCATTAAAAATAAAATTGTTTTACGACATACTTTGGGTGGCACGAAAAACTGGAATTACAGCTTTCGGGATACTTTTGTACTTGATTTATGTAAAAATAAAGTTAAGTATCGGGAAGAAGCGCGTCAATTAGTACTGAGTAAGGAAACTGTTTTTCCTCAACAAGTAAACACAAATTAATTGGCTTTTTTCTTTGTTAGTTTTAAAAAAGGCTTTTGGTCGTATTTATATTAGTATAAGTAAACAAATAACATACTGTATTTACAATTTTTTTACCTACATAGTAATAATAATAATTAAAAATTAATAAATAGAAATTTAAAATAAATTTAAATAGTTTGGTTCCTGTGGCAGTGTTCCTCTCTGTATTGCGATACTTTTTCGTTGAGCGAGGAAAGCACCAGCTCTGGGGATATTTGATTGTTATGTTGAGGTTTTCATAAATGAGAACCATCACATACTTATGAGTAAAAATTAGGCAAACATATAAAGATTTTGTTTGATAGAATTCGATTTGATTGTTCAATATACCTTCGAGACCGATACAAGGATTATAGCGGTATCATTTTTATAGTACGATTTGTCTTTAGCATCAATATGGGCTTCAGCGCAAAATTTCTCTCCAACGAGAATTCTCTTGAGGTCTGAGAACAGGAATAATAAAGGAACAGATAAAAAAGCCAGAGAAATGTGTCTTCGGTAAAATCTATTCAAACAAAGTCACTTTCAACAAGTATAAAATGAGCAATACTATAAGAAATGCAAGGAAAAGTAATGTCTAATTGTGGTAGGTACTACTCAAAGTAAGCGAGGCGTATGTTTCTGTGTATCTAGTATGATCATAGGCTATTAGTCCTCCGTTATTGAATTGCCTGCTAATGAAAGTGTCTTTGTGCTCTGCCTTTATACTCAAGATTAACCATTATCGTACAGAAACAGGACTGAGATTGTGGCTGCCCCCGAGGGTATAGCATTGTACTAAGTCCCTTGCATTTTGTAATGCATACAGTTGTTACTGTTGTCTTGGGAATGCATCGATGGGGGGGGGGGGGGGGGGGGGGGGGGGGGGGGGGGGGGGGGGGGGGGGGGGGGGGGGGGGGGGGGGGGGGGGGGGGGGGGGGGGGGGGGGGGGGGGGGGGGGGGGGGGGGGGGGGGGGGGGGGGGGGGGGGAGGGGGGGGGGGGGGGGGGGGGGGGGGGGGGGGGGGGGGGGGGGGGGGGGGGGGGGGGGGGGGGGGGGGGGGGGGGGGGGGGGGGGGGGGGGGGGGGGGGGGGGGGGGGGGGGGGGGGGGGGGGGGGGGGGGGGGGGGGGGGGGGGGGGGGGGGGGGGGGGGGGGGGGGGGGGGGGGGGGGGGGGGGGGGGGGGGGGGGGGGGGGGGGGGGGGGGGGGGGGGGGGGGGGGGGGGGGGGGGGGGGGGGCGGGGGGCGGGTGGGGGGGGGGGGGGGGGGGGGAGCCCCCCCCCCCCCCCCCCCCCCCCCCGCCCCCGCCGGCCCCCCCGGGGGGGGGGTTGGGGGGGGGGGGGGGGGGGGGGGGGGGGGGGGGGGGGGGGGGGGGGGGGGGGGGGGGGGGTTTTTTTTTGGATTTTTTTTTGGTTGTTTTTTTCCCCCCCCCACCAACAGGGCCCCACGGGTTCTGTTCGGGTGTTTTTTTTGTGGGGGGGGAGGGGGAGATCCCGGGGCCCCCGGGGGGGGTTTGTTTTTTCCCCCCGGGGCGCGGGGGTTGGGGTTCGGGGGGGGGTTGCATCCCCCACTGTTGTCAAAGAACTGTATTACTGTAAATGATAGTTGTTATAAATGAATGAAAGGAAATAAAGCGTAGGTTTGTTTGTTAAATAGTTTTTATTAAATGCAATAATTGGAGCTATTAGTGGATTTAATCAAACTTCAATTCGAAAATTAATAGCTTTTTCTTCAATTAATAATTTAGCATGATTAATAGCTAGAATAATAATTAGAGAAAATATTTGACTAATATATTTTTTTTTATATTCATTTTTAAATTTAATTTTATGTTTTATATTTTCAATATTAAATATTTTTTATATCAAGTTCTTGAATAATTAAAAAACTGAAATTTAAAAAATACACTTGTAATCAATCAGAATAATCACACAGATCATCTCTTTATCTCAAAGAGCCTGTATTTATACCTGGGTTAGGATATCAATAATGCCAATAACGAAGACTAATTTCAAATATGTGTTACACACTACAGGTATTACAGAAATAGTAAGATGTAAAGATCTGTATGTAAAGATCTCTTAAAGCCAGGTTTTATCATCTTATAGGACGATTATTAATTGTATTGCTATGTAGCAATTACCTAATGTTAAAAATATGACGGTACAGGTATTTAACGCGATTATTACCTATTACCTTTGAATTTTTGTTAGTTAATTTAATCTGCATCTAATTTATACGTTAAACAATCTGTGATATTCTAAAATACTTTGAGAACTAACAAACTATCTAACTGTTTCTATAGCGAATAGTATGAGCAAGTATTATTCTAACATTAGAATAGGCTATAAATAATTTCACGTCATTTAGTTTCATTATGTTAAAATTTTCAGAAAAGGATAGATTTACGGTAAGAATAATGTGTGGATATTATTCATGCTCTAAAAATAATATACTAAACTAAAAACACTTTAAATGGAACCTGTTATAAGTTTAATCTCACCGCAAACAATTTAAGCTGTGATGGCGTGCTTATAAATTTAAAATTAGTTATAGCTGAGGCAGGTCGCAGTTCGCATTATCTCGATGCCGCGGCCGGATTACTTTGCGCTCGCAGACATTGCCTTTAGAGCTATGCTGAACCAGTAGTACTGTTATGAGTTTGACAAAGTTCCAATCATGAAAATGTATTCATAATGCATTTGACGCTACTACGCCTACTTATACTGACGACGATACAACCGTTTCATGAAAACTGGCACAGAACTGAACATTCTTACATCGCTTACTTTCTAATTTAGCCCACAACTTTTTTTGTTTTGTGTCGTTTACTTTTCAGCTAACAATATTATTATTAACTATTATTACTTTCAAATCACGGCTGCTTAATAATATATTTATCTATATGCATTATTAAAATCGCTCATACGGTGAAATCAGCATCCTTTAGACCGAATCGACAGCGTGTGCCAGGCATCTACTAGCCTATTCACAAAATATTATAATGTATTGCCTACGTTGTTTTAAAACGACAGTGAACTCACTAGCCGCTAGACACTAATCATTTTAGTAGAGCCGTATTTCTATGGTTCCGTGAAACAAACGCATACGTAGCGAGCATTAAGACTTCAAAGACTGCAATTACCAAGGATAAGATCACAGACAATAGAAGCTGGCTGCAGCTTGAGATTTTCATTATATATCCTCTTTTATTATAGATACGCGTTGGTACAAGTACAATTTAAACAACATACACAACATGAGGGAATTATATTAAATGTTGAAAGGCTTATAGCAATTCAATATACGGATTTTCTCAATAAGTGAGTATTCAATATTACTTCAATATCGAATACTCACTTATATCTTTCCGAGTAAAATAATAATCAAGAACCTTTGCCTTCCGGCTCATAACAATAATACATTAACTCCGATTTCAACGGATTCCATTTACATTATCTTGATAATAGTCCGGTCAATTTAGACCTAAAAATGAGAGTGAAGTTACATAAAGTCCCAACAAGCTGAATTTCAGTGAAATTGTTTAAAACATAATTATAAACAATGTCTAGGAAGTTCTATCATTCCTGTGAAAAAAAAATTTATTCAAAGTAAAGTCAAAAAATTAGTTTTTGCATTTTCAGCAAAAGGTAAGTTTTATCATAAAAGTACCTCAGACAAAAATTTAGATCATAAAATTATCTATAAAAATATAATACTTTTTCTACGACCACCGTTTTAACATAACGATTAATTGTTATCTTGTTGTTAGTAGAACATTGTTTATAATTATATTTTGAAAATTTCATAAAATTCATTGGGATTATGTGTTTGGACTATAAGACTTTGTTTATCAAATTATTTCAAAATTCAAAAACGAAAGCATTTCGTGTACGTATATTTCGTAAAATTCTTCAAAAGATTTACTGAGACTTGACTACCTAAATTATCTATATAAAGATCGGCTTTTATAGATATTTATGTATTTATATTCTATAATTCCAGTGCTCTTATATATTTCTTTTTCAGTTTTTATTTAATTACGTATTGAAAATTTTATATTTTAAAAGGTCATTGACTTTAAACGCGTATATATTTTAGATGTGTTAGTATTATCTGTTTAAAATTGCAAATTTCTGATAAATAATTCCTAGTTAAATGTTTATAGAGGTATACATTTATAGATTTAAAAACTTCTTCGTGACAAATGCCAGTTATATTATTTACATAGCCCAACGTTTCAAGTGCTTCTCGGTAGTGCGTAGACAAAATTGTGTCTCAATAAATAAGATCAAAATGAATTGTATTGTATAAGCCTTTACAAGCCCACTTCGCAAAAGAGAATGGGGCGCCACCATGTCGCAACAGGTTTGCCTCCTTCCAGTCTTGAACTTCCCTACCGTGTTTAATGCACTAGTTGAAGCTTCTAAGTTATGACTCAATTATCTTACAAGTAATACATGAATTGCAGTGCAGAATATTGTTTCTGTTGTTCGAGTTATATACATACCCGAGAGTTACTAACCGATTTCAAAAAGAGGTGAGTTTGACCACTATCTATGTGATGAAGATGTTTGACGTACCAGCAGGTATATTTTTCTTAAGGCTATATATGAAATATGGTGATGTATGTTTATTTACAAATTTTTTTGTAAGCTTGGTTTTGCAAACTTGGTTTTGAATGTTTACACAAATTTAGAAATATGTGAAAAGCAAGTGATCTGAAAACAAAAGATTCAGATCTTTCTTGTCTACAACATTGTCATTTAACTCTTTTCCGAAGGACTTTTAGTTTTGCCGAAAATCGAAATAAACCGTTTTTTATCCTTACAAACTCACCCCCTTTCCCTTACCGACCTCAGATCACCAATGGGTTTCATCCTGCTGTTAATTTTTGTCACTTTTTATTAATTTTAAAGGCTTCTACCCTGGTCTACTACTGATTAAAGTATACTTAACGTACCTAGGTCAATGTTGAAGGTTGAAGACAGTATTTTTTTTACTTTTTGATTGTTTGTTTCGTATTCATTTACCCTTTTGAATAACTTGTCCTTATCACTCACATGTCTATTTATGAATAAATAAACGTAACAAAACATTCTTTGACTGATCTCGAATTGTAATATTTGTATTACGAACGTCAAAACAGTTTCCTTTATTGACGTACTTTATACATAGAATATCGAATTATAAATGTGTATGTATTTATTTTTAATTCATTCACAAAATCTGTAGTCTACTTTTACTTGATATTTATAATAAATCAACGTTATTTAACCAATAACGTTTTTGAATTAGGTCGTAAATGTTTGTCTATGGTTGTCGCGCTATTTGAATTGGAACATGATTGCTATTTGACATCCATGGTATTAAACCAAACATTACCATATTTTAAGTGAATTAAATATACGATGAGCACTATTTTCTTCAGTCACACCGAGTTTGTTGTCAAAATACTAGTCGGCTACAAGAGTTAAGTTCAGTGGCGGTTGTTCGAGAGATGTTCAAATGTGTTAAATGATACTTTTTGTTTGAAGCTGGGTGTCAACTGGCTTTAATCGTTTAAAACAAGAGCTTATAACTAACATTAAATTTAAGCGGAAGTGGGGTTGCCACGCGGTATTAACCAAAAAGTAGCTTAACTTATTTAAGGGTTCTTAAATATAAGTGACACTTATGTTACATTTAAAGAACATAACTGTAGTCGACCTATTGGATATTATCGGAAATGAGAATGTTATATTACAATTTATGAGTGTGGGAAAAACTAAAGGGTTCATTTTGGCTTCAAGTGTGCGCTGATTGCTAACATTTGGTTTGCGCTTCTAATTATTAACTAAAATATATACGTATCTTAACTAATGTTAGGTTACATAACTCGAGTCATAAGTTATTTTCATAGATAATAATCAATTCTGTCAGACGGGCTAAAAGAATTAATAATTATTGTAGGTTGAAATTAATAAAAAAGATAAAGTTGCGAACATCAGGTATTACATTCAAGTAATTTTTAAGCAGGTTTAGCTTAGGTGTTATGCGTCCACCTCTAAACCCTCATGTCGTGGTCGAACCCTACCCATATGTCTTTGTATGCAATTAGTTCTTGACCATATGGTAAAGGAAAACATTGTACAGAAACCAGCTTGTCCTGTACCCAAAAATCTATGACGTGCCATCAGGTACAGAACAACGCCTATAAATATATCTCTGTAAAATTGCAAAGTAGAATTTCCGAGTCAAATTTGCTTACCATAAATTCAATTCATATGATCAAGAAACCCTAGAGAATCCTCCACAAAAGACAAAGTCCCGACCGCAATAAAAACTTTCTAATCAACCGAGGAAATTTTAGTAGTATTCAACTCCTCTCGATTCAGATTCGCTTGGACCAATTAATTAATGTTCGGAAACTGCTTGTTGTTTGAGTCATAGAGCTTTGGGCGTCTTGTCAGATGATTATTATAATAGTCTAGTCGAATTGAAAATGGAACAAAATAGAGATACTGCTCTTAAAATTATTGCGATAGCTCATTCGAACCGAATGACGCCTAGAAAAATGTTGCTAAAGGCTGTATTACACATAAAAAATTGAAAAGTTATAGACCATTAAAGATGAAAAAAAATGGAATTTAGTTTTTGCCAATATTTAATAAACTATTAATATTTAAGAAATTTCAAATAAAGATTCTGAAAGAGGAGGAAATTTCAATAAAAACTCTCAGCTCCGGAACTCTATCTCCATTATTTATAACTTTAATTTAACGCTGAAAATAGGTCTGTGCGTGACATTTTTGGATTCGGGCGTGGCGTCAAAAGCGACTACGGCACATTAATTAATTTATTTAAGGTATTAAATATTTTTTTAAATTTGAAAAAATATGGTGTGTTCTGAACACTATAATTAATTTATTCCCGTTGGGAAATTTTACTTAAAGTTAATTTTTCAACAAGTTAAATAATTGTTAACTAACGAAATTTTTCGAACGACCGTCTTAATTGTAAGTGAAAAAAATGTTTTAATAATGGTCGTAAAAATATTTGCTTCTAGGCCTTCTTACATACATACTTAACAAGATCGTGCCATAAAAGTTAAAGAAATATTTATACTTTGTTTAAACAATTTTTTATTTAAACAAAAACTTAAAAATCAAGTAATGTTGTTAAAAATTTTTTTCTTCATCAAATTATCGTTTTTATATTAATACAAGATATTTATTGATTTGCAAAAAAAAATTTCCGCCATGTAAAATTTTTTTAAACAAATTGATTAAATCAATTGTTTTAAAAAAAAAATTTCAAACTTTATTACATTACAAATATTATGATGTTTAAAAAAAAATTTCTTAATAACATATTTTAATGTTAAATGTTTTTTTATATTTATTGTTTAAATAATTAGTTAAGAAATTTTTTTTTTCTAAAAATCATAATTGACAGTCCTCTATAAAGTAACAAAAATTTTTTTTTTTAATCAACAATTCTATTGTTTATTAACTTACCAATTTGTTATAAACAAATGTTCAACTTTTTATATTTTTTTCTAAAACTTCTAAAATTAACAAAAACAACCATATATAACAAAATATAGAAAAACATTTTTTTAAATTTTTGATTATCATGAATATTACTTTTATTAAAAAATTTTTTTTTTTTTTTTTATAGACTTTGTTATATATGTTTGTTTTGTTAATTTTAGAAGTTTTAGAAAAAAATATAAAAGTTGAACATTTGTTTAAACAAATTGTAGTTATAAAAATAGAATTGGATTAAAAAAAAAAATTTTTGTTACTTTATAGAGGATGTCAATTAGATTTTTAGAAAAAAAAATTTAACTAATTATTTAAACAATAGAAATATAAAAAAAGATTATAAACAATTAAAATATGTTATTAAGGAAATTTTTTTTTAAACAATCATAATATTTGTAATGTAATAAAGTTAGAAATTTTTTTTTAAAACAATTGATTTAATCAATTTGTTTAAAAAAATTATTAACAAATGGAAATTTTTTTGAAATCAATAAATATCTTGTATTAATATAAAAACGATAATTTGATGATTTAGAAAAAAAAATTTTTAACAACATTACTTGGTTTTTAAGTTTGTTTAAGTAAAAAATTGTTATAAACAAAGTATAAATATTTCTTTAACTTTTTGGACTTGTTAAGTATAAGAAAGGCTAAAGAGAAATATTTTTACGACCATTATTAAAACATTTTTTTCACTTACAATTAAACGGTTTGAGAAAATTTCTATAACAAATTTAATTGTTGAAAAATTAATTTAAGTAAAATTTCCAACGGGAATAATTTTATAGTGTTGAAACAAATTTTTTCAAATTTAAAAAAAATATTCAATACCTTAAATAAATAATTAATGTGCAGGTAGAGGGAATTAATTAAAAATTTAGGTTAAATTAAAGTTATAAATAAAAAGGTTGAGGAGAGAGGAATCCTTAGAACTTTATTTAACAAAATAATAGTAAAATATTGGCAAACAAATTCATTTAATGACTTTTTTATGTGTAAAATTTTAGACATTTTTAGGATGGTGAAGAGTATGAATAATTTAGGTATTCATTTGATAATTTGAGCTATAACAACAAAGTACGCGCAATGATTCATGTAAACGTTTTCCATTATTTGCTTTTATCGTTTATTGCGTTATGTTGTTTCGTCTATCTTTCCTACCGTCTACTGAGATAGAGATAGAGATTAGATACCCACAAAAAACTTTATTTATTGTATATTAATTATATACATTAATTTATTGCGTCTAAATTATTATTATATATTATTTTACTTGTCCTTTGTCGTCATGCTTCGTTCATCAATTATTTAAATATAAAATTAGTATAGTAAACGTTATTTAGCTGCCTGATGATATTTTCTATATTATTCAAGTTAAGTTAAGTTTTACTTTGAATAAAGTACACGGAGATAGACGTAATTAATAACCTTAAAATTATATGAAAGCGTATTTTGAATTTACCCCATTTCATCAAATATCTTGTGATAAATGAAATAGATTATTATTACTTACTGAAAATTCTTCTTCGATCTTAAATGTAAATCGCCATTATTGATCGTTAAGACCTCTGAGACGTGAGGGACACAAAGGGTCAAATTATGGGCCACACTGTGGAGTTTTAATAGTTCCACTGTCCAATTACAAGTCAACCATGATGATTGGGTTGAGTACCTGTCCTAAAATGGAATTACTTTAAGTAAGTAGTTTGTGATTCACAATTTAAACACTATTCAGGAGTTTGAAAAGTGCTTCAGAAATTCCACCTCGGGATAAATTAGTTCTATTGCGTACATTTCGTACGTACTCGTAATTTTCAAAGATTTAAAGCATCATTTCAATAAATACGGTATTATGAAAAAAAAATTTTTAGACATGAAAATTTCATACAATACTCATAAAATTTATATACGATTATAGACCATCATATTTTCGCCACCCTGAGGTTCATACTTTTTAATATGCTTACGGTACTCAGTATTGAAATTAAATTTCAGTTTTGAACTTCTAACACTATATGCAGTATGAATATTCAGGGTAATTTGTAAAACATGGCTGAAAGTTGTAGGGATTTGAAACTCACGAGAGTGCATTATGTCTGGGATATGAGGCACTTGTCTCGAGTAGAATACGTATCAGACTGGGCTGAAGTGTACGTAGTATTTCCTCGTACCTTGAGAGCGATATTTTTTTTACGATCAAAAATGTCTTATTTATTCTAATCATGTTTTAGTTAATATGTACTTATTTATTATAGAAAATGAAAAGAAAGATCTAATTCTGCACAAAAACATTCCATGTGTATGTAGAATCTGATCGAAATGTATAATTAAGATTTAGAAATACAATTCTTACTAAACCATATTACAACAAAAACTCTCGTCCGTAAGTTAAGTGTAGATAAAATTGTTGATAACACTCTTTGTTATTAACAATTTAATTTAAACGAGAAAGTCATTGCTCATACCTAGACCTATTAGTATTCAGAGCGCTTTTCATAAAAATCCAAACGTAAACACGCCTTCGAAATGAATATGGAATCCTTGTAAAAACTTCCACAAAGCCGTGTCGTACAGGAATCCAGGTCTAGCTTTCAGACTGCTTTTTAAAAGCCTTTATGTCAAAAGAAGCGAAATGAAAGTGGAACAAAGAGCGATTGATCGAAATTTAGGGGGACGATTAATTTATTGAAATACGTTTTAGTTAAGAGTCTCGACTATTATAGATGATTTCATATACATCGTGTTTGCCAATTTTTTTTATTTATTTTGTTACACTTTGTTGCACTACACATTTGGTAAACATACATTCATATACATACATTATTGATTAGGCAACGAGTGAGGCTAACAAGCATTATCTTCCAGCCAACCCTAGTAAGGAAAAATAATTATTAGGGGTAAAGGGCAAACGAAAGTTCAAAAATAATTACATATGTAGACAATAATTACAAAACAAAAATAAAAAAAAACGTTCTAAAATACATAAAATAAGATATATACATTCATTCATTCTCACGCTATATACTCGTATAATAGGTTATAAGATAATAGATGAATACGCCGTAATTATGATCAATACAGTACATTATCTTATCAACTTATGACTTCTTTGAATACATTCCCTCATTTTCAGATGAGATGTGCATATCTAACAATCAATAATCAGTATTTTACGTAGTTACAATCGTTATTTTTTAATCTGTTACTATACCGTTCCTAGCTTAGCTAATGCTTTACAGATATCTACGTCTTCACATACAACAAAAAAAATTGTTATTTAAATGTTATGTACATAAATTAAATGCTACAGGGATTGCTCACGACTCTCCTATACTTTCAGTACTGACACCAAAAAATCAATATTCAAGGCACTTAAATACCTAAAGCTTGCGTTATGTTTGTAGACGGCGGATGCTACGTAGATACATCCGTTTCATATAGAAATAAAATCAAAATGTTTGTAGTTTCGTGATCCCATTTAATCAATACATACTCTGTATGACAATGCACTGATCTCCCGTCAATGTTGATTCTTTTGATATGTAAATTTGTATGCCCGCGATTACTGCCTGAATAATAGCTTTGTTAAACGCTGTTAGTTTATCATACACCTACCTGTTGCCACCCCCTCCCACACGTAGGGTTGGTACGTGAAAGTTTGTTAGAGTCATGACTCATGAGTCGTATTTAGTACTGTGATAAACATAACAGATAAAACTTAATTATTGATATGATAAGATAATAAAATTCAATCTGAATTGTAGGTGTCAAAGACTAATGAAAAAAATGCATTACTGTACACCTGCGAAAACCAGTCCACTCTCTCTCCTACTTATGGAGACAGGAGAGCCTTATAGCCCATAACCCCAACCAATGCGGCAATATTGCCGGCGTCGCTTTTGCATTCTGCTCTATCTCTCAAGTATGTAGCTATTATTATTATTATATATGCTAATATTGTTTCCTTTTTTAAAGTCCTAATTTTTATAAAGATAGGTATGGTATATCTTTGTTTTCGTGGCGTGAGTTCCAATCATACTTTGCGAAACACTAATAACTTTTTGGCTGGCATTAAGGCACAAAAAGAGAGGATCACTTAATATTTAGCTTAAAACCATAATTCAAACAAATCTATTGCCCCCGTAAATAAAGTAAACTAAATTTAATTAAACATATACTCGTATAAAGTTCTAATAATTACCTCGCAACGTTACTTAAAGCTTGAAGGATGAATTTGAAAGTTAATGGTCGATTAAAGTAAACGGTATAATGTACTCCTAACAAACATTTTTATATGTTCATTTTTATTTACAAGTAATTAATATAATACATAGCGATTGTATTTAAGGACGCGTTTATATATGTGCGTGTATATATGCTACGAGTGACGGGTTCCTTTTTTACTAAGACATCAACTAAGTTAAGTACTTAAATGTTTCCTAATGTATCTACGTCATATAAGATTCATTTAAAAAAGTGACAGATTATAACGTTTAATCAAACTGTTATACTGATTTTTAGCATACGGAATCAAATATTAATGTATTATAGTGAAGTAGCTTAAAGAAAATACCTACGATTTTGTGCCCAAAAGGAAAGATTTGCTTGAAAACTTATAGTTTCTGCTCTCTTGATGTAATAGCAAAACATAAAATAGAACGGTTAAACCATCTACCATAATAAATTAATAATAAGTAATCAGGAACTTCTTCGCATAATCCATTAAGTAAAGAAAACAAAATTGGAAAAAAACAAATCACGAGGGATTTATGAAAACTCCTATACGGTGTTTTTTGTCGGAAAAAATAATGGGCATTGAATTTGTTCAATAGCAGTGTAAACCTTTTTAAAATTCGGTTCGGAGGTTATGCATAAAATTTTGTAAAAATTGAATTTCACAAAATCAGTGCTATTCGCCCACTTCCATTAGCGTTGTGAATTGAGTGTTATCTGTAGTGAGCCGTAAATGGGAACGATTCAATAAACGAGAAATTGTGGTAATTTACGATAAACCAACGTACTCATTTAGTGCAGTACATTTATATTATTTCCACATTACTAAGACACTTCTTGCCGCCACTTTATGAAACCAGCTGCCCTTCCAAGTTTTTCCAAACCGTAACGACTTAAGGACCTTCAATAGTAGAGCGTACTACCTACACTACCTTAAAGGGCACTTGAAAACCTCCCAGTGTTACGGGTGTCCATGGGTGGGGGCACTTAACGATAAGCGACTATTTAAATCCAAATCTAAATATTTTGGTCTTGGTTTGCACTAGAAGAAATCGTATAGGAAATTAATAAATAGCAACAGGCGGACTTATAGCTTACCGTGGTAAAGTTGGTAACGCAAGAATGAATGTGCTAAAGGGATTAATTTTTAAGCAACAAAAATAAAATGTCTTTTTTGTACCTATGGTACATCGGCGGAGTTCAAACGAGTTCCCAGTTCCTAGGATTGAAATTACCAAAGCACTAAGCTAACACTAGTAGTAGTTGGGATTAATTAGCATATAATTAATAGCAATGCAAAACAAAAAAAAGTTAGGACCAAATTTTCATTTGTTTATTATCTATTACATGAAACGCACTGATGCAATGTTAGCAAATATTTGACAGGTTTTAGTACAATTGTTTATTTTATCTTTACTCTATGGACACAGATACAATAAACATCAAGCATAATTGCTTGTTTTGACAACAAGTGGGTATTTATAGACTTAAAACCCATAGTAAAAACCTGTATGTAAGATTTAAGAAGAAATTAGCAGAAAAGCGCAAAGTAGGCGTTACTTAAGGAACACGATACAATCGCATCATTACATTCGTTTCGTTACTTATATTTTAAATTGATATTAAAATAGAAATAAAAAGTTTGCGAATGTATCTTTAATTCTAACGGATTACAGCAAATTCCGACAGATTTAAGAGACTGTTAGTTTATGTATAAATGAAAACTCTTTTGTCTACTGCTAGTATTATCTTTATATTCGATTTAACTTTGAAATATAAAATAAAAGAATTAGATTAGAAGATAAATTTTCCTTGTTTTAAGAATTACAAATTGCCGGCAATTTAATTAGGGAGGAAATCTTTACGCCCTTTAATGAACAATGAGTGAGATTTAAATGTTGTATATTCCGTTTTGGATGAATGTGAAGAAAATAAGATCATCAGAGACTTAGCTGCAAATAGTTCATACAATAGAATATGATAAAAGGTATTAGTTTTTTTTATACGTGTATTTGAGTTGCTTGTTAATAATGTTTACATACGTAAAAGACTTTTTAATCGTTCATATAAATGAACTCACTACTGTTTATATTGTTATTAAGTTTACAGAAATCAAATAAGCAATTTCAAAGGTTTATTAACTGCTAAAGGAGGGGGATATTAAGTATGTCATATTCAAAAAGCTAAGGATGAGATTCAGAAACAAGACAGCTTCAACTGATACTGGAGTATGTCAAATTCCAATAAACCGTGACATATGGGAGTCAGACTTAAAACTATGTCTTGTTTCCGAATCTTATAGCAGTTGGTTCGATAGAGTAACTTATCTTAATACTAAGCGAAGAATTAATTAATACCAAAAAGAAAATGATAATATAAAACAAAACAAAAAATAAATGATCTAAACTTTATAATTAAAGACATACAGTATACATACTAAGAGAGAAAAAAACAAAGGTAAAAACAAAATATGATTATTTAAAATGACAATGACCAAACCGAAGATTACGATACAGTAAGAAAGTCCTTATATAGAAGATTTTTGAAGGATAATAGTGTAGAAACTGAACGAACAGAATCAGGAAGGGAATTCCAGTGATATATAAATGCATGCAGCAAAGCAACAATTTAATTGGATACCTCGTCTACAGATTCTAAAATAATTGTATTAAACACAGTTCTGAATACTTCAATATACTAATGGATCAACTTTACGGACGTGAAATGTCAACACTTCAATATTTTCCTTCCATCTAATTGAAACGAAACAGCTGCGAATCGTTCGCCATTTCGAAAGGTAGAATAAAATTCCAATAAAATCGGTGCTTTTATCACACTCGGGCCGTTGAAATAAAAAATCTCAAGAGATAATTTCGTTGGAATTTCAAAGACGGTTACCATGGCGAGGACCTGTTGATAGGCCACTCCCGCCCCAAGCTGGCGGCTCCATCGATCGGATGCCGTTCAAGTAATATTGAACACCTGAGATACTGAGACAATATATTTCAATATTGGTAGAATAATCAATACACAAAATGTTTAGGATTTCACGCAGTTTTCTACCCTGTCAGAATATGAACACCTTCATTGTTTTTACTGAATGGTTTAGAATTTTCTAACACAAATATTATAATAAAGATTACTAAGAATATAAGGATTATTAGTAATACAAAAAACAAATTTAATCACGAGCATTTTGTCCCTGACGCAGAAATGGTTGTTAAAGCTTTGCATATGCATGCTCCATCATCCCAAACTTGTTCCATTCCATTGGCATAATATTCTATTGTATATATCTGTTTTCAGGTAAACCTGTACAAAAACAATACAAAAAAATATTATGAACATTTGTTGTTGCCTATGCAACAAGTGGCAACCTCAATCAATATAATCGTAATAAATAATATTAATTTTTTAATACATTTTACTCCATATAACGTTTTAAAAAATCAAGTATTCGTGACAGATTTACATTTCGGTCGTTTGTGACTTGCGGCGAATAATCTTAACACTCCCCCTGGTGCGTAATCATTTCTAATAGTAAAGATTGCGGCTCGTAAACACGGTTAAGGCTTGCAAGGCCCTCAACCTTTTACGATCCACTCGGCTATTTGTGTCGTGTGAATGTTGATCCTTATTATTCGTGGCTTTTGATATTTTCAAGTAGTTTTTGTAGTTGGTCGTAAAATTGCTTGAAATGTGATCAAAATAATACTCATAAATTTATAACCCTTGGCGCTACAGCCTTTAGGATTTGACCTCAGATTTCTCAAAATATTTAATAGAGTAATTGACAAGTAAGTCGTAAGAGGACAGGATCGGCCAGCCTTTTATGCGTGACACACGTTGTCGACTTTTTTGGGTAGGTTCTCAAATGATTTTCCTTCAACGTGTGAGTGAGTGTGAAATGCGTGCATAGAAATAGAAGTCCATTGATGCAGCCCGGGTTTCAAGTTACGACCTCACTAGGCCACATATATACAGTTCGCGATTCTAATAGACTCTAAAACTCTAAAACTTTAGACAACTGTGAATGCTTACATTAGTTTCGTTTTTGTTTGCTACTTTTACTATAAATTTACAGAACTTTATTATGTAATATCGTCAACTATCTTTTAAATTTAAATATCAGTCCTTCACAAAAGGTATTGTCTATAATGTTTTAAGCTTGAAGTTAATTTAACTCGGTATCGAACGATCTAACCGCGTGATTTACTGGCGTAGGGCGTATTGCTTGATTAGCGCCTGCTTGCATAAACAATGACGGCCATTTTGCACTCAGGCACATATATCTATATCCTAGCTGTCATGTTAACCTACAGACAGAGGTATATATTCGAATTGACTACATAAAAGAAGTTTATAAAACTTTTGCATAATGAAGGTTTTGAATACTGACGAACCGGGACTGCCACAACCCGGTGGATAGTTTTTAAGATATAATCTAAAATGTGTCATGAACCCTTTCTAATTCGCGGCACCTAATTATGCCATTTTCTAAGTATGCCATTATACTGATGAATGAGATGTTTGTAGATTTGGAAGATAATTGGAAGTTATACTTTAAGAACATCCTGTCTTTGTCCTGATGTCACAAAAGACTAATCATCTTATTGAAAATATACTCAGAAATTGTGTGCCCCATTAAAAATGATGCTGATTGCTGAATAATTATCATTATATTACGTTCTTTTGTCGTGAAATGCAGAACATTTAATTGCTTTATAATCGCCAACCTGTTAATATAATTCACATTTCATGTTTTTAAATTGTGGTTGGGAATTGAAGATAAAATTTTATTTGAAATTACTTTTTACAAAAACATTTGACAAGTTGATGATTTACAATAGTTAGATACAATGAATCGATCGATTCATTGTATCTAACAAGAACTTAAGCTTTTATCGGTACGATACATTTCTTAGTTTTAGTATAAAAAATATAAATAAAATTGATTCAATTTTTAAAAGTATTATTCTACTATACGTTTCAATATAGTATGAACAGTGTTGGCCTAGTGGCTTCAGCGTGCTTTGACCCCTGAGGTCATAGGTTCCTCGACTGTGAACGAATGCATTTTCTTTCTATGTGACTATTTAACATTCGCTAGAATGGTGAAGGAAAACATCATGAGGAAACCGGCTTGCTTTAAATCCAAAAATTCGACGGCGTGTGTCAGGCACAAGAGACCTACTTTCCCTATTAGATTGACAAATAAACAGAAATCTGAGGCCCAGACCTAAAAAGGTGGCAGCGCCACTGATTTATTTTGTACGTTTCAATACACCATTTATCTACAATAATTTAAAATAAATTAACTAAAGATTTCTAGCAGATGTACCATATATTTCCTGTGTGAAATTGTAAAGTAAATTAAAGCGTTTTAGCGCTGTGATCCAGCAGGCAACAGTTAACCGCACACTTCCGTTACAGGTGCTACTGAAAATTTATTCAGCAAAATTTTTAATATTTTATGAATATTATTTAGATGTTTTTAAGGAAAGATAAATATATTATGTCACATAGAAGAAAATAATCGTAGAATAACGTTAAAATTTCAAAAATTTTAACCGGGGGAAAAAATAAAAGAAAAAAAAAAATTAATATTGCGAGTCAAGGTATCCAACCTACTTGACTGTTTTTAGTATCATAGTTAAAAACATATAGAATACGTCATTAAATTCTAATAATCTAATATTTTCTATACACAATAGGTAAGTTTAGTACGCAGGGTTTCAGGCTACTTTTATTCTAATACAACCCTAAATTATTGAAATACTAGAAAGTTGGACTTCAAAACTCTTATACAACTGTGAATGTATATTCACAGGCAAAACTCTGTAAGAGGCATAAGCGGAACTACATCCTTAGATGTATAAGACGCTCATCTCACTTTTCCTATTGTGTATTTCATACGTTAAATGACAGCGTCTCCCATGTCCTAGATTCGCTTAAACATTGTAAGCCAGTCGTTTCAATAATTGTCTTGTCTTGATTGTATATATGGGAACTACATTTCTTTTCCCTTCCTGTTAGCGACTGATACTAATTTTATATTAAACATTCCGTAATAAGACTCTTCTATATTATAATAATAATAATTACGACTGGATAAATTATAAGCGTAATATCTCTCTCTCTGGATCGGCTACTCATATGTGAGTATCGTGGTATGTAGCAGCGAATGATTTCCCTCCACTGATTTCGGCCCCGCTTCTTTCATAACGGTGTATAATTTTTAAGGACAAAAAGTCTTTGCCCTGATCGATCCATCTCCTTGGACAACGTCCCAACCCACGATAAGCTTCTCTAGGTTTTCATCGCTCCTATGCATTGTGTGATGAAAGTACTAAAGGATGCGCTGTCGGCATATAGTTGATAAGCGGGTTTTAAAGTGGGGATGGGTAAGGATCGATGCATTCGTTTACTGTATATTTAACATTTAACCTTACAATATCGAAAAATGAATAGCAGCATATGATTTTCTCTACACTTGCATTTTCATACTCAAACACGTTTTAAATTTTAATTCAAATAATTTTTATAGATTCATAAAAATATCTAGACTGTATTTATTATTTGTTGAAATTTTAAGATATAGCATTTATCGCGTAAAATTTCTGATGATATGTAAAACTCTAATCTAGGTTATTCTCAAAGGGCCGGAAGGCGCGTATAAAAATGCGCTGTCTGAAGCACTTTCTACAGGTCGCAACGCAGAGGCCGTCGATGTCGCTGTCCACCATGGTTGTATAACTGGTTTAATCTTACCGTACTTACGTAAGGGAATACCTGGGAATATTAATCCTACTAACCACGTAGTTCAGGTAATCACGTAATTTTTGAATTCCTATGCAATCACATTTCAATTAGATTTAGAATCCCAACGTGGATAACAAAAAAACCCGTAAAAGCACAGGCAAGCAAAACAGGTTATTATTTAAAAAGTTCAGGAGTTCAGGTGGACGATTTGTTGTTCCTTTGGGAAGGCGACAAGAAACAAACATCTGTGTTCAAAGTTTAGGTCGACCCGAAGGTCGTTTATTTACTTACGTATGAAGTTATCTTACTTGGCGAAATTGTTTTTTTAATTAGCGATTTTAATTTTTGCCTCTAGAGATATGGTTTCACTGTTTTAACGTTTAGATTAAGAATAACTGGGGTCAAATATATCTTACATTGTTTCTTATACATTTTTAATTCTTACCTGCATGAATACCTATATACCTGTATGGGTCTTCGTAAATTGACCAGAAATGAGAATTTTCTTTGATTAGGAATAAAGCAATTTTTATTTTTAAATATAAGCTCGCACAATGCACGATTGTTTTTCAACTTTTCAGATAGATTTACATGTTATCTATCTGAAAAGATACATCTCATTTTAAATATTTCTGATTTATTTATAAAAATGATTATGTTAACGTTCGTATACATTTACTTTTCAGATCTATATATAGTGATGATATATATATGAGCAACGCTATAAATAATCCTGTCAATTAATTCATATTGGCAAAACCGAAAACGAATTTCACGCAAAGTGAATCTTTCATAAATTAATTATTCTGCCACGTCCCTTTTAGATGGTACGCGATAATAATTTTGATAGCAGATTTGTCTTTATCTCCTTGAATATAAAGAACATTTTCCAATATTTTGAGGGGTGATAACAAAGTAATTTTCAGGTCTGGATGCGGCGAAAATAAGAAATCGGATTTTTTAATGTAATACAACAATTTAGGCGTTTACGTGAAATCAGCATCAAATATTTCGGTTTCAGATTTTTTTATTTTCGAAGGTGTTCGTTCGTTCGTCCTTATTAAGGCTAGTATAAAATCAATAATTTAGTAGATAATTATTCTATGTGCTTTATAAGATGCTGATAGCTACTTTGTCTGTGTCTATCATAGATCAGCTTTTCAGGAATTAACTCAAATACTCGGGCGCAGCTTACTACGCCGTGCCTTGCGCTAACTCTGACTTTTATTGACAGACAAATCGCAGGATGTACATCTAGTATTAGTATAGTTTACTTTTTCCGATTCTGAATTATACCGATTCCGAAGTCAGTTAAAGGCTCGCATACAACAGACCATCAACATATTCAACTTACAACTTAAAAAATAGAAGAGGTCGGTAATTCTGATTTTCAAGAGCAGATAACTCCATGCGACATATCATCATTATAATTATAATTAAAAAAATACTTATTTCAATAGCTCAATACTTTTAATTAAATTTTAAAAACAGAATTATTGAGACGGATTGAGGATTCTATTCGAACTACTTGAACGTCAAGACGTTGCGTCGGAATGCTTAGAGCTTCCGATCAGTAACTAATTGTTATTTGAAGAATCCAAGAAGATATTATGATCCAATGCAACGTCTGTGAAAATTTATCCCCGGTATATATTATAAGAGAAGGAAGAAAAGTAAATCATTTATTTGACATAAATGTGATCGGTTTTCATCGTGAATTTATATAACATACCTACAAACGGTATAGTTTTTACAGCGATATTGTAATTTGAACATTTTTGAGCGTTTATACAGGCAGAGCAGAGCAGGCGAGTCGCTTGAAGTTAAGTACTTACCGCCGCCCATGGACAACCGTAACACCAGAAGGTTTGCCAGTGCGTGCCGGACTTTAAAGAAGTGGTACGCTCTTCTCTTGAAGACATAATTAAGTACCTAATTTTGATAAAACAGGGTAAGACAACAGTTTCTACCTATGACGTCTAATACTGTTCATTTTAAAACATATGAATATGCTTTATGAATTTAAGTTCATACTAAATTTATCATTTTGCGTGAGAGAAAAGTGAACTGAATGTTTTGATATGAAAAAGCGACATTTTATAAGGAAGTTTGAGAATAATATTATAAAACACTGAAAACTATTTGTAAGGAAACTTGTTACTATTATTACGTCACGAACAGATAGACCTTTCATCCAAAAAGCTTTGAAACATAAAGTTTTGTTAATAAACGTAGAAAAAGTTTGACGGTAAAGTGGAATAAAGCCCTTCAGTATTATAAATGTGGAAGCGATGAGTTGTGAAATTGTTTTCTTTGAGTAACACGCACAACGTAATGCGTACTGGCGTATCCTACGTACAGGTCAGTCTACTGTGAAATATGTTCCGTATAATGAGGTATTATGCTGATACTGAAAAATAGTGCTTGTGGCTATGACTTACACACTAGACGTCTTATGTGCAGTTGAATAAATATTCCGCAAGACTGTCTTGCGGAATATTCAGATTAATCAGGCGACAATAAACGATACCCACGCTAATATTTTTATAAAGGTTTAGCACAAAATTTCAATATTTTATTGCTGGGTTTTAGGACTCTCGCCACAGCTCCTAAAGTTAAGTGAAAATTATACGCTAGTATAAAACCGCGTAGACTAATTTTTTTAATTTATTGCAACACCAAAAATGCCACAGATAAGAAAAAAAAGGAAAGAAACAAATTAGAACCAATGTGTGGCCTCGATAACAGGTACGGACGGCGGATTTTATGCCTCGGTCGATACAAATCACTAATCCCAGTCATATTTTTTCTGTAGGAGTTTATGTTAGCTTTTGATATATTTCGGGAAGCACTGTTGGAAAGTTACTGTAAGTAATAGAGAAACATAATAGCATGCGCAATTAAACTACAACATACTAGTACTCAAATATAAAGGCAGCCACTAAGCGTTTAACGTTATCCAACCACAAACTCTGTATAAGGTATCGAGTATCTATTTAATTTGTTTTGGTAAAGTGTGATTTTGAAATAAAGTGCATTTGGCAACATACATGAGCTGTTACCACTTACAAAAAAGATTGTGTACTAAAATATCAAAAGTGAATTACTTCTCCGGGTAAAGTGATAATTAAGTGCTTGTTCATACGAGTATTTATACAAATCTAAAAGTTTAGATTTCCGATACTTAGAGGGACGAGGGATTTATAAATAATAAATAATAAATAATAAATAATAAATAATAAATAATAAATAATAAAATAATAAATAATAAATAATAAATAATAAATAATAAATAATAAATAATAAATAATAAATAATAAATAATAAATAATAAATAATAAATAATAAATAATAAATAATAAATAATAAATAATAAATAATAAATAATAAATAATAAATAATAAATAATAAATAATAAATAATAAATAATAAATAATAAATAATAAATAATAAATAATAAATAATAAATAATAAATAATAAATAATAAAAAATAAATAATAAATAATAAATAATAAATAATAAATAATAAATAATAAATAATAAATAATAAATAATAAATAATAAATAATAAATAATAAATAATAAATAATAAATAATAAATAATAAATAATAAATAATAAATAATAAATAATAAATAATAAATAATAAATAATAAATAATAAATAATAAATAATAAATAATAAATAATAAATAATAAATAATAAATAATAAATAATAAATAATAAATAATAAATAATAAATAATAAATAATAAATAATAAATAATAAATAATAAATAATAAATAATAAATAATAAATAATAAATAATAAATAATAAATAATAAATAATAAATAATAAATAATAAATAATAAATAATAAATAATAAATAATAAATAATAAATAATAAATAATAAATAATAAATAATAAATAATAAATAATAAATAATAAATAATAAATAATAAATAATAAATAATAAATAATAAATAATAAATAATAAATAATAAATAATAAATAATAAATAATAAATAATATATAATATATAATAAATAATAAATAATAAATAAATGAATAATGAATAATGAATAATGAATAATGAATAATGAATAATGAATAAATGAATAAATGAATAATGAATAATGAATAATGAATAATGAATAATGAATAATGAATAATGAATAATGAATAATGAATAATGAATAATGAATAATGAATAAATGAATAATGAATAATGAATAATGAATAAATGAATAATGAATAATGAATAATGAATAATGAATAATGAATAATGAATAATGAATAATGAATAAATGAATAATGAATAATGAATAATGAATAATGAATAATGAATAATGAATAATGAATAATGAATAATGATAATAATAATGAATAATGAATAATGAATAATGAATAATGAATAATGAATAATGAATAATGAATAATGAATAATGAATAATGAATAATGAATAATGAATAATGAATAATGAATAATGAATAATGAATAATGAATAATGAATAATGAATAATGAATAATGAATAATGAATAATGAATAATAAAATAATAAATAATAAATAATAAATAATAAATAATGACGGTAAATTTTTTTCCAACCTCGATAAAGAAGTTTCACTTCAATAGATTATCACTAAAATACAAACTTATCAAGAATCCACTGCGTCAGTCTAAGTAATATTGTATTAAAAGGTTGGTTACTAATGTTAGCTAATGAGAAATAAAAATTCCTGGTTCAGCTTAGAAAATCTACAGAGATGTCTTAACAGTGCTTTGCATAAGAACAAAAACAAGAACTGCAATAATTTAATTGGCGATCATCTTCAAGAAATTAATGGCGCTGCACCGAATTTGCATTAGGGAAGCTTCCACTTTTGTGTAAAAGCTGCCAACGTATACTGCGCTGTAGACGCGTTCGACCCTAGAAACACTCTTACACTAAATTAATAGAAATATATTAAATGTTTTAATATTATTTTAAAACAAATTTATATCTCACTAAAGTGAACTTGCATGAGACTTATTTAATAACGTAACTTAATTAATGCAATAAGAGAATTAGAATGATAACTTATCTTTAAATGTTGATTAATTTGTTTTACTCTATTTTTCTAAAGCCTAAAGGTTATACCTAACTAAGCAAGATCCAGCTGTAAAAACTGCGTTAATTATAAGTAGTTTATATTTTGGAAATAACAGTGTGTACAGAGATGACAGACAATAAAACTAAATTTACCATACGTATAGATTTACTTTTATTTTGTCAAACTCAAACTCAAAATGTCTTCATTCATGTAGGTAAACAATTACACTTATGAATTGTCAAGTTAAATTAATTGTAAATTTACATTTACTACCAGTTCGCAAGTCAAGGGCGTAGAGCGGGTAAGAAGAACTGGCAAGAAACTTCCGCCACTCTTTTAATCGCCAAGTATTGTCATACAAATTGTTTGAACTGGAGCAAATCAATCCCAAGGATTAGGATCATTTAAGTATTCCTCAACTTTATAAAAAGCTTTATTGATTAATTTCCGTTTAACGAGGGCTTTGAATTTATTTAGTGATAATTCTCTAATTTCGCTTGGGAGTTTGTTGTAAAAACGAATACAATTTCCATATAAGGAGTGATTTATCTTTTGAAGCCTGGTTGGTCGTACACTCAAATTAGTTCTATTTCGCGTATTAAACTGGTGAAAGTCACCATTTGTTTTAAAATCGTTTATATTTTTTTGGACATACAACAAGGCTTCAAGAATATATTGACCAGATAGTGTCATAATATTTAATTCCTTAAACTTATTCCGTACTGACTCCCTCGGAGAAACACAACAAATACCCCGATCAGCCCGCTTCTGCAGCACAAATATGGATTGAACCTCTGCAGCAGCACCCCACAGTAGAATACCGTACGACATAACGCTGTGAAAGTAGCTATGATAAACAATTTTTGCCGTGTCCTTATCAGTAAACTGTCGGATTTTCTTTACTGCATATGCTGTAGAGCTCAGCCTATACGAAAGAGTCTCTATGTGTGGGCCCCACTGGAGTTTACTATCTATTGTTATGCCTAGAAAAACAGTTTTGTCAACAAAGTTTAGTTCACTGTCGCTCATCAAAAGCCTTTTGAGAAGAAATTCTCAAACAAATGTCTTTTAAATTTATAATTTAAGATGGTTAAACCACGACCGTACCCTACTTTGCATTTTATACAAATCCATTCCGTAAATTGAATTCGTATGAGGTTGGGTTCACCAATATTTATTTGAGTGGCCGTGTTTGTTTACCGTAAACCACAGTTTGACGGCTAGCCATACTTCATCGTTTATTAACGACGATATTGCTGTTAACGAATGCTACCGTATAGATCAATTGACAAAAATTATATTTAAAATAACATATTAAAGTATAGATATGTAAGATAAAGATCGTCTGCTATGTTCAAGTTCGGGTCACGTCTCCAGGAAAAATAAAAAGATTAATTTTTAATTTAGAATTATTTGATCCGACGTCGCCATTTTCATTATGGCGACATGTGGCGTGATAATATAAAATGTATCGTGACCGATTTAGGTTTAAGAAACTTGAACTATTTCCAGTTTTTTCTATCTGTCTCTGCCTGTCTTCTATCTGTTCTTTAATCAAAATATTATGAGTAATAGCATCTCTAAAGTGGTACAATAAGTGAGTGATATTGAAATCTATAATGTTACGAGTGCGATATGAAATCAATGTAATTACGATTTAAACTATCTAAAATAAAAACACTTAAAAGTAAAAGTTACTTAAATTGTATATACGATTGAGAATATATTCTCTTTAAAATGTAATAATTAATAATAAATTGTAAAAAGTCAAGCTATCTATTCAAAATTGACTAGTTATATTAGGATACGAGCCATACGTGGTTGGCGTGAATCTAAATCACAAAATAAACATTTGACCCTTGTCAAAGTTCGCGCGTGCCCTTTCCGTGCCTTTTCTGCCACTTCTAATACTTTGTTTAAGGATTATTGCCACTTCATATGGACATCACTGGAACTCTGTATCAGATTTACCTATATAATTATAAAATATAAGCTTTTACGCTTTTTACTAATGTGCTAACATTCATCATTAATGCTAATTTTATGTTCCTTATTGTTGTTCTTTTATTTAAATAACTGTGGGAGAGGTTTTCCTTTAATTTATAAAAGAGGTCCTTATTATTTCCTCTCTTATAAGCCTTTAAATAAAAACCTAATAATTTAAAGATATACCTCTACATTTGCGTTTCTCTATGATTATATTTGTGGAAGGCACTTTCACTGAAAGCTATTTTAGTGGGAATTTATTTTTATGGAAAATGTGCTATCATTAATAAAACCGTTTATTATATGATACTATAAACTAAATTAATGTTTCAATGGTCTATATAATAGATAAACAAAGTCAGTTCAGTAATTTATAACACTCATCAGGAACAGCTGGACCGATTTTGATGATTTTTATTTTGTTGGATTTGTTGTTACGATATAATATTAAATATAAAAAAACAACGTTGAAAATAGAATACATTAATGTTTAAACAATGTCATAGACAAGAATAACTTTATAGAATTTTTTTTTGCGCTCATTCTATGATAAATTGTGTATAAGCGCTTATTTTCGAACAACTACACTAAGTTATAATTATTTTTGTGGTTGTTATTGGACAAAGTTTGTATGAGATTTAAAAACAGAAATCGAATAAAATGTTCGTTTTGAATTCTCAAATTAATAAGTGAATGAGAGAGATCTTCAAAGTATTGACATAATAGTGTATAGTACATTTATTGAGGAAGGTTATATAATATTGTGGTGCTACTAAATTTACGTGGGTGAAACCGCATGGCACATCTAGTTATAATTATTAATAAAACTGTCATAAAGTAATTATATAATATAATTATAAAAATATGAATTATACACATTTGATTACTTGCTATATATATTTTCCCATCTCCTACTATCAGTGCTTGTTCCAACTTTCACAAGTGTTTAAAAAGAAAAAAAAAAATGGCGCCAAACCCAAACGCAATATCACGTGCGCTAAAACGAACGCGTGGCGTGCGCTTTCGTAAGTAATGCAAACTTTTGCCATAGCAGAATTCTAGTTTTACTTTTCTATGTCTTCTTCTTTATCTTAACTATAATGAAAGCAAGCCGGGGGGGGGGGGGGGGGGGGGGGGGGGGGGGGGGGGGGCGGGCCCCCCCCCCAAAAAAAAAAAGGGGGGGGGGGGGGGCGGGGCCCCCCCCCCCCCCCCCCCCCCCAAAACCCCCCCCTCCCAAACCCCCCCCCAAAACCCAAAAAAAAACGCCAAAACACCAAAATTTCGTTTGGGGAAGGGGGGAAAAAAAAAAAGCAAATTTTTTAAATTAGGGGTTGCTTCTCCTTTTTTGGGGTGGAAAAAAAAGAAAATTTCACAAAAAAACAGACTCAAAGAAAAATATTTTTTTTGTTGACTTGTGTAATGATTTGGTCAACTTAGATAAATAATGGAAGGTTTAATATTATATATTGTTTAAATTAAAAATACCAAAGATTATGGTCTTTTATATTCATTTTGGATTAAGTTTTCAGTATCATAACGATGGACTTCAGTGGATATAGGATAAAATAAATTTTTAAAATAAAATGGCCACACAATTATTTAATCATAAATGATATATACCTATATGGTTTTATCGTAACCATGTCATATTCATTAGAGTTTTGACCACTGCATTAAAATATCCCATTTATTAATGCACTTGCGGCATTACTGGTAAGTACGCTTAAGTTATTTTAATATATTTTTTCAATATAAAGCCCTTTTAAATGGTTTCTTGATGAAATTCACCTATTTATTATTGATTCTTAAGTCCTTAAATGTCAGATATCCCATCTATCTTCATTCAAATAAGTAACAGTTTTTATATTCTTCTATATTGAAACTACATTGTTAAGTTTTTTTTTAATCTGCATAATAAAGGGACTCTCTCTATATTAATAACTATCTCCAAAAAATATAAATATTTTAATTTTTTAAACAACTGTTTTTCAATTTCATTGTTATTGCAGCTTGTCGACTATATTTGCTTTTTGCATGTTTGGCTTTTAAAAGACTAACTTTTGAAGTCATCCGAGCCAGTGGTAATAAACAATTGACGATGAACAATTTAAAAGTGTTTCAAATTCAAATTGTCATTTTTATGATTTTTTTAGAATAATATAACTACTTTTAATTTACACAGATGTCTAGAGTATTACGTTGTGGCATAATAGATTTGTTAGGCGCAATAAATTTTAAACATTTCAAGTTGTTTGAAGTAAGTTAAAGAAACTTTTCGAGATATTTTAACAAGTTGGTATAACTTAAATTTAATTAATTAAGTTTCGTCGTCACGTTTTACAGACCTTTGTTATATTTAACGAGATTTCGTTGTAAAAAGAATATAAAATGTAATTTGGTTTAATTCTTAAATTTTTATCGTTTTGTTTAATTCAAAACCATAATTTTTACTGTTTTGTAAAATTAATTGATCTAAGTAAGTGTACCACGCTTTTACTTCTTTTCATCGGACCTGCCGTAAGAAAAATATATAGTTGTAATTTTCTTCTTCTATTGGTTCCTCTCTATTATATATTACGGTTGGCTGTCAGTTTCGTGAAGCGTGATTGTAATCTATTTACCCACAACACAGGGCTCCCTAGTGCAGGGACTAGCGTTAGATCGATCTTGTCACAAACATATTTCTGTCATGAATAACGGTTTATTATTATTATTAAATAGAGGACAATATTAAGAACTCAGATGACCAAATTAGTCCGTTTATCGAAAGTTTGAAACAAATAAATCCTTCAGAGATGAAATATAATAAGAATATACATTAAGGATTCAACAACAAATAAACAGCAATAACAATTGGATATCGAAGAATCTCAAGTCAATAAAACTCGGCGTCCATTGCTAATGAATTGAGTTTTAATTAATGCGATCGGAGCGATCGGTCTCAGAATAATAACAGGATAACGCCGCGCCATTTTAAACATTCCCGGATCAATTTAATTTAAAACCGATAATGAAGGGTATGACTAGAAATGTGTTAATTATTTTAGTTAATTTAAGTTCAAGATAAATATTTTTTGATATCCGAGGTGGAAATGCATTTGCGCATCCCCTGCCCCGAAAGTTGCAGGGGATGTGGGACTCAACCCACACCAGCATCTCTGCTATTCAGAGACTGGGTGAGCAATACCCACTAAAACTACCTCGAATAGTTCCTACAAAGCCGCGTTACATCCAGGATCGCTCTCGCGTTCTATGCCATCTATGGCATGCCGTTGAGGTCCCGGTAGCCTAGCCTAGCCGGTAGCGGTAGCGGTACGTTCAAAAGCCTCCGGTGCAGTACACACTACCTACATAGGGGGTAGGAGATGGGCATATCTTCTCCTATTTACTCCTCGTATTCTAAACCTAGGATTCATCCTAAAGCTCTCCCTCTCTCGTTCTACTGTCTCGTTCTGTAATCTGTAGCATTGCACCACTGCATTAAGATAATTATGCTAGAAATTGTTTATTTATATTTAAACAAATCAAAATTTAACTTTGTTTTGTAGGTTTGATGTTGTCCTTATCTCATGAGTAATTTAAGAAAAGTAAAGTCTTTCTTATAAAGGACTTATATAGGTAGACTTGTATAGGAAACTCAGAGTAGTTTTGGCCTAAGTATAAGTGGGACTCTTAATCGTGCATCAAGCTCGGTCAAAGGAAGTATCGAAACCGGCATGTTTCACCCTTTCAAACGTTTCACATACGGAGTCGTTCTCGTACTTAGGTTTAAAAAACCCTTAAACTCACAAATCGGTGTCGTGTGTTAGGCACAGAAGGCTGATCACCTACGACCTACTAAGAGAATGAACTAAAGAAACAGATGCCATCTGAAGTCCATACCAATAAGGCACAAAAGCTTCGCTGGGTTATTTATTTAGTATATCTAGGTAACATAATGCACACAAACACATTTGAAATAAATAGATAAGAATAGTGTACCTACTAACATAAGTATCTACGAACTTGTCAATTCTGTGTTAAATACTTATACGAAAATACACGTGAAAAGTATTTATAACAATATGTATTAATGTAATTATAGATTAAAGCCTATCGATTATAATAACTTTAAGGTTTAAAAATAATTGTTTTCTAATTTTTCAGGATGCTGGGCGGCGTGGGCGGGCGGCATGCGTCCGTGCGGAGGCGCGGCAGCTCGCCGGGCGTTCACTTGCGTCGCGATATTATATCGCCGCCCGTGTCACCGCGCCCCATGCGTCGCCGACGCGCTGTCGCCGTCTCCGATCACAAAACATGCGCGCTTATACACACTCGCCTCAAACTCGGCGACATCATGTTAGTACATATTTGTTGGAATTATTTTATAATACAATTTTTTAATAGCTACGCTAATTTGAAGATGCAAATGTTTTTGTACCTCCATTGAAAAAAAGTGGTATAGAGTTGAAATTAGGTATGAGTATGGTGAAGAAATTATAAAGGTTTTTCTTACCTTTTCGCTAACGACATATAACAATGTATGGTGGGGTAATTTTTCAACAACATCGATTGAGAGAAATTTTTGGTTATTACACAAAATAAAAGTTTTATTCTTAATACGTTTCTACAATATTTTACGAAAATATAAAATATACGAAATCTTAGCTCCAATGGTCAGACGAGTTGAATATGCTTATTTGGCTTATACTCAAATGGTTCCCTAACCTACTTTGTGACATCAACGTCGAATTAATTGGCAGGACCTTTGAGAAGTTATAATTATTATTGCTGAACATGACAAACGCTTTCAATAGTTACAGTACATATAACTTTGTCAAACTTACCACCTCAAACAAAAGGTATGGTAAATTTCAAGACTTATTCTTCCACTATAAAATACAACATACGTATGTGCTTTATATAACATAAATTATCTGTACCTACAATTAAAAATAGCTGTACTCAGATCGAATTTAGAATAATGCTGTGATTATCCTTCAAAACAAGAGAACGTTAACCATTTTCCTAAAAAACTGAACTTCACAGTCTCTCCTGTATATTGTTATAACAAATTTGTAAAAAAAACTGATTTCGCTCACATAAATTATTTCTCTTTAAAGTCCGTAATACCAAACAATTACAGCCCATTTAATTTTTGTGTTATTAAAGAGTAAATTAACCTTAATAATAATATAATTTATCAAACTAACATTTTATTTTGGTTACTGCGCCCTCTATCGTCACTTGTATAAAACTTGACAAGATACAGGGACCTCTGTGTTTCATAGAAACATTCCCATCGTATACTGTATGGCATAGCAACTAAGTTTGTCATTCCTACAACCACTTAGTTCTGTAGACGATAACTAGAGTTCGCTAATCGCAACTTTATTGTTACTTCTATGAAAACAGATGGCGCCTCTGTCACAATAAAAAAAATTCTTTTATGTAAAACTTGTAACGTTACAATAATGATTAATAACATATTTCTTGCTTATGAAGAAGGGTTTGTGGAAATGCTTACAATAGCGCGAAACAAATAATATTTGTTTATTTTCTTAATTTCATAGCAGAGTTTCACTCAACCCGGAGTGAAACCCGTATAAAATACATACATTGGACTCTTGTAGAAATGTTTTTTTATCGTAGGTCCTACCAAACTTAGTCTGCTTTTGCTCGGCCAATGTAAATGGAACAGGCTCTACTCCTGGCTCCACGTGGCGAGATGCCATTATTGATTTCCGGCGCTAGAACAGGATAGCGTTATGCCACAATTTGTTGCACTATTTTCCATCTCGCTTATTCGCCAATATATGACCTATTTTTTTGCCGCTTTCCCTATATTAATACAGCCTAAGTAATTAAGTAGATGAAAAGTTGACAGGGCAATAAATAACGTTTATTATTATTTAGAAAACGAGTTAGTAAATGGGGAATTGTAAATATATAATTAAAATGTAATTTTTGAATTAATTTATTGTATTATTTCTAGTTGAATACTTATCTTCTATAGAAGCCTCTAACAGATGCTCTTTTGTAAACTTCATCAATATTGCTTCGGCGATTTAAGTGCTAAAGATTAACAATCAAACAATGAAGTCTCGTGGGCATGGGGCACATTTCTGTGTCTGTTTTATGCAAAATTTGACGCGTGTAAGCGATCTGCCTTCTGTGTCAATCAAGCCGAAACAATTACTGTGTAGATAGTAATAATGGAAAAAACTAATATGCTAAAATCTTTCTACATCTCTTTAACTTTTCATTTGTTAATATTTTCTGAAAATACAACCTCCGTGGCTTATTTAGTTGTTAGTGCAAACGCTTCGTTTTCTAGAAAAACAATATTTTTGATATGGTCACAAAAACTGAACTCGGAAATGTGTCCCCGAGCCCCATTTGGGGGTAACGGCTACAGTTCATTTACGGTAGCGGGAGTTTCGGTTATTGTTGTAACGTATGACATTTCTTCACAATTTGCCCTTCACTTGTGACTCGCTGCCCACTTAAGTTTACTGATGTATCTGATGATGATCAGCTATAGTTATCAGTTCATATTATCTGTGTCGTGATAATCGAGATTATTTACTACAGGTGGAGTAGTTCACTGGTATTTCAACTATCTATGTTAACGTCCATATTAATTTGTTGAGTCTTAAAATATCAAATTTAAAAATAGTTTAGATATGTAACGAAAGAGAGAATTTACATTGGTTTAAAAAAAAAGATTACGATATATGCCAAATGCATCGTTTTCTTGTATAATGATTATACATTTTGTTTTGGAATTCTATGTATTTCAAATATGTCATGCGGAAAACTTATAAAATGATTGTATACTCAGCGTCAGATCGTGTATCCAAAGTAAATCTTGTCCAAAACAAGAGAACGCTATTTTGTCGATATTCGTGTGTTTTGTGCTGTCTGCTGTCGGAGAAGATAGTGCATAGTGATAGACGAAATCTATTTTCACGTCCTGTTACCCGTGGTTAAAATAAGACAATATGCAGACCAATAGTCTAAAAAAACAAAGATTAAAATAAAATTAATTCTCATATTTGTTTTAATAATCTTACGGGGTATTATTTATTCTATTGGCTTTGTACACCATTCAAAAGAGTCTCAAACGGTGGTCTGAATACGTCTATATATTTTGTTAACAACTCACACCATATTTATGACAGTTACCATATACATATAATAAAACGACAACAGTAGGTAGTACTATTAAAAGAAATATATTACCAAAAAAATATGGTTCTAAAAAACCTCATGAAAATTTTATCATGCTATCAACACCCATCATTGCACTTGTTATACGTCATTTATTGAATTGGTTCTATCCTGTGATTTATACTGTTACCAATACAATAACGGTTAAATTGGGCACTTATCATCCAAATACTATTTATCATCCAGATACATGTGTAGCCAACACTTGTATCATCTAATGTGATGGAGATACTCCGTTGTTTTCTGGTTAATCCTTTGCGCACTTCATTTCCAACACTCAAGAGATCAGGACTTTCTCACTGTCACCCTAAACCCTTCGTTGTTTAAAGATCATGGCTATAGCATTATCAAAAACCGAAATATATATTATTTATAAATAGTAGATAATGTTTTATCGCGTGATTACCTTACACCCTAAAAGTATTAGTAGTTGTAATACACACACATAATATTATACGTACGGTCGGTACGCATTTTGGTCGCACGAATAACGGAGGATCGTAGAATTTTGGGTCCACTTTTTGCAGTGTAATTAGTTTCACTATAAAATTGATTTAAGGTCTAAAAACTAAAATATACACGTCACCTATTCATTCAGCTTTTGAGCAGAACAATTAATTTTATTCAAACATCTTATCATTGTATAGAAACAGTTTTAATAACACACACAAATTACAAAGTACGTACTTTGTAAACGTCGCTTTTAAAAAGCATGCAATTACTTTGAAAAACAAAAAGCGAACCTTCTACTTATTTCAACAACTTGGCAGCTAACTTTCTGTACGTATTGGAGCTCTTTTGTCTTAACGTTGTGTTTTTTAGGACCTTTTTGAGGAAATAAATGGGCTATAGGAATATATTGTAATGTATGATCGGGTACCAAGGTTAGATATACATTAACCATTCCTAAAAATAGTAGCAATACTCAAAGTTATGCATGTAAGCGATCGAAGTTAAGTATGGGAATTCAATTGCATTTTAAAACAAATAGCGTCACCTAATTGTCGTTGGTCACTAACGGGATAATAATAACAATCGCTTTTCAACTCCAAGTGTGTTAGGGACACTTCTTCTTGATTAAGAACGGTAAACGCACGCTCACAACATCAATACAAAAAAATATAAAAATCTTACGAGATAAAATCTCTGCGGTAGTAATGAGCCGCGACTGAGCAATGTACTGTTTGTAGGGCGGCATCTGTTTGCTCGGTGCACTGTAGGTGGAGTGCATGTCAGGGTGTGACTTTGTGTGTCGATAAAAGCTAAACGCTGTGACGTTAAATGACTTGCCCATAATGGCCTCTGTTTTGAGTGACTGCGGCCTGAATACGGAATTTTAAGGAATTGAAAGCGAATTTTGTTTTAACTCAATCATTTGGACCATATCAGCATTGTTTTTAAGGGCTATGTTTTAATAAATTAGTTTTAAATATTTGTTGTTTTTCCTTGCTTAGCTTTGAATTACATTAATTTTGAATACAAATATGTATATTTAAATATAAAATGTAAAACCCTGTTAGACAGATTTTTTTATCCATTGTGAGCATAAAATGTTACTGCATTAAACATTTATATGAAAGACATTGATCCCGGATTCGAACATGTATACATTACGGAAGTAATAGTGTGACTTAATTTGTTTAAAGTATACTATATCTACGAAGGTAAAACTGTATTTTATCTCCACGTTATACACAAAAGCCTACATTTCCCAGTGAAACCTTGCGTTGATGTAGGTTACATGAATACGATTAATTATACAGCGTTCTGCCTGTGAAATGAGTGGCGTAAGAAAGAATGTATGCTCTTCGGAGCGTTGGCCGTAAAAAAATATTCGCCATCAAAGATATAATAACTATTTCTAAAATTAGTGGTACTATATTGCTCGTCTTAAATAAATTATAATAAAATTAGTGGTATATATATTGCCTATGACTGAATATAAAAATTATAAAAAATATACAAGAAATAGAGATGTTTTCACATGTCCCCTAATATACCATGTGTTCTAATTTTCCAACAATATGTTTGTGCTACCAGTCAAAAAAGACAAATGTTACAAAACAACACATTCACATAAGCCGAAGCTATAGAATTGCTTTCATCTATATCTTAACTGGCTTACCGTAGCGCAGATCTGTAGTAATATTATAAGCTGAGTTTCTTTGGTTGGACCGGACCGTTCCCGTCTACGGGAACAAAAATTCGAATCAAATAATTTTGTGTGGGAGAGACCATTTTTGGAGGTATATCATATCCCGTCTCTCATGTTGCAAAAAGGGGAAAGAATATTTTTTCTTGAGCAAGGAAGAAAGCTTCCATTGCGTGTGCTGCCTAAACGGTGAAAGTTTGGAAAATACGTGTGTGACGGTATTTTTTTGTTTTTAAAACTTATGCAAATTCCTGTAACAGCATATGTTTATTTTTCGTTGGATTCCTATAACTTTTTTATGAAAATAAACTTTGTTCTAAAATAACGTTATCCTTATTAAACTTATTCACTCACTTTATTGAGAACACAATGGCATTCTACATGATTTGATTTCAAATAATACCCTTGAAGATAATAACATTTAAAAAAAAACTCCTCAACAGAATAATAGTCAAGTACAGCGAGCTTGTTTACGCCTTCCTATAATTAAAACCGCGAAAAAAAAACAGTAATGTATGAACATACAGCTTAACAGTAAATACAAAAATATACCTAATTATAAAGTATAAAAGTACAGCAAGGAAGAATGAATACCTTTACGTGTAAGAGAAGAATGTATTATAAAGGAACAAGGATCCCTGGGTCTACTGGTTTCTAGGCTCTCAGGTCAATTGCCGGTGCATCGGGCATCGACCTCGGTTAGTAGGTCGCGGGTCGCACGATGCAGCTATGACCATTATACCTACACTTGAACTTTATCGGAATTTCTTAGTAGATTTCCTGGTACTATTGTTTGATCCTGAGTTTTATGTAGAGCTTATTTATTAAGAAAGTGAAGGCTCGGGATTTTTTTAAGGTAGAACAAAAAGCAAAGATTACATTCCCTAAAATAATATAAAACATCTTGTATATTGTTATAAGTTTTATTAGTAGTGTTTGCTATAAGCCTGCCCCTTAACTACAAACATTCTTAAACACCAAACTATACATCTATATAAAACTAATCTTAATTCTACTGTCTACTTAAAAAATTAAAAAATCTATTCTGGTGAAATGACAAAGATCGTTAAATTCGTTTTTTATTATTTAATCCATGAAATAATTTATTACTTCACAGTCATATATGTTTAAATTCATCCACCCAAAAATGTAATAAATCTGATATAAATTGTACTTTTTCTATTTCAAAAACATCTATACAATTGATTCCTTTGTTTCTTTCCAGAGTTTCGCTTGACTAGTTAATGCACTGCTACTTTATGATATATAGAACAAAGTATTGATTTCCAACTCAAAAATATGCAAATTATTAAATAATAATTTATAACATAACCTTATTGTAGCTGATTGTTTGTAGTAGCTAATGCTCTATGTGCAAAATACGAGTTATTGCAAGTCGAAGGTATATCCTCCTACAATGAGCGAAACAGCAGTATTTTTCCATGTAAAAATACATGATTTCTATCTTCTACGTTAGCCATTAAAAGAAGGAATGGTTCAAGTTGTTGGTAATGGCATAGTATAAGTAATATATTCCCTGACATAAATGCGAATGAAATTATAGTTTAAAAATAAACACATTCTCACACGTACTTTTAGTCAGTAACCAAGTCAGTAAAAAGGTTGAATAAAAATATCTATCAGTATTTAGAATCAGTAAAAAAATATTTTTTATCAAAATTCGCCATGGGAAATTAAAATGTCGATCACAAAAGGCTAGAGTGAAGTATGATGCTTGTTGAGGCGAAGAGGTTCTTGCATTCCATTATTCAATATTGCTGAGTTACCATATCTTGAGATTGGAGCTGTGCATTAAATCATTAAGATAATAACGTGACCTGAAAGTTTATCCGAAATTTATATCGTCAAATATTTTGAAATCATTATCTAGTGATGTAAAATCCGATGAACACTTTATTTGCGGATTCATCTATACAAAACGTGTGTACAGCGGGATTCATTTGTTAGTTATGAAATTTTCAAAGAATCCTCGATGATTTTAGAACTCTGCGTTTAAAGACAAAATTTAAACATAAAAAATCATGATAAAACTAACAACTTCATATTTACTGAATACAATATTTTACTACTGCCTTCACGTGCCAATCAAAACGGTCAAGCGGTAATCCTGACATGGCATAGTTCGTCTATGATGTATGTGTGCGATGTGTAGACTCGAAACCACATTTGACAGGAAGAGATATATGTTTTTAGAGCTCACTGTCTCTTCAAGTTATGTAGTTGTATAAAAAAATTACCATCAGTGTCAGTGTGACATTAGAGATACAATTTGATTACAGCGAATTTTTATAAAACAGGCAAAAGGCATCGTGAGTACGATCAAGTGTCAACCACGTGAAATTAATCAATTAATCGCGCAATTCGCTTATATATTTATTCCCTTGTTGAAACAATTTTTAAATAGGAACTAATTAGTACAAGTGAAAAAAGCAATATAAGTGTTTAATTTAGTAAATTATAATTGTACTAAAATCTCATGTTGCTGTGTTATAATTTTATAATATAACTGATTTACTATTTTCAGACTACAAAATTTGTAGACATTATTTTTTTAATATTGTTTTCGTTATAGATTTTACTACTATTAAGTACTATTCATTTAAAAGAACAAAACGAAATGTAGCAATTACAAACCATATTTTTTAGGATCAAATCGTAAGTAATTCCTTGCGTGTACTAAGGCTACTACAATTTACATATGTATAATTATACTGTACGTGCACCTTTATATGAAGACCGGCGGCGAAAACAGAGCGAGTGAAAATGAAATAATCACGAACAAAGAGTCTGTGAAGTGCAATATTCGGCTGACGTTGTACAAAGCCTTGCGCAAAAAGCCTACTTTTGAAATCCTATTCTAATTTTTCGTATATTTTTTTATAAATCCACATATTTTATTACTTCGTTATAGGCTCTGGCAGTGATCATTGCTCAAATTTTGTATTAAGACCAGCGCATAGACAAGTCATTGCATTACATAATAACACAAAACATATCAAATCTATACGTATGGTAGTACGAATCAAGGAATAGACCATATTCGTTTTTATGCAAACAGAAATTTATAAAAGCGTTAACGTTCAACGAAGAAATTAAAAAGCATATCAACCAACCCAGTTTGTGTGTGGGAGCAGTCTCCTCTTCCTGTTAATAAATTATTAACTTCATTATATCTTTATAGTAACTATACATTTAATTTGTTATTAAACAATTTAGTGAGTAAATTCACTTGAGACTTGGAAAAATATAATTATGTTTTTAATAAATTGTCATACTTTAAATCGATTTGTACATCAGGAAGCCCGAATGGATAATTTGTCATTTTTACTTCAGTGGCATTTTTTTTTATATAATGGGGCAAACGAGATTGCGGGACGACCAAAAAGGGCAGTCTTCGCAGAAAACTATAGAAATAATATGTAAACGAAATGTTACGAGTCTTGGACCCAAAGATGGACAAGTGTCAGGCACAGATTACTGATCATCCACTTAACCTTAAAAATAACCCCATACATACTGCACTACACACTACACCCGTAGGATTATTATTTATAGCTTTTATGAATAAGTTTATTTCAGCGGTCAAATTGATTTTACGCTATTTCCTCTTGCAGCTGAAATAGTCTTAAATATTTTACATGGCAAGAAACTAATTTCGTAACTTTGTAGTTCCGACTTTCGAAGAAATATTTTACAGTGTATTTATTACTTGTGCTTGCCAATAAAATTTAACAAAGCTAATGCAACACATTTTTGTAAGTTTCTTTCAAATTTCAATGTTCTTAGGTGACAAATTTGTAATATTATTGATTTTATAGGCAAGTTACACTTTCTAAGGTCTCAAAAGTAGATAAACACATCTATACTTTAACAAAATACGACTTTTTATATGAAAAAATAAGGTTTTGATTTACATTTTAAATAAAATGTACTTTCTATAGAAATAATATTTATGTAGTAAAATATTATTTTTATATCAATTCGTGAATATGTTTGTTCTTAAGTAGAAACGTATATAATTTTATTTTAAATGAAAATCCTAAACACACGCATTTTAACTTGGCAAAGTTTTTCTCGTGAAAAACGAAAAATATACAACATGTTTAATTTTCATATTCACAAAAATTCCGTGTAAAATTAATTAAGTATATTGGATTTAGCACAGAGTTTATCGGTGCCTAATTGAAAGGCAAAATGGATATTTACCTCAATTTGACACGTTTATTTTTTATCTCAATTTTTCTATTAGTTGGCCCATGACCCTGCCTGCTGTAACGAAACATCGGTTCATTCGTCTTCTTAATAAGCTATTATTATGTCAAGCTGGCTGGCATACCAGGATGTATATAACCAGAATAAACAATAACTATATAACCATACTTCCCACTGAGAGTATACGGGACCTTCCTCATAAATGTTTTTACTTACCTGTATCAACCTGTGTACCCTTAATTTGTATCAACCCAAATATCAGATTTCCGTAGCTAATCGCAATTTATTCAAATATAATATTTAAATAATTTTCTATGAATCGCAGTTGAAAAGTATTCATGCACCGTTTATACATAGGCATTCAAGCGTTCTTGTTCTGCCACAGCTAGTATACCATTAGCTAACTCAATTTTAATCATTTTAAACGTAAATAATTTTCTTTACAACGAAATTTAAATAATAAATTTCCATATTACAAAAGAAGTTCGTGTCACCTTTTCCGTTATATATTATTTAGTTCAGAATATAAAAATCTTTAATATTAACATCAACATTCACCAAAATGAAGCACGCATTAGACCACAAAATTATAAACTATCCTGATCGAATTAGTAAAGTTGATGTATTTTCTCTAATCAAGAAAGTAGAAAGGAATAATATAAGTGATATATATAAAAGTAACCAGATACAAATAATTTTAAAGTTGTATTTGAACCTGTTATATGACATATGATATATATTGAATGTTTCCATTTTTGTTTCTTTCATTTTATTTCAGTTAAATATAATAAACGTAAACATTACAAATTACGCACTAATAATTGGGATCAGTACTGAAAAGTATTTATTTATAAAGAACCATCATAGCCGTAAGAAATAATTATTATTAAGAAATCACCTCACATAGTGTACTTTATAAAGTAAACTAGCTGTATTTTGTTACGTACGACTAGCGCGTGACGGATTACTTTTAGAAGCCTCTCGTGAATAGGCCTGGTTGTTGCTGTGCGTTGCCTTTCGTATTTCAATGTTTTTGGCTGAAGCCTTTTCGTCTTTATCATTTAGGTCTCTTGTTTCTTCGTATAATATGTGTCAAGTAATGCACCAATGGGCTTGAATTTGACAAAGTGATAGCGTAAGTAGTGATTTAAAACTATGACTATTCATACAAATAACTTGGATACGTTATTGTGTACTGCGAGCTACGCCGTAGCGCGCCTACGTCTATCTACGGTCAAATTGATATTTGTTCTAATTTCTTATGAGTGATTAAGATGTTGCAATTCGAATTGATTTATTTTATATGGATGGGTTTTTATAAGTGATATACTCGAAACGAACTACGATGACAATATTTGAATAGACATAATACAGTTAGATGCAGACGCCAGCCAGTCATACAATGAGTATTCAAAGTATGGTTAATTTAAACCAACCTAAGAATTCAATTTCTCTAAGATTTGTTAACGTTGAGTTTGAATACAAATGTAAAGCTTTAAGCTAGTATTATATAAATGAATTGTGAGGGTAAAGATATGAAGAGTGGAAAAGTAGGACATTGTTAGTGTAGTGCACCTTTTGCAAAAAGTGTGTTAGGCGGTTGCCGTTGGGTCACCGCCAAACTGTCTCCTAGAAACATCTCAATTGATGCTCCAAAGATATGAGCGACCCAAACTCAAATAGTTCTTTTATCAATTCAATTTATCTATGTTTTGTAATTCGAAATGTATGTCGGATATGGATAGTTATTATTAATATTTTAGTAAAATAAATACGTTTTATATTAATATTATTAAGGAAGACAAAGTCAATATACTCGTAGATCTAGATAGAGTCTATATATTTAAGAAACCAAAAGTAATAATAGATTTATGTATGAGCTAGCTACGTTGCATTGGGCTGAATATTCTAGTTTAATAAGTGTAGGACATTACCCAGATTTTAAAATTATTTAGTAAGCTAAAGTTTGCATCCCTGTATCTTTGTAAGGAATCTGTTTTGTTTGACATTTGTGAGTTTACAAATATACCTGCGAGTGGAGCGTCGAACGTCGACGTTTGGGTCAGATCGGAGCACTGCGGCGCGGCGTGCGAGCGGATGCGCGCGCAGGGCGGGTGGCGCGGGGCGGGTAGGCTACGTGCGCGGGCAGTGGCGTGGAGCGCGCGCCGCGGACGCCCGCACCGCCGCACCGCAGTGACGAGCAGCAGCCCGCCATGCCCGGCCCGCGCCCGTCCCGCGCCTGACAGCATGGCCGCACCGACCGCCAACACCGCACGCAGCCACGCTCTGACCACGGTACGGATTCTTCCTCCCGAGCTGACCGTGCTTCTGTCCTCCGCAGCACGAAACTAGACGCCCCACCGCCCGCTAGATGGCGCCGCGAGTCGCTCCTGCGGCGAGTTCGCTCCGCCCGCGCCCCGCTGTGTCTTTTTCACTCTCCCGTTCGTGTGCATAAAATAATAATTGTTCGGTGACGGTGGTGGACAGGGCCGTGAGGCGCCGAGCCGTCGCTGACGTCAGTGGAACCCGGGCTCGCCGCCCGCGGCTTCCCCGACCTTCCGACGTCTGCCGCTCCTAAACGTCACCGTAACATCTCACTAAAACTCTCACTGTCTTTGTGTCCCATGATCGGTTGTGTTAGATCGGTATCGATAAAAGCAATAAATAAAATCTGCTCCGCCTTGAGCATAGCTAATGGATCGAAAGTGTGTAGGTTTCATTCATGTAATTCACTCGTAGGGACGGCGATTGATCAGTACCTAGCAACGCGACGGTGGACGGACGTCTCTTATCGAGTTGAAGCTAGATGCTTTGTGGTTTTATTACGGAAATGGAGATACGAAAGGCGATATTTCGTAAGAGATTCATTTAGTTAAAGGAGTGCGCCCGAGCCTCGCGCCGCGCCCATGCCCCTAAGTCTGGTGAGTGTTACTCTGTAAGGCTTCATTTGACGTGCCATTTCGCGTGAACCTTGTGTAGGTGTTTCGTCGTTATTTACTGGAATGTCAATCTCCTGTAGGAAAATGGGAACCATCACGTGGATACAACCACACGAGTTACATGTAAACACGACAATAATAATATGCAGGCATTGTCTTGGTGAATATTGTATCAGGTTATACGTAACGTTCTCGGCAATATTGACTAAGGGCGTTTCGCTATTACATTTATCCAAAGGTGGATAATTGACATAAAAATCGATGTATCTTATAAGTTTTAAATGGTATGTAATATACTTTCGTAATTAAAACACGTAAGGAGTAGGGAACATTCCTATTCAAAACAACAATTAATAAATTTAAATATCACAAACAGTTTCATGAGTTAATATAACAGCTTTTTTAAATATCTAAATGCAACCAACATAAGCCATATTTAACGACACTAGATTGGTTTTCATATACGTAGATCCTTCATACTTGTTAATATTTGTTATGAAAACAAATCTAGGAGGATTCATAAATGTCAAATATATGTATAACTACTTTTATACATGTTAGTGTTCTTATCTACTGAATACTATATACTACTGACCCAGATAACATTAATTAATTATTATTTAACCGTGATCTAGATTCTGTAATCCATAACCTCTACAAGAAAACCTATTTTGTCTTAAAATGCGCAAAGATAAATTATATGGCTAATCTTTTATTTATTTAATTATGTACACTTTATTCATTCATATTTTTATACTAATTAAAACCTTACTACAAAAATATTAAAAGAAGTACACATAGGTATTCTTCAAGCACAGCCCGTCTATACACGAAAGCCCTGCAAAATTGATATTTAAGCTAGTCGTTGTTTAGGGAGTTTCGTAATTACATTATTGGACATCCAATCAAATTAATTTCGAAAGTAATACTTATATCGTCGTATCCTGTTGTTGTTATTCTAAATAATAAAAAATCTACATTTCTCTTGTTAAGCTCTATTTCGATTTGGTTCACTTTAAATTGTAGTAATAATAAGATATAACAGTTATATATAATAAACTAATTCTTATATTTGGTTATTACTCTATTCTAATTATGTATTTTTTAGTAATTATATCATAAGTAATTTAATAATTTTGTTAGAAAAACTTATATGGCATGTACCAAAACTATTTTTTAAATTCATTTCCACATAATTATTATTAACTTTACAGTTGGAACTAATGGAATTGAATTACATAATAATACCTTGACAACTTCTACATTAAACGTGTAAATATAAATGTGTAGGTGGTACACTCGTTATAAAGAGCTCAACCTCCATTACTAATACTGTAAACATTGTTGGCTTAGCGGTTAGAGCGTGGGGCTCTCATCCTTGAGGTCGTAGGTTTGAGCCCGGCTACACCAACATTCTGTCTATGTGTGCATTCAACACTCGCTAGTACGGTAAAAGTAAACATCGTTATGAAGCCGGCATACCTATGACCTTATTCGATGGCATGTTACAGGCACAAAAAGCTGATCACATACATTACGCCTATCAGAAAAAATAAATGATCGCGAAGCATACAGAAGTGTGGGTTCGAGACCTAAAATGTAGCCCCATTGTTTTTATTAATACAATTGATCAATCTTTTAAAAGTTATTATTTTTTTATATGAGAGATAGATAAGCCAGTATTTAAGACCAATTGTATATATTTTAAACATGTTGTTCCAGACTGCAAAACTTTTTTTATTTTATTATCGAGTCTCGATCATAAATGTTACACGCAATACTACATATTTGATTATATTGTCACGTAAGTATCACTATATAATAGTAAACAAACATTATTTATTTTATAATATAAGAATTTTATTACTCATAAAAATATTAACTATTACCAGCGCTGTATCAAACCAAACAAAAACGCTTCGAATTGTTCACAAAATTGGTAACTGCAAAATCATAACCAAGAATAATCGTTGCATTGTCATCGATGATATTGTTGCAAATGCCGTCCAGTTTAAGACAGACAGGGCGGCTGTGGAATTAGGACAAGTTGCAACCTTTGAAATTGGGTCACAAAAGTATCTGCTATATTGTATGTAGTGAAGACGCCGAATAACTATTACTGAATTTGTTTTCTATTCCTCTTTTAGTTATAATTACGCTGTAATGAGTGCTATTAACATTTCTTATTTATCATGTATTTTGTCTATATTTACCAACCCAATAATGAATTCAAAAAACCGTAGACGAGTAAAAGGGTTGAGGAGAGTTTTTTGTTCTTCTCTTCTCGAACGCTCTACACCCTTGATTTGGGTATTGGTTGTAAATGTAAATTTAGATCTTCCTTATTTCAATATTGGCGTTCATAAAGAACGCGAATAAATAAAGTTTGATTTCAGTATTTTGTGTTGGTGGTAGTATACTCATTTTAACTTAAGCGTGAGTAAATTTACGCAAGAAAAACTATAATATTGTCTTGTGTTTAAACGACTACAACACATTTAAATAAAACACCCAATCGTGCAAACATTTGATAAATTAAACAATTATTTACCATATATTGAGCAACCTAAAATCCTTGGAAAAGATAAAATATTCTTTCTTAAACGTCTTCAGCTCCTGGGAGTCAAGCAGTCTGGAAGATTTTTTAAGCAAAATGTACCATGTGTGTGTGTAAAAAAACGCTAGAATAACGCGAATAATAAGTAATAGACACATTATAAGTAGACGACGCAGCCTCCGTAGCTTTGTATGGTTTATTTATTTATTGATTTACAGCCCATACATGGCCAAGTTTCAACAAAAGTCCACAGAAAACCTTTTGCTACCTTTTAATCCTCTCTAAGTTTACCCTTAACTTTATTCAATGAATGCGAAAAGGTTTTAAAATGGCATTTAAATAAGACAAATTATTTAAGAATAAGAATAATTAGTGGAATAGACGCAGAGGTCATGAACACCTGACTTTAATAAAATTATTAGTAATCGCGTATTTTGTTTGCCAGTGTTATTTCGTCTTACATAATACTAATAATATTCTTTCCCTTTAATTTAGTTTCATAAATATCCCGTGCGAATGGGCGCCATCTCATTTTTGTGGCATAAATATTTACAAATTTAGGTTGTTGTTGTATTTAAAAAAGGGTCTGTATTGACCAAAAGATTTGTTTTCTCTCTAACGTATATTTCCTATTCAAGCTTCTGGGATTAATAGAATACTTCTTCTTCTTCATTAATAAAGGAGTAATTATTTAAAGCTATGGTAAATTAACTTAAATCTCCAAATGGCTGCGATGTTTCTTAATGAACGATTCAGATTACGAAGATAAGTCTTGATAGTACGATAAGGCTTACCATTATAAAGGTAAACATATTGAAAGCGCCAAAAAGCAAATGAAAATTACATTTGCTTTTTGAAAGCTATAAAGATTTTATATGTTATAGTTGTTTTAGTAAATCTACTATTAAATATAAGTGGACCATTCTGAATACGGTTGTTATATGGTTAAAGCGAGGTTAGAATTTATTTGTCCTTATTTTTAGCGGAGGACGTTGCGAGCATCTACTCTATAAAATACAGCAAAAGTTACTTTTGTCTGATTAGTTTATCTATATAAGTGAATGATAAGAAGTATAGGCTGTTATAATATACAACTGTTATACAATATATATAACACGTATATTTTTTTACATAAAACAGTTTCAAAGTAAAATTTAGATTTCTACTCACTCACTGGCTTTATCGGGTTTCGTTTTAATATCGACTATCAATGGTCACACTCAAACTAATTGAATTATTTTATTGGTTACATCCTGTGATGCTCGTGCAAGCGTATGCTATAATGGAATTTTCCGATACGTTGTTGTTCGTAAACCCCTAATGAAGTTTAGGGTAGCCTAGTAACTGCCTTGGTTTTTTATATGTGGTTTTCTGTGCATGCACTTGAAATAATTACTGTTTCGTCTTAAAGTAAAATTTACTGTATAAAAAGGATTGCAGATCCATGACAACCGCATTTTAAAAATCCAAGGTCTTTTTGTATCTATTACAAAATTATTAGTCTATTTAGATATTTAGTTCTTGAAATAATTAAGGTGTTAAACGAATCGATATTTAGGAATTACAGGGCATAAGCCCCCCTGTATACTTGTATAAATAAATGTATTAACAGTTTTTACGTTTTTACAATTTAATACGTTTATTTGTATTTTATAGTTGTGTCTTTTTTTTAATTTATTTTTTTATTTTCGAGTCAGTTGTATTTTTATATGGGAACTAGCTGAATCGGTTAACGTTGTTTTGCTAAATAAAGATTATTACAGTACTAATATAGCTATTCAAAATGAGTGTTGGTAAAAAGTAAAATTTAAGAATTACATGTATTTTAATACAAAATAATGTTTTATCACTTCGGGTATACACTTAGTTCAAAGTCAAAATAAAAACAATATATATATATATAATTCTTAATTTACATTTACTACCAGTTCGTACAAGACAACCTATTCACAGTCCTACAGAATATACACAAAAGTCATAAAAGTCATTGGAAAAATTTGTAAACGTTATTAAAATTAAAGTAATGCAGTCAATCAAGTCACCAATAATGTTTTTATAGTAGTTCCTTATTGCCCCAGTACTACTGGCTACGAATTTTATTTACCGTTTCGCTTTTGTTTTTCATTTATCATATCGATCGCAACTTTTTACAATAACTAGTTTCTTCAAACAAACACCTAATTTTTGTGAGAAAAGAAAGTTGTATATATTGTATAAATTATTATCTAAGGAACAATGGTGTAAACATTTTTGGTTTTACAATCATGAAAAATGTTAATGCTATGGATGTACATACAAAGTCAAATTCAAATTATATCGGACAAAGAATTAGTCTAGCTATTCAAATGAGGAACGCTGCCAGTAACTTCGGAACCTTGCCTAAAGGGACTCCTTTTAATAATATATTTTAGTTATTATATTTTAAGGTTAGTTATTGTTTTTATTGTTCTTTTTTTGTATTTATAAGCTAGGTTAAATTATAAATTATTGTTCTTTATGTAAATAATAGTTGGAATTTGAAATTTAAATCAAGTTTAAAAAGTAATGTTTATAGCAAATCATTTCAATAAATATGTATTTTTTTCTGATGTTACCAATGCGAATGAACAAGAAGTTTAAAAAAGCGAAACATACATTTTATGGGCCCACGAAAAACTAATGTTTTTAAACAAAGGCCGGCTCAGCTTGTTGCAATGAAACTCTAGGGTTTTAAGCCAGTCCTGATGCCACTTCCGTTATATTTTACTGTTCAAACAGTGACAAACATGATGTAAAAGGTATTAAAACATCGTTAAAAGCTTCCAATCTTTATTAAACTTAATAAAGAACCCCCGAAGCTTAAGACAAACCTTTCCCTTTAAAAATATTTGATGATTAAAATCGTCGTTATTTTCCGTCATGCAATTGCGTGTGCTTTCGGCTTATTGATATAAGTGCTTTCTGTAAACAACCCATTGTTAAAGCGAAGCAATTTTACCTTCTCGAGTATATTTGATAGCTTTCACATTAATTTTTAACGAAAATGATGTCTTTAGAAAAACTATCAAAATTGGTACCTTTTTTTAATATTTACCATGAGCAGCCGGGTCATTTAACTTGACGTAGTCTGATCCAACTCCTACTGTAGGTCCTCTGCCTTTCCCGGTTTTGATCAAAATAAGCATAGGTGGTCCAGTGATCGCAGGAAAGGAAAGATTAAATTCCCTCATTTAAAGTTGGTATTCGCGGGTCCTGCTTAAATTTTTACAACAAAAACTTCTACTTCATGACCTGAAGCGGTTTTTACTTATTATGAATCTAGTGATATTAGGTTTACTTCCTTTTCCTTATTAGTGAAGGCAATTATAAAGTGTTTGTTGTGTTAATTATTAGCGTGTGTTAAGTAATAAATTTAGAAATACATTAAACATTCCCATACTGAGCCTAGAAGACTACAATAACAAAATTAAAACTGCTGTCCGATGGCGATGAGCAATTCGCGTAATAATTCAGTTCTCATGAAAAAAATATTATTATGTAATAATAAAATTGTTAAAATATTTATTCACTGATGGTTCACAAAGTATTGTTTCTTTAACTTATACGTATCCTACGTGTACTGTTAGTACAGGCCGATATTTTATTATTAATCAGACTTGATATTAAGAGACATTAAAGAATCAGAACTAAGGTAAGAACAATTCTTTTTTCTTCAGGTGCAACTTTATTACTAAAAGTTGGTTGTTAACAACTTAAATTAGGTAAGTATCTAGTCTAAACAGTTACTCAGTGGATGTGATGCCGTTCCACCCTTTGTCACTTCTCCTCTTTTCAAATACACTTTTACAGTCACAGCCAGGATCGGAATATTTGGCGTTGACATATCGAACGACATTCAGTTTCGTAGTCATTTGGAGGGAAAGGCTAAATTAGCCTCCAAGAAGCTTGGTGTGCTTAGTAAGGCAAATCGGTACTTCACTCCGGGCCATCCCTTGCAGCTGTATAAAACGCAAATTCGGCCCCATATGGAGTATTGTTCTCATTTCTGGGCGGGAACTCCCCAGTACCACTTGACTGTATTCAACAAAGAGCGGTTTGAATCGTCAGCTACCAATCCTTTTCCGAGGGGTTTGATCCCTTGGCGTTGCGTAGAGATGTGGTGACCCCACATCTCTACGAAATCTTCTATTATACCCGCAGCTGAGTTTCATCATCGGACGTCGAAGCTAAATACGAAATTCCACACGACGTCCGTCGATATTTAAGGCAAATTTTGCCGCCCATCACAGCGTTCCGCAACCATGAATTCATCCTTTTACCAGCCCGACTCTCTCCTTGAATTTTGACTGTTATAATGAGCTAGTCATATCGACGCAAAACGTAGCCGAGATCAGCGATTTTCGTATTGTAACAGTTTGCATAAACTTTCGTGTTGTTCCCATTAGTGAAGGACTCTTTCATTAATTTCTCTTTGGATCCAAAGCATGCGGTCTCTGGTGCAAAGCATGCGGATGTAGCATCACATCTCAAAAGCTTCGAGGCACCTTCTTGTGACTTCTATGCCTCACAGCCGTATAGAGCTACTGGCTGTAACAGAGTAACATTCGAACCCTCAGTTTGATACTAATGTGGCAACAACATAGTACTAACAAGAGCAGACCGTATACTTCTGGTTTCTTCTACCTTTGTTTGCCATAGTCATTTTGTATGATGATTTGATATTTTAAAAGAGTACCGAGAGTTTTTAAGCCGACTAGTAGGGATGTCTACCGATACAAATTTAATGACGTGGAATAAGTGATAGGTATTTGTATCTTATATTCCATAATAAACATATTTTATTTTTTATTTTTACTTTTTTCAGTTTATCAAAATAAGCTTGGGCCTTTCGATTCGAGATTTAATTTCTTGATCGGTATCCTATACTACCCATGCCCCTAAGTACTTGTATCGTCGCACGCAATCAAGAGCTGCTACGACTTTAACAGATTTAATAGTATAACAGGTATTTGCAATATTATTGTTCAAACCGTCATTGTCCCTGACAGTGTGCACTCTGTCTGTAAGTGTTTGCAGCTCATCTACTGATGAAGCAACCAAAATTGTGTCATCTGCGTACCGTAGGTTGTTTATGATTTTCCATTCACCGTGGATCTATCTGTAGTACCTCTACAGCCCGCGTCATAGTGACCTAGGAGTATACATAAAAAAGCAGTATACATCTGACAAAAATCAATTTCTGTTGTTTCTTCGTAATTTACTCTCACGGTTGCTTTTTGATTTTATACAACTTTCTTATTGATCTAACAAGCTGGTGTCCGCGACTTCGTCTGCGCAGGATTAGTATTTCGAGTAGCTTATATTAGCGTGGAGTAGAAAAAAAGCTACAAAATTCAGTAGTTTTTACGGGAAAGAGTAACAAACATCCATCCATACTTACAAACTTTTGCGTTTATAATATTAGTAGGATGTAGTCTGTGAGACAATTAATAATGAAATCGGTTTGCATGTCTTTACGCTTTTGTATTAAGATATTTAGGACCTCAAGAATGAATTATCTCCCTTCTGTTCATCATACTTCAACCTTATCCTGTTTTGTTTGAGGAACAATTTTATTAAAATTGGTTAATAGACTTACCGTACGAAATTTTTCGCACTTACGAGCGTTCTTCTTTTTTACCACTGTTATAATCGAGTATCGTATCGTAAATACTATTGAAAAACTGGGTGAGCAGATTTATGTTTTTAACATCCAAGAGGTTTACTTAATCTATAGGAATGTTATCTGGCCCTGATGACTTCCCTTTGCTAACATTATAACATTATCATTCCCCTTTGTACCTATATATTCATTTGTTTGTTTCAACTTTTCTTTGCCTCTTTGTCTATCAACAAACCACCCATCTGCGTCAACTAAACTTGTTACATTTCTACGATTAAGTCCTTTTAGATTTTTATATGATTAAAGCTATTATGTTTCTTATGAAGCCTTTCCATGACCCCGCATTTTTCAGTGTAGAAATCATGTCTTACACTTCTAATTTCTTTGCGGATTAAAGCGTATGGTTCTTTATAACGGCTTGGATTAGAACAGCAATGGCTGTGGGAATACTTACAGAGCCTTTTCTTTTCTCCATTCCTTGTAAGATGCAGTCTGTCATCGATAATTGCTTTTTCTTCGTTTTTCTGGTTTAAGGAACTTATCGTAGGCATTGTTGATTTCATTTTTCAGGCCTTTCGAAAGTTCTTCTGTTGTATGTCAGTAAATTGGATTTAAAATTTGTTGAATTGAAACTTATTTTGATACATTTAGTTTGACGTATTGTTCAAAGAGTTTTTTACGTATACTCAGCTTTTTGGGTTTACACTATTAAGTTTCTTTGAGTTTTATTACCACTGCGTTATGGTACCCAGTAGCAGACATAAATTAGTTTGTGTTAGTACGTCAGGCGGTTTTGACACAATCTCTGTACCATTTATTAATCATGACAATAATATATTAATATAATAAATAATAATAGAAGAATAATTCTGTGGCCATATGTCAGAATATGATAAATGCAATTTCATTACTTTACAGAACAAGCAATTAAATTATTAAGAAATCTTAAAGGCACTATTAAAATATGAAACACTCGATATATTAATGAAGAATGTACTTATCATTATCTGACCTATGACCACATAATTATAAAACATTAAAGACACTAACAGGAAACGAAACTTAAGTGCGCTTAACGCTATCCAAAAAAGAAATTAGGCAATAACTATATTGTTTTTGTTTTGCATATTTATAATTAATGCATTTGGATGTTTTGTGTCTTTTGTATGGAATTTGTGAGACGGTTTATATTTGAATTGTTTGTGTTCCTTAAGTTATACATGCGTGCGTCGTTAATGGTAAAACGGTAACACTGCAGTATGAACATTCTATTTTTTTATTTGTTTCTTAAGAAGCGACTTCAACCAAATTTTAAATTCCCTATGTCATCGGTCTGCTATTTATGTAGTAAATATCACATTTGTATATTTTAACATATTTTTTAACATAGAAAATCGTGTATGTGGGATCTATTGTGAAATATATAGCTTGCAGACAATATGTAATTTGTGTTTTATATGTCTGAATGCTGTGATATTATACACGTTTGATATATATGAAGAGTGTAGAATCTTGTACATTATTTGAATTTTTTACTTTGAACTTTCATTTCAAATAAACTTATCGTTTGAACTTAGATTTCTTTTAACGCTAGTTGAAGGAAATATTTTTTGGCCATACGTCATAGAAGTGTTTTGTAGCCTTATGGAATAAAATTTTACCTACATGAATATTTGCCCTCGTCTTTCGAATAATTTTATTTGTAAGCTAATCAGCGTCACTTAGCTAAAATTGTTTTTCGTATTTATATTCCGTCGATAGACAGGTGAAAATAAACTTGTGTGACATTTTGGAATGTTCACAAGAAATTAAAAGCCAAAATTCGTAGCAGCCAAAAGGCACAGTACGCACTAATATTGACAATTTCGGAGATTTCTGTGCTTATTGATCAACGAAAAATAAAGTATTGTACGTGATTAAAATATGTTGTCATAGCATAACTTTATAATTTTTAAGTCAAAATTTGATAAATATTAATTTGATAAATTATAATAATACATAACTTCAATCCGGTTAAACAGTTTTTTCTTTAAATATTAACACAAAAGTTGTCCAAGAAATGAGTTTTTTAACAATAACCGAAAATCCTTGATCGATGATTGCCTTCTATTAATTTTAAGTCTACCATACGTACACCGTTACGTACCATATGTACACCAACTAGGTACATTTTAAGAGACAAAGATTAAAGAAATAAATTTCGCATAATGACATTTCGCCCACTGCCTATTTTCGCGTTTAGTTTACGTACACAATGTAGAAAGAACTGAACTAAAGAAGAAGATGATATATATAGAAGAAATATATATATTTAAAAAATTCTTAAATATCGGGTCAGAATAAATATAAAACTAACTAACTTTTTGCTTTCTCTAAAATGTATTTTCAGAATACTAAAAATGTAAATGCATAAATATAGACGCGAATATCTGTCTTTCTCTAAATAAGTCTGAATTAAATTTCATGATACCCTTAACCAACCAGTGCTGCATAACGAGAAACGAAACATATATAACCGAATCGAATGCTTTAGGCAATTCGGATATCGTGATTAGGATGGAACTCTTTTTACTATGTATATATTGTTTATACATTATATGCATGTGATATGATTCAAATTTTCGCATTAATAATAACTAACGCGAGTTAAAAAAGAGTAGGTACTATCATATTTCAATCTAGTGTTAAACATTATCTAAAACTTAAATAACTATCTATTTATTTAATTAATAAAAGTCTATAGTAATTTTTTTGTAAGTTATGTTATAATAGTAATTTTTTACCCCATATTAACACATCATAACGTCGACGACTTGAAATTGACATGTTTTATGGAACAGTGAATATGACTGCCACGAATTGCTTAAAATATTAAACTTAAATGTAACCGATTACAGAACTGGTCATACTGAGCTGTTTTATATTCCCTCTCTGGGTACAAACGAATTTTTAATCTATATAATAATGGTAAGTACACCATATTATCTCTACACGTCTTAGATTATCAATAAATTGTTAAATAATCATAGCAAATTCAGCTCCCACAGGAAATATTAAAATAACTTGCTACGTAGGTACGATTGTCTATACTTTATACGGAGATACAGTTTCAGAGTAATTTGTATTATTTCTAATTTAGACTTCTAAATTCAAAAAAAGCGTATTTATGTGTGAGGTTATATTAATGTAACACTATTATAGATTATACTGAAAATAGGTATTTATATATATTTGATTTGAACGCTGCGTTATCGATAAGTCTATTTATTGCGAATGATTTCACAGACGAAACCTTGTATTAAACAAGATTAGGAATAAAGAAACAATAATTATATTCGCAATGTGTACGTAGCACAATATATAAGAAACATTCATATCATTGCATTAGCATAAAACTTAATGACTTATTCCAATCGAATATATAATTGTATGACTTGTTAATATTCATAGGGAAAGCTATATGGTCATACTTCAAACGAATATCAACCTGTACGATGGTGTTTCAAACAAAAATACAGTGGCAATTTCTTGATCAGGGAAGATGACAAGAGTGTGACGTCACGCCAGCCACACTCTGCGACTGCGGCTATCGATCGGATGTACTCGTCTCATCCCGTTCTCGCACGTGTCTGTGATATCGTCTGTCCCTCTTTTACCCACGAAGCCTAACGCAACGAAATACGCTACTAATATTTATTTTAACGCAACCTCTCGGGCTGATGAACGCACACGTGGTAGCCAACTATTCATTCCATCGCTAAATTGAACCTTGATGGCTTGAGATTTATAATGATCGTTTTTACAAAATATATGTATATACAAAGTCTACTAGACTAGACTGACACTTTATAACAGCGATACTGGAAAGTATGAAAGTGTTATAAAGGATATTTAGTAATAAGAAACAAATAAATATTAAATAACGTTGTCTTCGCGAAATCTATTAGAAAACTTCTGATTATTATCATTCTGTTGTACATAACTGAAAAAAATATTCAAAATCAAACAAAACTTCAATAAAATTAAATTAATACTAAATTTTTTGTGATACTTAAATTTAGCCCTTAATTTATAAGCAGGAGGCCTAACATCTTATTAGAATATTTTAAACACATTACTTTAAAAAAATATCTCTAAAATCAATAATATTTACCTAATATCAAAATACAGATTTCCTTAAAATTTATAGGTAATGTACATACCCCAAAATTCCACACTTCAAGGTATAGAACGCTAATAGTAAAAGTATTATTTTATACAAAAATACACGCACAAATTACAGTCACAAATAGAAATATTCAAAGTAAAGTAACATTTTTCGCGCCTGTTTCGTTTCGATGACAGCTTTGGTCATTTTTGGCGGGAAATTGGCCTATATCCGATCTTATCGCGATACACCTTTTCGAACAGTTTTTATTCTCATGGGCGCCAGCTAGTTGCATGGAAAATCGAAGTCGACATGTACTTCATTCCTACAGAACTGAGTTTTACAAAATGAAATGTTATCTATTCTACAGATAAAATAGATGTCAGCTAATTACAAATAAAATAATAGTTATTAAATAGTATGTCAAAGCTATTGGATTAGAAATGCAAAACATCATTGAATTTTTTTAAATTTCGAATGAGCCTGAACCAAAAGCAAGAATTTTGTACCGACTCCATTTGAAACATTTATTAGGCATAAAAATTACTTCGGTCGTAATAAATATACTTTAATTAAACAAATGCTAATATTTATAATTATGTATGCAAATATTACAACTATTACTAATCGGTCCAGTAGGTTTAAAACGAAACTCTTTAAATACTACAAACATATTATAATTAAATAGATAAATTACACATTACTTATAATTAGTATTACGAATATTTCATCCCCATACCTCTGTTACATACAGCTATAAATAATCGAGCAGAACCAGTTAACCGTACTAAACTGTTTATTTACACCTAATTAGCCGATCCAATATGAGTTTATGAGATGAGGTGCACCCATTAATTTAGAACAATCATATAGAATCGGTTTATAAGGCTTAGATCAATGTGTTGGTATAAGTGAAAGCATAGAAACAACGGTTAGGGTTTGTAGAGTCCACGGGTAATAAAGTTAAAATGTAGTTAAATCTTAGTAACTACAAACGTGTGAAAGTAATACAAGGATTGCATTATCAAGCACTATAAGGTTCTAGGTTGGTTTAAGATGTATACTTATCTGTATGGAATCAGAATTTAACGTAAGAGCGTAAAAATCTCACTGTATCATCAATATCCTTATAAGCTTCTCGTTTAAAAAATCAAAAAGAAGTCAAAAGAAATAACACGGCCATCATGTAGGAAATATATATCATCATGTACGATATAAATACATATGTAATAAGTATAAAAATATTTCAAAAATTCAGCCAAGAGAGCCCACTTTTTGCTGCCAATCGTTAGTGCGCGCCCTACAACTCGGGCGGTCGGGCTTATTGTCATACTGCCGATAGCCACGTCGGTGCCCGCCCGCCATCTAACGCCAGGACCAAGGACTTGGCTTCCCTCCAGCAAGCAAGAATTATGTAATCTTCAAACACGTAGGTTCATTAACAACTTTTGCGGAGTGTTTACTTTGAATCCGATTAAAATACCAGGGGTTTTTAAATTAAGGCTCATTTCGTGCGTTCTTTGTGCTTTAATTGTTTCAAGTGGAGCTTTTGCGTTTAGTTTTTTTTATGGCGTTTATAAACGTGAATTTTGTAATATAAAATCGTTTACTTCCCTTATACAGCTCAACCTAATTTAATAAATACTTAGCGTATAAGGCATAGAAACGTATTATATTTTAATGCTCTAAATAAGTAAGATTGATTAGTTATGACTGAGTACAGACGGAATTCTTAATTAATAAAAATAATTATAATTCTAATTTCTTTATATAGTGATGCTCTAATTTTTCGGAAAGAGTTTCTATAATAGATAATAAGTTGTTGTTATAATATGTTATGTATTTATTTTCTTTATCATTTTGATAAAATGATAGATAAAAATACATCGAATTCATATATTTGTTACCAACTATACTATTTGTAAATGTACAAAAACAGTACTAAGGTTTCAATAGAGTTTTTTTAGACATTTAAAAATATGTTGCAAAGTAATGAAGTGAATTCATCACTAGTTAAAATGACACATTTTGTTCTACTTATCATGGCTTAATTGTGTTTCCAAGAACATACGTTTTCCTGGGAAATGGGCCTTACGAGAACTATAGGCATTGTCTACCTCGTAACGAAATAACATGGAATAATGCAATTACTGGAAGGGAATTTTAAAGTATTACGCAAAAAGAGAGAAGAGTATTAAAAATTAAAATACTGCGATCTTTAGATCTATTTAATATTCAATTATTATTTTACCTTGTACACATTGAATACGCCTTAACTAAGAAATCTCAAGAAACCCTTATATTCTTGATATTGTTGAGTTTGGTATAACGTAATAGCCTAATTATTAAATTGGTATTTTTTATTCAAAAATAATCTGTTGTTTATATCTGTTATTTAAATATATAATTGTAACTTAAAAATTAAAAAATACGTGGTAAAAAAGCTGAAACCTTACTGTTTCACCTCACCTTGTACACTTGCTAAAACTATCCTATTATTAACAATTTTAAAGTTAATTTCGCTTCTTTTCACTAGATGACGTTGATAAAAACTAAACATATCTGTAATCTGGAAAAACAAGGTTTCATATTGTAAACAATGCCTTAAACTTCTACAGAATCTTCATTGTATGAAACACCGAATACATTTTTAAACCTATAATTTGCTGAAATTTTAATAGTTTAATATCGCTTTTGTAGTCTATATTTTTGGATACGTTTGTTAAAAATCGAATTCTTTACAGTCTAAAATAACAAACTAAAAGTTAACGATACAATATTATAAATTACTAAAATATTGTAAAAATTGTATTCGTAAATATCTTGATGAATGAAGTGTAGATAAAGATTCACATTGAAGCTTTCACTGGCGCCGCGTAGTCGGAGCGAACTCGGCGCCGTCGGGTCTCTCGAGCCAGCCAAGATCCCTTGGAACCCGCCCAGATTGTTTTTTCCTATTGATGTAGGCATCGAGGTCACTCTTATGTTAATAGCTATCGGCCAAATGCGTATCATATTTGTCATTGTCTCGTACAGCTTCTAAGCTTTTAATAATATGCATTTTAATGACAGTATAGAATTCGGCAGAAATTATTAAACACGACGAAATACTTATTTGTTAAAATAGTCAAAGTACCCTTTTTAATACAAAATCTTGTGTATATACTCTTTTGTAACAAAGCTAACTGTTGCGGATTGCGGAACTACAGATTTAGTCATGCAAATGTTAATACTTACATAATTTTAACCATATCATATTTTATATATTGAAGTGAGATATTTAAAAAATACTTTTTTCTACAATTAGATTAGGTAAAACTGAACCTGAATCTAAATACTATCAATTATAATATTTTTATAAGATTAACACATGACGTTACCAATTTTATTGTGTTTTTAACAAAAATACTGAATCAAATCTGCTCCAAAATATACAGTTTTTGAACATTCCAGAACGTCAAAATATAAAGTTTATTTCTTAGTAACTTTACATTTTTATATTAAATTAGTATGTTTACCTACGTATTTATTAAGAACATCTTGTATAATTTAACTACTAACGTTACATATTGAAACCTAGTTTTGAGTAGTTTACATACCCTGTGGTACCACTAAATGGTTGTTGAATTATTATAAGCTGATTTATCTACATTTCAAAATATAAAAAAAACAATGTTTTATTGTATTTTTATATACTAAAACCTTTAATAGGAGGTAGGAAGGTTTAAAAAGAGAACTATTATACATATTCCCATTACCAATCCTCAAACTCAAACTCAAAATATCTTTATTCAAGTGGGTAACCAAGTACACTTTTGAATCGTCAAGTTAAATTAATCGTAAATTTACATTTACTACCAGTTTGCAAGTCAAGGGCGTAGAGCGGGTAAGAAGAACTGGCAAGAAACTTTCCGCCACTCTTTTTAATCGCCAAGTATTGTCATATAAATTGTTTGAACTGGAGCAATTCAATCCCAAGGATTAGGATCATTTAAGTAGTCCTCAAATTTATAAAAAGCTTTGTTGATTAATTTTCGTTTAACGTGGGCTTTGAATTTATTTAGTGATAATACTCTAATTTCGCTTGGGAGATCCAATCCTCGATACCAAACCCAAAATGGACCAATCAATCCAAAATTTGCTTTCCAGTTAAATAATAATTAAATTAAATATATTCTAGATCACATGGTACTAATATCAACCCGATCTTGTATTTAGCAAATAGAGGCATTTTCGACACAAAATACGTGAAACATTCGCAAAATAACAATAAAAATGGCTTGGCTAAGACAATATATTCCGGTAATCCGAGCTAATAACATGTTATGCGAGAATTGTGACTCTATAAATTGGCAAAATGGAAAATAGCCAACTAGAATGCGGTAAATGTAACTAAAATACGTTTAATAAAAGAACTTGGCGATGTCATATGAATGTGCATTATTAGTGTGAATAGGTATATGCATTGGTTTGTTCGTACTACGCCTCAATGTCGCTAACTAGCCGCGACCGTGAACGATCTCAAGGAAATTGTCCAAAAGTTCTATTGTAAGATCACTAGCCCTAGATTGCTAGGCAACCTATTTAGAATATATCAATTTAGTATATCCAAGCCAATTCGACTTATGATCGTTCAAGATAAGAGCGTATTCTTAAAAGTCTGGCAACGCACAGGCCTTCTGGCATCTTCTTATGTAACATTTTTTTTTCTTCTAATGGAGCATTTTTTTTATGATTAAATAACACATTTCTTATATTCGATCTTGCACTATGACAGCAGTAAAGGTCTAAGTCATCAGTTAGGATTTACCTGGAGTAAGGGACAACCCTCTAACTATTAGTGGTGCGGAGAGTGCGTAAAAGCAGTTACCACCTCGGACTTAGATTTACGAATAGAAAATACGCGTTACTTACTTCATTTTTTTGCCACTAGGTATGTTTGTAGTCCTTTAATAAATAAAATAAATTCTTTTTTATACATTGGCAACGCTCTAATTATTTAAAAACCTTGTTATCTCAACCTGTAGGAAGTTTAATGCGATATCATTATTTAAACAATAACTTAGAATGTAATTTTTTTGTTGAAGGAAAATAATTAGCATGCACAATTTGTTGACCACATTTTGTCACCTAAGAGAAAATACACATAAACGGAGGGAAGCATATAAAAGTATAACATTTTACAATACTTTATTTTGAGTATATTATTATTACACATTAAGATATGCTCTAATAAAGTAAATTTCGAATATAAGCAGGTATGTCAGCGAGTTTTGTTTTACTAAAATGTCCACAGTTCTATAAATAAACATTTTTATTGCATAACAACAAATTTGTTTTAGGGATATCATTAAGGGTCACTTTACTTACTGATATGAGTAATTGAAACTTGAGAATCAATAAACATGTTATTAATGATATTGACACAGGCGGCAATCGGTTTTATGATGACCGTTAAAAGTTATTGTTAATTGCTAATAAAAAGTAACCTTCATATTTATTGATTAGGCATTCTGATGATCAAATGAGTATACACACAGTCTGTTACCTACCAGAAACTTGCCGCTTCCAATTTCAAGCCATATACCAATATTATGTTTTAAAAAATGTGTCCTGAATTAGCATACATCATTTAGTAAAGAACCTATTGAAATGAGTTTTATTATTTATTTGACATTATTATATTATACGAAATTGTTTTAAACATCACGACTGAATTAATAATCAATCCTGAATTGATTTTATTGAAGTCCAATTATGTACCATTGATCTTTTCCACAAGACATCTAAATTGTCCCAATAATTCTTTCATTAAAGTTCTCCTGGCGTTTCCCTACGCCAAGATATGGCTAACTCAATCTAGTTTCAATCGCACTGTCTACTTAGCTTTTTTTATTATTTTATTCCATACTGTTATACTCTTCAACATTCTGTACCTTTAACAGAATCCAAAGTTTATTAGTATATTTCCACGTATGATAGAATATATGTAATTTTCTTACTGGTTTGTGAAAGTGTGAAAAAAACATCTTAAATCCTAATTCCATTAGTGCATTCGTGTTAAGTATTAGAATCAACCTTACTTCTAGTGTTGTTATATGGCTTATTCTCTGATAAATACATTAGTATTTATTGTACCATGCCCAAACCAGAGCTGGCATAGTAATATTTTTTTGGTTGCCAAAATATTATGAAAGCGTAAAAATATGTGAGTTTATTCTGTTCTGTTACAAGTCTGGCAATATATTAGATATTATTTGCTGGCATTTTAATTACTTATTGTAGCTATAATGGACCTTTGTGGTTCCGGAATAAAGGGTATTACAATACGCATGGTGTTAGGGAATCATCAATTGCCAATTAAAATACAGTCAGTAGGTGTTACTATTCGTGTAATAAATTTATTATTCATCCTAATCCGAATACTTATGGCGGCATTATTAGTTTATTTTAACACAGTATTTATTTCTATTTAGACTCTTTCTTCGTAAAGATATGATTTGAGACACCTGTTTTCAGCAATACTGCTTACTGTCGAGTAATTTTTACAACTGCAAAGATTTGGATCTTTTTGCAGAGGCGTTTTTAAGAAATTAAATATAATAGAAATAAGTTCCATTCACTGCTTAAAAGTGTGGGCGTTTCAGATTCAATGCACTCGTATGGTAAATAATGATAATAAATGGGATCACTTATAAATAGATAGAACGATATTTGTATTAACTTAAAATAAACTTGGAGTCGATAGTAAAAAAAATGTGAATTAAAGATTGAAAGCTAAACACTGTTTGTCGGAATCGGAGCACTTTGACGTTCTATCGAATACACAGGACTTAAAACATAAAATTAATGCCGCGATTAGAAATATGACATTTAATAAAATATTTTTATTTTACAGAATTATTATTACTATACAGTTTAACTTTTTTGTGTACTCGAGGGTTCTTGCAGTAACACTCCCCTGTTACTGATTATTAAAAAAATGTGGTTTTTTGCAATAAAACAAAGGTTATCTAGGGAAATAAAATATTCTTTTCGAATTTAAGCGAGACCCTAAATTATTACAAAGGTTAATTTATATGTACATTTGATGATAATATCTGTGTAATTAATGTTAACTGATTAGTTTATTTTAGACGTTCTAGTGGTTCAGGTACATATATTTATTATATTAAATACAATTTATTAGTTAACTTAAGACTCATACCTATGTAAATAGCAGTGTTGGTCTAGTGGCTTAAGTGTGTGACTCTCAACCCTAAGGTCGTGCGTTCGAATAAGAGCATTGCACCATTCCTTCTGTGTGAAATTAACATTACGGTGACGACAAATATAGTGAGGAAGCCCAAAAACCGCCGATATTTTTCAGTTACATAATCGACATCACCTAAATGCTATTAAAAAAATAAAAAAAAACAGTGGCGCTACAACCTTTTTAGGCCAGAGCCTCAGATTTTTGTATCTGTTTCATGATCATTTATCAATCTCATAGGCATGAGGGTGATCTGCCTCCTCGACTGTCGACTTTTTGGCTCTAAGGCAAGCCTGTTTCCTCACGATGTTTTCCTTCACGGTTCGAGTGAATGTTAAATGCGCACATAGAAAGAAAGTCCATTGGTGCACAGAGTCGCACAATTATTATAAAAAAACGGATACAATCAGAGATAAAGGCCCATATTGGACTGTAACGTTTTATTATTGTGAAATAATGTAAGGGTCTTGTCATTCGTTTAATTAATTAAATATTGCTGACTACTCGTAAGACAACTAAGTTATTATGTGAAGTTTATGAATACCTATATTTGTGTCCAAATAAAGTTAAAGGTAAACTAGCAATAGATAAATAAACTGTTTAATTAATGTTAATTTTTTAAAGCGTAATCATACGTGAAACGCAATTGTATTTACCTACCAATATTCATCATTTATAATTGGCTGACGCGGGAACCTTATGCACAATTTTGAAGTTATACTTCTTTAGGCGCGTTACGAAAAATTGATGAGAGTGAAATTTTACGATGCGCGCGCACCGTGACATAAAATTAACAGAATGAAGTTGCCCACGGATGATGCTACGGCATTGGACATAATTTAAAAACAACATTCGAATAATAATAGAATTTATGTTACACTTAATGTAAGAGAATAATAATAAATATTTATTTAATTTTTCAAATGTAAACTGAACTTTATTGACTATAATGACTCCTTTTCCTGTTTTAGATTATTATATATATATATATATATATATATAACTATTTTTAATAATGCCAAAGAAGTATAACTTCTTACGCGCGTAAATAAGTACACGCACCCTTTTTTTTAAAATAGTTCACTAGTGTTAAAGTTCTGTTTCGTCTAACATTTTCCTTTTTAAGGCAAGTGATTAGCCTGCTTAGCATGACATACGTCGACGGATCCAAGGTGCGGAGAATAGGCCGGTTTCCTAACAACAATTACCTTCACCGTACGAACAAGTTCTAAACGTACATTGAAATGTCGATTAGTGCATAGCCGAGGCTTGAACACATGACCTCAGGGTCAGTGGCACGCATTAAACCAACATTGCACAATTTGACATAAATATTTTAAAAAGTAAATTTATATTCAACAATGCATCAAACCCGTGTCAAAAAGTCAATTTTCCATTTATTTCACATTTACCGTTAAATCACAGTGTTATTTTTTATCGTTAAATTGAGGGTTCAAAATCAAAATCCAATATTGACAAGTGGGTATATGTAAAAACTTTTGACAGATTGACCTTTAAAGTCATATTTGTTTCATACTCGTAGTGAAATTTATACATGGTTTTTAGTTTGAATGTGATCTAATAGTCGTTTAAATAAATAGTTAATCCAAATATGTAAGTAGTACATTTATTATAGGATATAGGAATCAGCTGAATGTAAAAGGTTAAAAGTCAAAAAGAAAAAGTATTATGTTATTGATTTCTTTGACTATTAATTGTCGTTTCTAGGCGATAACCTATTTTTGAATCGATATGTTCCTTGTGGAGTTTTACTTTTTATTTATTTATTAATCTACTTAACTTTGTTCGTCTCAGTGGACGTCGAATAATTTTACAACATTTACTAAGACCAATAATATAATCCTTATTCTTAGTAAATATATTAACATAAGTTAATACAATTAAATTATACTCACTAAGACGGCTCATTTGTAACTAAACACATTTTCATCCGTAACACAAAATAATTAATTTTATTTATAATTAAGTATTATCATGAGACGATGTTATGAATTTAAGTAACGTTTTTAAGTAACTAAGTAATTTCTAGTTATTCTGTGATGCCTAATTCATTGCCGACAGTTGAATGAATAAAAAACACGAAGAAATCTCTCGATATCGTCTACTAACAATGTGTAATTCATTGGTTATAAGGCCTTGCAAAACAACGTAACAATTTGACAGACAGCTAAGTAGGTCAACGCGGCGCGGGCGCCTTCGTGAAAGGGACTGCATTTAATTAATTTATACCTCTTTGAGTTATACATCTCTCGGGACGCTCTCATATCAGATGCTCTTGTAAAATCACGAATAGTTAAAATTTGCTTTACATCCATCTGTACGGTAGTCATTTTCTTATTAGCGTTCATTTAGACAGCTGCATAAGTAGCATCAAAGGTTAAATGAATAAAACGTAGAAGGCAACAAGTAACAAAACCCAGACTACTGGCGAATGTCAATTAACATCTGATCCATCTGCTTAAACCCCTTTGAAGCGACGGCAGCGCTTGAACTTTTATTAAGATACAATACCAAAATTAATACGACGATTTCAGACTTAATTTATTTATGTTATGAATGGAGAATTATGGGAACTATACCGTGGGTAGACATTATTGGTTCTTATTTTGTGTATATATTAGAAGTATTAATTACTCCTGCCACTCTGAATTCACAAACTTTCTTCAGATACCGCAATATTATTACGGTACAGGGGTTTAAATAACACTTTGACATACATAATGTTAATTACCTTTTATAATGAAACCCCACAGGTATTCTACTAATGGAAAACTAGTAATTTTTTAAATTCAACGCCCATGTTACACTTTAAATGATGATAGTTAAGCGGTTAAAGTTTCGTACGGCCCCGCACGCTATTGCATTATATTAAAATTATAAGCACGACATCAGAACATAGTAGACTAATATCTTGTTTTCCTTGTCATTAAAAGACTTTAATTGAATACAATTATTTTATGTTACTTCATAATCGTGTTAATATAGGTAGTGAAATTTGTATGTAACATGAAATGTTACAAAGTATATTTTCAAATGACTGAAACTAAGAACAAATTGTACGTATTTTAGCAGAAAACATTGTCTTTTATTCAACTATTCTTTTGACATGTGTATTACTTGGTTAAACCAAAAACGATTTTATTATGAATATATCCTTATCAAAGTCAAGCTCAACCATTAATTTATATAATGTATTATGGTGATTTTCAGGTTGGCGGCAGCGCAGGAGGCGGCGGGCGCGCAGGGACGCGCGGCGCCAGCTGATACGATGGGCGGCGCCCACCAGCCCGCTACTCCGGGGCCCAGCTCGCTATTTATATTCTCCGACGAAAATCCTATACGGAGGTGAGTTTCACTGACTTACAAATTAGTAGTTTAATATTTAAGTAGTAAGCTATCTAAATATTCCTAGGTGACCTGGAGTTCAATAGTTATGTCCTGAAAATTATTGATTTGTTCATAATACAAGATAGGGTTCATAATTGTTAATTTATCAAACGTTTTAGAAAATTTATTATAATAATAGTGGTTATTATTGTTTGAAAAAATATGGAAAGGAAACTGCATTTAAGATACTCAAAAACAGTACAATGAAATGTTTATTTATTGTTTATTTTTTCCTTATTTCCTGTTTTAACAGTACCTTAATACTAATACAATAGAAAACTAAACTAAAACATAATATAAACATAATAAGTAAAAACTTAAAACCAGTGTGCAACTAAATATATCCGTCTCACAAGCAATAGTGTTTAGGGTGCACAAAACTTATTCAATATTTTGACATAATCTTATAGTATGTATAAGATGATAATGATGTTTAGTTAGAACATATAACAAAAACTTTTAAACGTTCAAATTTTACATTCCTTCAAGTGACTATAGAATGGATCTCTAATTAGAATGTTTTCAAAGTTGAGCTAAACTTTCGCTCCGCTAATATAAATATTTAATAGCCTGGTTCTTGCAGCTGTACCGAGATTAACATGACATACCGCACAGTGGATATTAATGCATGTTACATAATGAATACAACTCGTTTCCCATTAATTTTGCATACACAAAGGTAAAACTTCGTGCTTTTTTATATTACACCCGGCGTCTATAGTGCGCGTTATCCAGCCTCCTTGTGCTTTCTTAGATTTCCTTGCATGTTACGATTATCTTTGAAGTCACTTATGATAGGGATTCTATACTCAACGTCTGGGACAGAAGGTCAAGTAATGTTTCTTCTCCATGCCTGCACAGAAGTCGTACGTATTTATAGTATCGTTTTCTTGTTCAATGAAATTACAAGGAAAGAAAACAGACGCATCCTAAATAATATTATCGTAAACTAAGATAGTAATCCACGAAAATACTTACAGCCTCAAGTAAAATTGTCGTAGACTTAAACCTGCTAAGTGGGCATAAATCGTAATCGTTGCGTCCTTATATTGTTTAACTATTATTATTAATCTATAATTTAATTTATAAAATAGTGTGTTTATTCAATAGCTAGTACAAATATGATAGTGTGGCACTATTAGCGTCCTAGAAGTAAGCTATCTTGATCTAATTTATAATATGATTTTAAACATTATCTTAATAATGATACTTGGTATTAGAAAGTGAAGCGGGTCAAGTGGTATAAAATTACTAATTTATGCAACGAGGCCAAACTGAGTAGACGCTAACATAACTATTCATAAACCTCGAAGATACATTATAAAAATATAAATAGCGAATATCTAGTGGCGCTACAACCCTAAACGGATCTTGGCTTCAGATACCATACGTTTCTTCGTAATTTTTTTATTTCGATTCTTGGGTTTAAATTATGCCGGTTTCCTCACGATATTGCCTTTCACCAGAGGATCAAATAATTATCTATCTTACACTAAAGCAAGATTGTGATTGATATTGAAGTTTGGTAAAATGTAATAACTTTATTTATTATTTATTTATAAAGAAGCTTACCAACGCTCGGCCCGCTGATTCATTGGTACAAGAAAAACAAAATACAATATTTAATGTGACAATCACTTATAGGCAAACGTAACATACATGAAGAGATAAAAAAAAATATAAAAACTAAATGAAAATCAATTCCAAGGTGTGATTTCAATATTACTATTGATACCATATACAGACCTAGCTCGTTTATTGCTTTCTGTTAAAACTTACTTTACAATACAACAACTAAAATAATATTTATGGCCTTTGTAAGAAGATTGATGTTTTGTGTAGTTTCTTATTGTTAATGCCATAACATAACTGCGAAACAGAGACGTCTCCCTTGCATTTGTAACTCTTGGCACATTATTGTGCTTTAAAATAATTATTCACTAGCTTATATTATTCCCCGTAATTAGTGAGATACATAACTCAGCTTATCATTCATCATCGATGGTATAATTCAATGAAGAAAGCCAGCCCATGTCAATATGAAGGATGAAATTACACTGCGCATTCAGGAAATGATATTCAATTATAACGGAACGCGATATATTTGTTGATTTAAATATTAAGGGGAAATAATAATGTTAGTTATGTCACAAAGTTTTCATTTCAGAGAATTTACATACTAATTATGAGTTAATCATTCGCCAGTAAAATCGTAGAAGAAGAGCTTTGTAGACTCGTATACAAAAATCTGTTTTAATTAATGCAATATTTTGTCCCTTTTCATCGTAACTACAATCTAACGAGTTTATAATCGGGATAGTTTTTAAGTAAATCATCAGCAAGATGTTTTACGTTAATAAATGAATTTTATATTATTATAAAACGTGTTTCCAGGTATACAAAGTTCATTATCGAGTGGCCACCCTTCGAGTACGCGGTGCTGCTTACCATCATCGCCAACTGTGTGGTGCTGGCGTTGGAGGAGCATCTGCCGAACGGCGATAAGACCATCTTAGCACAGAATCTGGTACGACACTAATTCTTATTTATTTCACCAAGTCTTATTAATTTCAAAAGGATTTCTGGTTATTTTTATGAACCATCGCCCTATCTTACTCTAATCATTTCTTATAACTAATAAACCTATAAGTGATACTGTTGAAATCTAAAAAAATATTTAACAATTCTATGACACATGTGAAATGTATAGTTTGTAGTTTGTACTGTACACCTTAAATCAATTTATTTCGATTTAATACGTACGCAACGAAGCTTTTAACATTGCACGGGATTTAGGACATTCTGTGCATATTCTTTATGTTATTTTGTTAGTTAATATTCCAAATTATTTTATCTATTTGTTATTTTATTGTACAGACGCCACATTAGTTTTATCAGGCAATTAATTCCCTTAATCGATATTGGAACCCATAATTTCCTTGACGTAGGTATTATTTTAAAAAGCAACGCATTCGCGGGCCTGCTCGTGAATGTCCAAGGGAAGTTTTTAACTTCATTATTGTTAATCTTACGTAGTTGACTAATTAAGTAAATTTACTTACCCGTAATTACAGGCAATTTAAATATGCAAATATTTGATATATGAATATTTTCTTTGTTACAGGAAAAGACCGAGGCGTACTTTTTAGGGATATTTTGTGTAGAAGCCTCGTTAAAAATTTTAGCCTTAGGTTTTGTTTTACACAGAGGATCGTATCTTAGAAACGTTTGGAACATAATGGATTTTTTCGTTGTAGTAACTGGGTAAGTCTATTTTTCATTATCCGTATCACTCATGTTAGCATGTGTAATTACGAGGTACATTGAAATTTGCTACAAAATTTAGGTGCCAAAAGGCGATACCGAACCGAATTGGCGCAATAAAGTAAATAAATTAGGTAAGGATGGGTGAACCAATCTAAATGTTGAATAACAAAAACTAGGTCGATGACGATTTTCGCCGAATACAACGTGGACGTTGATCTCCGGATGCTGCGCTCGTTCAGAGTGCTGCGCCCTCTGAAGCTCGTCTCGCGGATACCAAGTAATTCACAGTAATTGGCGAAAAGTTCACATATAAATTATTGTTCCTATTGTTCTAGTGTTTCCGCTAGTTTTTCGATTACGAACTCTTTGATGTAGTCAACGCTAGATTTGAAATAGAACTTTTAACTTTTTAGCGACGAATGTAGCGTTCCTGCCGTTTGCAAGATTTAAACAATTGTTCTAATAAATATTTAGATGCGTGGTTTTAAACTTGTGAGTTTTGGACGATGCTAAATGTACTTCAAATGTGTCTAATAAATGTTGCATAATAGAAGATATGTGTTCGTAGGTGTTACAGATTAAAGCTAATATGTAAGAATTTAGATATAACACGAAATATAGGTGTATACATGTAACGCATTTAGTTTAAACGTTTGTAAAAAATAAAGTGTTTAGCTAAATAATAAATATGTAACTAGCTATACGATAGACCGTAGAGTTGTTTTATAGAGGAATGTGCTTGTTTCCTTTTTTAAATTCACTGAATGTGTTTTTGATTTTGCGCACTTCCGAGACGAAGACATATAAAAAGTTCTTTACGATGTAGCTTGTTGTCTTAGGTGACTAAACAAGCATATTCTTTGTAGTAATGTTATCGTTAAGTTAGCGGCTAGTACAGCTATAGTATGGAGTGCAATGTGTTTGGCAGTATCATCACGCAGATGCCGGAGGTGGCGCCCGAAGTCGACTTCCGGACCTTGCGTGCCATTAGGGTGCTGAGGCCCCTTAAATTAGTATCGGGCGTTCCTAGTGAGTTATAGTACATTTTTAGTTTAGCACCTCTAGCATCACTGGCACTAGTTGTTTGGATCTTTGCAAAATATTCTTAAATGCATAGTTGTGACCATAAACTGACAAACTAAATAATAATTAAAAATCATGAATATTTTGCAAAATGTTGTTCATCACTCTTAGTTATTTTCCTGTAATGCTTTTATTTACTGTTAACATAAACTTAAGATATATACTAAAACTCCCAAATTGGCTTCTTATTTGATTTGGTCATCAAAGTTATAGATTCATCTAGTTCCAATTCAAAATTATCTCTATCGCGATCATGTACCCCAATCATATATACGTGTATTTACAATTTGATTTGTTTTATTTTTATGTATTTTCTTCCGTGTGCAGGTCTGCAAGTTGTATTGAAGTCCATCATCAAAGCAATGGCCCCGTTGCTACAAATCGGCCTTTTGGTGCTTTTTGCAATTGTCATATTCGCCATTATTGGTCTCGAATTTTACTCGGGGGCTTTACATAAGACTTGTTATAGTTTAGAGGATATAAGTAAGTGTTTTATTCATACAAACATTACTTAGTAGCCGTTACACCCATAAACGTTAAATTTGTACTAAAGGCAAAATATATCATGTACTGAACTTGTGAAACCCATTATATTGGCAGATTTCATAAAATTCTTGTTATGATAATTGAAGTTGTACGCTGTAAACAAGTAGAATTTGTGTCGCGTTGTGTGCACCCAACGCGGGTATGACCTACTTTGCAGCCACAATAAACTCAGTATTACTTCGATCCAAGCACCAACTTTAAGCTGTTACATTTAATAAAAAGTTTTTAATTATCCTTATAACTTTGATATTTTGTCTACTGCGCTAATTGCTCAATTCTTAGTCATTCGTTTCAAATTGTACACCTAACAGTTAAAAATATAAAAACATTAACATATCTGAATAGATCCAATGAATAAGGATTTTCATTAAAAAAAAAATAAACAAACTGTCTTTGTACTTGCTGCAAAAATCGTTTTGCCACTATTGTTCAAAGATTATTTCGCATTAGATGAAACAACAACTTAGATTGTGACTACCGTTTGATTAGTATAAATAAGCTAACAAATTTAAAATGGTTATAGATGAAATAGTAAATGATGGAGACAATCCAACACCATGCAATGCAGATAATGAGACACTTGCCCCCTACGGTGCGCATGTGTGTGGCTACGACAAAAGCACATGTTTGGAGAAGTGGGAAGGACCTAACAGAGGAATCACGTCCTTTGACAACATTGGATTTGCTATGCTTACTGTCTTCCAGTGTATTACTATGGAGGGATGGACAGCTATACTCTACTGGGTAATTTTTTATATTTCGAGAAATTCAATTTGTTTCTTCCTTATGCATTTGACAAAGATGTCCCCGAGACATATAGTATACGTGGCTGTGAATAGCATATAAAGGGTTTTTATTAATTTTAATAGTATTAATTAAGAACCCCGATATGCATCTATCTTATGTTCGTTATTATAATGTTGTTAGAACGGCCCCGTTTTGCTTAATACACTACAAACGAAACTGTGTAATGAAATTACATCTAAATAATCAAATTCTGTTTGTTTCAGACGAATGACGCCTTAGGTAGCACATTTAACTGGATTTACTTTGTGCCTCTAATAGTATTGGGTTCATTCTTCATGCTCAACTTAGTTCTTGGTGTCCTTAGCGGGTGAGTTGTTACCACAATTAAACTCTATACATTCTCATTTTTTGCGTTGTTTTGTTTCGATTTTTGTTCAATTTTAAGTTTTTGTTCAGAGAGTTCTCTAATGAAAGAACTCGAGTCGAACGTCGAGCTCAGTTTCAAAAGGAAAGAGCGAGGCAAATGTTTAACCAAGACTTCACGGGGTACATTAGCTGGATTACTGAAGCAGGTGTGACGTGTGATATAACGTGTATTTCGCTATTTATTGTGGTTAACATTTAGAGACGTTCAAACCCCAATATCATCAAAGCTAATTTCGTTTCTTGTTGTGTTCTTATTTGTGTGTTATTAGTTCTTCTCATTTATTCTTATTCATATTTTGTTATCATGTTTTATATTTTGTTTGAATATGAACATTATCCAACACTACATTGGTTGCTCCAGTAGAATTTGTATTAACGCTATTTTCCAGTGAGTTTGCTAAAGAAAGAGAGAAAGTAGAAAATAGACAAGAATTTCTTAAAATAAGAAGACAACAAATGCTAGAGAGAGAACTCAATGGTTATGTTGAGTGGATTTGTAAAGCAGGTAAGAGTTTGTGGATTCTTATACATTATGATTATTGGTTGTGAAACTGTTTAAAATACTTGTCACGTATTTTTCAGAGGAAGTAATATTAGCGGAAGAAAGAACAACAGAAGAGGAAAGAATGCATATTATAGAAGGTAAACGATAAATTACATCAACGATAATTTACATATTCATTAATATGATTCGTATGTGTGGACCATTTTTCTCGCAATAATATTTTTTCAGCCCGAAGAAGAGCAGCAGCAAAAAAGAAGTTAAAGAACCTTGGGAAGAGTAAAAGCACAGACACAGAAGAGGAAGAACAGGATGAAGACTGTGGCGATGACGGTCAGTTAGCACATCATAATGTTTAAATTTATTTTGTGTTGTGTTAGATAATCATTTTAGTTTTATTTAGTTGAAACTATTAAAAACATTGTAGTAGCTAAAATTTTCTACAGTAATGAATTCTTAACTCTCCATCTTACTAATATTATCAAAAAAATTTAGGCTAACGATCGATCTATTGCTTATACTGTAAATACTAATTCGGATTTTTCAAACATTGGCTACATGTTGCATGTCGTGTCTATCGCCAGTATCTTATTCTATACACATCCCTCATGACGTCAATTCCTTACTGTAAATTATGTGTTGGTTGTTTACAGTTCCAAAGAAAAAGCAAGGTATGGGATCAAGCGTGGCGCTGGTAGAATATTCCTTTTCATCTTCTACGTAGTATACATAGCTTAGACCTAGATGTAGGAACATAGTTTTCCCCTCATGATACCTAGTACAAGTACCAGATTAATTTATTAGATATTAATTCCCTAAACCAAATGTAATTAAGCCCTACCTTCCTTAGATCAAAGCTTAAATAGCAAAACTTTAAACTAAAAGTTACCCTAAAGCGTAACGCTTCCATTTCCCGGACATGATAGTTGTCTCGTGGGGGTAGTTGATTGAGATTTATATAAGACAAGTTTCAAATTGCAACGGATACTGAATTTAGATGTGTTTCAGCAAATGTCCAATTACTCGCACTGGCCTATATATAGGCTTGATATCGAATATCCGAAACAAATATACTAATACCCGAGCCAAAACTATAATGACTAGTTAAGTCTAGCTTTAATTAACAATAAATGTTAATTGTAGAACGTATTTGGTATTCAAATGTATGGTTTGTAAAAAAAAATTTACTATTGCAGGGTTCTTGAAAAGCAAAACAAGATCAGCAGGAAAATGCGCTGACTTCTGGAGGAAAGAAAAAAGATTTAGGTTTTGGATCCGTCACACCGTCAAAACTCAGTGGTTTTACTGGTTCGTCATAGTTTTGGTGCTCTTTAATACAATATGTGTAGCGGTTGAGCACTATAGACAACCTAAGTGGCTTACTTCGTTTTTATGTAAGTACATACACTTAAATTTGCTTATATACGTATGACTATCGGTATAGTCGGCTATTAAATTATTTCTATCAGTACATAATTATGTACTCGTAACTAATGAATATTTCAATTCAGCTACGAAATTAAGCTTTAGTAAATGAATAAGAGAAGCATTGAAAGCCCTTTTTAGCATTTGATTAATTAAATGGAGAACTTATGTAACTTCACTGTCTTAAGTACATCGTCACTGAATTCACTGAATTTAAAAAAAAAAATATTATACTTCTCATCTATGATGGCACATTATTTATAGCAATCGTTAAAAATTTGCGCTTGATATTGATTGGTTCTTCATGATACTTACAGACTATGCCGAATTTGTGTTCTTGGGGCTGTTCATGATGGAAATGTGGATCAAAATGTATGCTCTCGGTCCACGGATTTACTTCGAATCATCGTTTAATCGCTTCGATTGCGTAGTCATATCTGGCTCCATATTCGAAGTGGTTTGGTCCGAAGTAAAGGGTGGCTCGTTCGGTCTGTCAGTTCTAAGGGCTCTTAGATTGTTAAGGATATTTAAGGTAATGTTAATCCATTAATTAATCGAAATGAAGGTAAATAAAATTAGTATTGTCTAATATATATATATATATATATACTTGTTTCAGGTCACAAAATACTGGTCATCTCTGAGAAACCTTGTGATATCTCTTCTAAATTCGATGAGATCCATTATCTCTCTATTGTTTCTTCTCTTCTTGTTCATTCTCATCTTCGCATTGCTGGGAATGCAGTTATTTGGCGGTCAATTTAATTTCGAAGAAGGCACGCCACCTACAAACTTCAATACATTCCCAATCGCTTTACTTACTGTCTTCCAGGTTTGTACTAAATTAATACGTATTAAGGCTTCTATCATCAATATATATTTCGTCTTATTTATTTTTAGATCCTAACGGGGGAGGATTGGAATGAAGTTATGTATCACGGTATCCAATCCCAAGGTGGCATACAAAAAGGAATGTTGTACTCTTTATATTTTGTCATCCTCGTGCTGTTTGGTAACTACACGCTGCTAAACGTGTTTCTTGCCATCGCTGTTGACAACTTGGCGAATGCACAGGTTGGTTTTTTCATGATAAAAACAGGTTATATTTTAGCCGAGACGATTACATTATGAATTTAAATAACATAAATTTAATGTTATGTTTGGTAAAAGAAAAAGCATATGGTGAGTCGGCCAGAATATACCTACATTTGTCAGCACTGAAATGTTAAGCGTTTATCGTTTTTGCCCCCTTGTACATTTGTATGCCGCTTCTCGTGTAAATGTCGCGTTATAATTTCAGGAATTGACAGCAGCTGAAGAAGAACAGGTAGAGGAAGACAAGGAGAAACAATCGCAGGTGTGTATAACTTTGTGTATTTTTTAATGCAAGCTTATTGCTTATGGAATTTTCAAATAGTTGTTGTATGACCGCGATCGTTGTTACAAAATTTTAAATTTACATACAACAACAACTTTTTCGGCTAATTAGGAATTGGAGAAAGAAATGGACGCTTTACACGCGATTGACGGAACTCCAAGTGGAGACAAACTTCCGGCATCAGCTAGGAAGGTAACAGAAGATGGTGCTAAGCAATGCTGTGCTTCAAGTGCTCATTGATTTATAACACTTAAAATATTGTTGATATTTTTATAAGTCGATTATCGGTCAGTTTTAGGCAACTACAAGTCGTAATTTGTTTTTCAAAACTATGACATAGAGCCGTTTGAAACTATTTTATACGTTGTCGAATAAATATAATATATCCCCTATAGTCTTGTCACAACAATATTTTAGGTTGCCACATTCATTACTGGATCAATGTTGCTTCTGTGGGCGAACTAATATTAGGATTTCTAATATGATTTTAAATTTGAGTCTAGAACTAGATTTTTAATTTAATTGATTTCAGATGTATTCATAAAATGTTTTATTTAATTCACGAGTACATATCTTTTTCCATTTTTTTTTGTTTTAGAGTTGCATGTTATAAGAACATAGGAAATTTCTTAGCGGAAAATGTAGCGTCCGACGAAATTTATCTTTTAATTTTACTGTATCTATACGTATATAATTATATTTGACATAAACATAATGTCCAAAAACCAATATAAAGTAAGCTAATTTATTTTATCGGACTTAATTTGTTTAATGTATCTTCTTTTTTAGAAGGAAGAAAAGAAAGAGGATGAGGAAGTACCGGATGGACCAAAACCAATGCTGCCATATTCGTCCATGTTTATTTTGTCACCTACAAATCCGTAAGTGCAACAAAAAAGCGAATTAATAGAGTTATTTATATCTGGGTTAATCTTAAATTGTCTGTTTCAGAATAAGACGAGGCGCACACTGGATTGTAAATTTAAGATATTTTGATTTTTTTATCATGTTAGTTATATGTATGAGTTCTGTGGCGTTAGCAGCAGAGGACCCTGTAGTCGAAGATAGTGATAGGTAAGATTTTTAGTAATATACATCGTAATTATTTACAAGTCCTATTAACTGCGTCGATGGGATTCTAGATTCCTTGTTGGCCTAGTAAGTAAGTAAGTAGTTAGCTTTGAGCGAGCGACTCTTACTGAGTTCATAGGACAAACCCGGGTTGCGTATTTAACATTAACTTCTACGGTAAAATAATACATCGTGAGGATGACCGTCATGCATTAGACTCAAAAAGTCGATTGCGTGTGTCAGCCGATCTATTAGAAAAAAGACGATAACGCAACAGAAAACAAAATTTTGTTTTTTTAAAATAACGCAAAGAATATTTCTTTATTAAGATTAAAATATTGTAATACCGACCTGTTTAATTAAGTTAAGTTTATAAATATGGGTAAGTAGTCAGATGTTACGTGACGCCGAATTGCAGTTTTACTGAAATTGCCCCTTTTTTTAAATTCCATTGAAATTTTTTCTACGTTCTAGAAATACTGTGCTAAACTACTTTGACTACGCTTTCACGGGCGTGTTCACCGTGGAGATGCTGCTGAAGATAGTCGATCTCGGCATCCTGTTCCATCCAGGCGCCTATCTGCGGGACCTGTGGAATATCATGGATGCCGCTGTCGTCATATGCGCACTCGTTAGTTTCGGCTTTGAAATTGGGTAAGTTAATTATTTGGATATTCATCTTATATAATAGGATGTATTCATTTATTAACACGTCATTGCACATGTCATTATAGTCCGCGCCACCACTCATTGCCGACGAGAACACTGGAACTAAATTGGTCGTTACAGTGAAATATTATTTTATGCGTTTTAAGGTAAAACAATAGAAGCAAATCTTGGAGACTAGTTCGCGAATTTCATATTAATTTATGTTACGTTGGGGTAAATTAGCCTTGCACCTAGCACTAGCAACATATTACTACGCCGCGGCATTCAGTGGTGGCGCGGACTCTATACATAAAATGACAAGGAACAAAGCTAAAATAAATAATCAACGTATTAAATAATAATGAAGCTATATAATCTTACCATTTTAAATTGTAAAGTATCTTTGCGTTCATAACTATTAAAACTAGTTAAATAGTTTCTAATTATATTTTAAACTAATTTTTTGTATGTTTTAGCCGAAATTAACGCCGCAAATAGCATCATATCAGAACATATTTTACTGGAGTAACTTGATTAAAATTTGTATGAAATAGTGTTTTTATGTTACGTAGTCACCTCGTAGTTATAGAATATAAACTAAAGTGAATTTCTTGTTACAGAGGCGTAAAGAAGGGGGCGGGGCAAAATCTGTCCACAATAAAATCGTTAAGAGTGTTGAGAGTGCTCAGACCTTTAAAAACTATTAAACGTGTTCCAAAGTTAAAAGCAGTGTTTGACTGTGTCGTGAACTCTTTGAAGAACGTGATAAACATTCTAATAGTGTACATATTGTTTCAATTCATATTCGCTGTAATTGCAGTTCAACTTTTTAATGGTAAATTTTTTTTCTGCAACGATATCAGTAAGAATACCTTCGAAGACTGCCAGTAAGTATATATTTAATATTTCTTTTATATTATTCCCATACATACATATGTTAGTCACCGCCCACAAAAGATTTATCGTGAAATGTTAAATAGCTAATTGTGGAGTAATTGTAGTAAAATTAACTTAACTAACACACTAATATTTCATATTAATTGTATATTGTATATTTAATCTCGAATAAACCTGTACAAGACAAATAGAAAGACAATATAATTGAATCATTTAGCCTAAATTAAACATCTCTAATTTCAGAGGGTCGTATTTCGTGTACGAGTCAAACAGCCTGCTGCCGCGTGTGAGCAAGCGACAGTGGACGACACAATCCTTTCACTACGACAATGTTGCATCGGCCATGCTCACGCTTTTCGCGGTGCAGACCGGAGAGGGATGGCCACAGTATGTAGAAAACACTATGAATAAACTATTCTTTTATTCAGTTTTTTTTTTAATTTAACATTCTAGTTTCATAGTTCTTAAAAAGAGGGACCGTTTTTTACTCTATACCCTTCTTAAAGGATTAAATAGTAAATAGAAAATAATAGTAATTTTAGAGCTTAATTATTATAAATTGGTATGCTGAAATTGGTGGATGCAATTGTGTCCATTCTTACAAACTTACGCTCAGGAAACCTCAATATGATTATTTATATAATAAAATCCTTCTCTTTACAGAGTGCTTCAAAACTCAATGGCCGCGACGTATGAAGATCGGGGACCTATACAGAACTTTCGAATAGAAATGTCCATATTTTATATAGTTTACTTTGTAGTGTTTCCGTTCTTCTTCGTTAACATTTTCGTAGCTTTGATTATTATTACATTTCAAGAACAGGGTGAAGCTGAGTTACAAGATGGAGAAATCGATAAGAATCAGGTAATAAGCTTATTTTTACACAAGGTAAAATACAATTATTTTCTGTGTATTTTAATGAATTCGTTAAACAGTTAAATCGCAATGGCGAGTTTAAAAAGTGCACCAGCCTGATGTTTTGATATTATTTTAATTAATAAAAATCTTATTTTATCTATAATGTTCATATTGAAGATAAAATTATATAAATGTTGTGTAATGTAATGTTGAAATATAAACAATGAAAATTCTTAAAGTTGATCAATTGTAATTACATGCATTTAAGAATCTTAAATAATTTTGATGTTAACAAAATGATCCATTTCCTTAACGTTTAGTACTTTTTCAGAAATCGTGTATTGACTTTACGATAGAAGCGAGGCCTTTAGAAAGGTATATGCCAAGTAAAAGGGGGAGCCTTAAGTACAAAGTATGGAGAGTGGTCGTCTCCACACCCTTTGAGTACTTCATCATGTCACTGATCGTGCTTAATACGTTATTGCTTATGATGAAGGTATGTATTGAGTTGATCACTTAGAATCTCTATACGTACAATTTATTTAATAACATTATATCGTTACTATGTTAGGCTCATACAGTAAAATCATCAACATATAGCTAAGTATGAACGTAAGATATATAATCATAATTATTAGCTAATGATCCTAGAACATTTCAGTTTAGCGAAAATATCATAATGGACCTAAGCTATGTCCCAAAATCGACTGATGTCAAAGAATATTCTATTCATAATCAACTTGACACATTGATATTTACTTTACTGTAAACAAAAAGCACTGAGATAATAAACACAAAGTATGTAACGCCGGCACATACTTAGCATAGATGATCGTCCTCAAAATCACAATAAGCACAAAAATTAAAATACCGTAATCTAAACGAAGCTTGATCTGAATTCCAAACTATGCTAAGTTCACAAACACTTAGAATAGAATTAGGAATTAACAATTGGCAATAAAATGTAGACTGCCAAAATACAGACACTCACAACACAACACAAATGCTAGTTTCCTTTCGGCGTCAGTGTACACAGCATCGGAATGCGCCGTTTTCCAAATTCTACCAGCATTATCGTCAAGTGTATCGCCAATATTATATTTTCATTGTCTCCTTATGTGTTTTCTGTTCGATGTTCCTTTCTTCCTCGCTTGCTATTTTTAATATATTTATATGTTCGTATAAATGTGTTTGCACGATGACCTATCCGTCCTGCACAACTGCTGCACCGGACTGATTAACTTTTTATTCAGTCCGAGGTGCCTGTGAATGCACAACTTCTCTAACCAGTTGTGGCATGAGCCATACATGTTGTTCGTGTTGCATGACTTTACAGCGAGCTCTGATTGCTCCTACGACCAGATTGCATGATTGAAGCGGCCTTACGCCGACAAATCGAGATGGGGCTTTGCAATTTGATTTTATTGGACTTACAAACTCCCGAACAAAATTGATCAAGATTCGAAAATTTTAAATGCATCATTCTGAATTTATCCCGACTCCTTTTAAATCCAAAGAATATTTTAATGTTATTTATATATGCACAGTTAATTTATTTCATGTTATGTTTCATTCATACCTATATTATTAAGTAGTCATACATTACCCTAAATAGTACTTATTTGGGAATGGTACAATTTCATCCCAAATAACAGAAATGCTTTACAATCTAAATAACAAATAAATTGTTTTCTTTGTCACGGGTTTTACCAACTCCTCATCACATGGCAGTTCTATAATCAAAACGATCTCTACTCGGATATCCTCAAGTATTCGAATATGGGGTTTACTGGAATGTTTTCTGTGGAAACTGTGTTGAAAATCATCGCTTATGGTGTCAAAGTAAGTACACACCTTACACTCACTGAGCAGACACTGCGATATTCATACCATAAACAGTATTACAAATGTACTCTTTCTGTTACTAACATAACTTTGTATACTTACATGACTGTATGGGATAACTTCAAACCAAGTAAATGTTCCTTTCCGAATATCCATTAGATGAAGAACGTTGAAGCTAATTTATTATATGTTGCGTTTTTATGCATGTATCCCTCATCGATGCATGTTGCACATGTGATCACAGAGCTGCGCTTATTGCACTTTATACAAATATTCAATGTGCAATCCAGGTTTTTAGCCACACGTGTTGATGCCGCTGAGGTAAGTGTACAATCCGCAGACTTTGATGGTTGAGGTAAGTGATCAAATTTATTACTAAATGGAGTGAGTATGTGTGTCGGCATGCCCAGTGCCTTCGCATGTTGCATGTGCACTATCCACGACAAACTCAACAAAGCCATCAGATGACAAACACACACACATACACTGATACGAATCGGAACGTTTGCGTCTTAGTGTAGTCTATATAACAAGTAACATTTTAGACAATTTCTGCTAATATTTAGGATCGAGAAATATTCATATATCTAATTATAGATTAGTGTTACTAAGTTTTCGATGTAAATCTTATTGGTATTGGTTTTTATGTTAGTTTCACGAGGCTCCACCGATCCTCATGGACGTGTTAACAGTCATGAACATAGTATTTACGTTCTTCTTCCTACTCGAGACCGTTCTGAAGTTAATTGCGTTCGGATGTACGGTAAGAATCACTTAATAATTAAGCACATACCCATAATTCATTATAAATAATACAATATGTCATGTTTTTAATAGTAGCGGGTTATTTTGATGTTATTTAATGAAATTTGTTTAACTATTAGACCTATTTCTTTCCGTGAAACTCCGTCATTAGAAAAAATGGCAAATACGTGTCGCATGTGATTGTTCTCAAGATTCCTTAACTACTCAACTAAAAACTTGAAAGATAAATTATTAGTGGCAGTAAATCTTATTAAACTAAATAATCGGTTAATATCAGTTACCATTGCGCTTGTAATATTTAAAAATACGTTTTTTTCTGTGTTAAAGAGAATGACCGCTGATAATGCTATACTTTTTCCTATTTGAAGATTGTAATACATGATCCTAGTAAGATCTCGATTATAACTAAATTTGCAATAAGTTTTGTTGCTAATGTTTCAATGATGAAAATAATATTTCAGACAAGAAAATCGATTCGGATTGTTAGATTATACAAACTTTTTTTCTATATAACAAAGATGTGAGTTTAAGTAATATTTTCCATGGATGTAATGCCCCATGCATTCAAACTCCTTTGAAAAAATTTAAGACATATTTCTGGAGGCTTTCGCATTACACACAACAACGTATAAATAGCATCAAATTGTTTAATTAATATATTTAATGACATTAAATGCTGCGTTTGCGTACGTTTATAGTTGTTATTTTTCATACAATAAGTTAACATCAAAATCGCCCTTTTCAACATTTTAAAGACTTTTCAAATATAGTAGAATTAATATTCAACATTGACTTGAATATGTAATTTTTTATAGACTTTTATCGGATTTGAAATGCTGCTTTATTATTATAGAGTTATGATTTTGTATGGAAATTTGACGATATTTTTATTTGTGATAAGCAAATTTTACTATTGCTTTAATAATAGTACTAACCTGTTCCTATCCTTTTATATAATGTGTAAATTATACAAAGTGTGCACATAATGTATATATTTTTTTTCCAGAAAGCGTACATTTGTAAAATGCTTGTTTAATTGATTCAATAATATATAATATAATCAATCTTCAAACTCATACTGGTTTTATATTTACAGAATTTTTTCAAAGATCCGTGGAATACTTTTGATTTCATAACGGTCATTGGAAGTATTATTGACGCCCTAATCATGGAATTTGGAGTAAGTAATTTTTTATCAGAAGTAACAGTATAATATTAATAAACTTTCATGAAGCAAAAAAGGCTCACTAAAGTTATTTATTAGGTTCTACTTCAAAATTTTTAGTTTGACCTAGAATTAATTACACTACAAAGACAATGACCATACAGTGGGAATGTATTTATTATATTAAATTTTAAGAATGATATCCTGATTACAGAGCGAACTGGGCGAAAACTGTGCTGACATTTCCTGTCAGCAGGTAAAAGAGTTTTGGTTTTCTAGGAGTTTCTAGTTCGTTGAGACGGTGTTGTAGAGCTAGTTATCAGTAGAATTGGTGTGTTGTCCAGGTTAAAGAACTGTCATAGTTCATTAGGTATCATTAATCGATAGTCATTAGTTAAAGGTTAATGCTAGGATAGATAAATGTAGTTAGGGTACGTGGATTCACGTCCGAAATTGTATTTACCCTTTATCCCGTTGAAATGTTGCAAATTTTGTTAAAACTGACCGTAAAATTTTTGGAACTTTTTTTGTCGTTATTAAATTTTTAAGTACTAAAGGTAGACAAAAAAAAATTAAATCCGTTTAATGTAGGTATTTATATATTTTGTAGTATTAGAATATTAAGAAGATTTCTCGCTTTCTATAATTTTTCGTTGTTTGAGTAAAAGTCATTTTAATTCGTAGGCACCTAGATCATAAGCAAAGTTTAATAACAGATGTTATGACGTTAAAGTACTAAAATAATAGTAGTTATTTTATAGACATTCAGATTAGAATTCAAATATTTCATTAGATTTAGAAGTAGCCTTTCAACGTTTAAGAAACATTAGGTGGAAATTAATAACCATTGTTCTGCGTAGCGTTACTACAGAATTGTTTCAATAACGTTTAATTTAAAATGCGTGTAATTACTAGAGCACATTTTAAAGTTATATTATCTTTGGTTTACGCGAGTATTACTCATTTAAATAAAACTACTTTAAGGGATATAAATGAGATTTTTATAGTATTTACATAACTCGATGTTTCCAAATACGTTCCATACGTCCATGTTAATAATGTAATAAATTAGAGTTTACGACAATTAAAACAGTTTTATTTAAAAATCGTTAAGTGCTAATTACAAATTTAGTGATTCTAAATAAATTAATTATAACATCTAGAAAATTTAATTAAAAATACAATTCAATTTCAAAACATTATTTGGGACCTGTTGCACAGATCAACAAACACTTATAAATTGAATAGTGATTACACGCGTGTAAATTATTTATTAAAAATTATGTTTTACATATGATTATAAATAATTTCCAGGAAAACACATTCAACGTTGGTTTCCTCCGCCTGTTCCGAGCCGCGCGACTGATCAAGCTGCTCCGACAGGGTTACACCATTCGAATACTGTTGTGGACTTTCGTGCAGAGTTTCAAAGCCTTACCCTACGTGTGCCTTCTCATCGCGATGTTATTTTTCATCTACGCAATCATCGGAATGCAGGTGCATTACTATCATTGAAAGCAATATACGACAATAGATATATAGATATTTTTAGCATAGTATTCGTTTATTAAACTTTTGTATATTATTACAGAAATAAACAAACTATTTGAATATTGCTCATGAAATAATAATTCATGTATGATATGATGTATTGATCAAAACTTATGTCACGTTCAAACTAATTGATTTTTTTTTATTTCCAGGTGTTCGGAAATATAGATTTAGCGGCAGAGTCTGATATGAACAGACACAACAATTTTCGGAGCTTTATTCAAGCTCTCATGTTACTATTTAGGTAATTATTTAATCATAGGTCTTCTTCACTAACTTTGACAACCAGTCTTAAATTATATTCTTTATAAAAATTTATTTTTTTGTTTATAAGTATGCCATTAACATATACTACCGTACCGTATACTGTACTTATACGGTTACGGAAAATCATTACGAACTTTAGCTGTTGTCCGACGCGTTTTGGGCATAAAAATCAAGTTAAAGAGACGCAGAAATATGTTCCACTTTACGGAATTTTATAATCTTTTTACAAATATTCTCGTTACAAGTATGTGGGTAACATGTGTAACTCAATTGAACAGGTGTGCTACGGGTGAATCCTGGCCAAATATAATGTTGGCATGTTTAAAGCCTGCCAAATGTGATAAAGAAGCCGGGAAGTCACCGTCCGAGATGTGTGGCAGTACACTTGCATATGCCTACTTCGTGTCCTTTATATTTTTCTGTTCCTTTCTGGTGAGTTCATTGTAAAATAAATTTACCCCTGACTGCGAATCCATGGGTCCCGGGTTCCATCCCCGGCTGAGACAAACATCGATGTGATGAGCATTTGGTGTTGTGCTTAGGTCTTGGGTGTTTAAATATGTATGTATGTATATCTATCTATAATATGTATGTATATCTGTTGCCTAGTACTCATAACACAAGCTTCACCAGCTTAGCATAGGACTAGGTCAATTGGTGTGAATTGTCCAATTAAAAAAAAATCTTCAAATAGATTTTAATAAGCGATAATTTATAGTCTTGCGATAATTTTTGTATATTGACTCATGACTGTTATATAGTTGTTTTAAACTTTCAATTAATATATGTATATATTGATTGCTAAATCATCATTCATTGCGTATTTTAATAGTTAATTTTAAAATTTTCAGATGTTGAATCTTTTCGTTGCCGTCATTATGGATAATTTCGATTACTTAACAAGGGATTCATCAATTCTCGGAGCGCATCATCTAGACGAATTTGTTAGGATATGGGCTGAATATGACCCAAATGCCACGTAAGTTTTGCAAGTTTCTGATATAATTTTTATTTTATGTCATATTTCACAATGGTTTTTTGTCTTGATCTCCAAACCATACCTTTGCGAAAGCGTCGCTCTTGTGATGACTCTAAAATTTAAGAAATATAATATTAAAAGACATTCGATAAATGGCAGCAATTCTCAGTTTAATCATCCTTTTATGTCTATTATATTCTTGTGCGTTACACGAATGAAGTTATTAATATTTATTTATTTTCAGGGGGAAGATCCACTATACAGAAATGTATGATATGTTAAAAAATATGGATCCGCCGCTGGGGTTTGGAAACAAATGTCCCAATAGATTAGCATATAAAAAATTAATTAGGATGAATATGCCATTAGATGAAGAAGGCAAAGTAAATTTTACGACAACGCTGTTTGCATTAATTCGAGAGAATCTTAGTATAAAAATGAGAACAGGTAAGTTGCTAGATTTAAAAATATTTAGATATTTTGGACAATTATAATATTTTTGATGTAATGACTTAGCTGAAGAAATGGACCAAGCCGATGAAGAACTTAGGGAAACAATAACCCGGATTTGGCCGCTGCAAGCGAGGAAAATGTTGGACCTGTTAGTTCCTCGTAGCGATGTCTTAAATGGCAGAAACCTTACCGTTGGAAAAATCTATGGAGGTCTCCTCATACTCGAGAGTTGGAAGTCCACTAGGTTTGGCCAGAATGAACCCTCTGGTCTGCCGGTAAGATTTGTTTCATTTTAACCACGAGATAAGAAACTTATTGCAAAGATATCTTAAGGTATGTCGGTCCCAATGAAGCCAGAGTTAACAATATAAAATAAATAAAATCTTTAGCAATTATTTTTACTTTGAGCCAAATGTAAAGATTGATGAATAGGTTAATTTCACTGTTGAAGAAGTAGTGATTGTTAATGTCCCCGATTTCCTTACATTAGATGATGACTGACACGTTATAGTTAGCAGACTAGCGTTGTGTTGTCCTTGTGGATGTATTGTTGTTATTATCGGTGTTCCATCGAACCAACCATTTGTGTATATTCTTGAAGTGTAATTTGCGCACTGATTGGCTTTGTGTTAGCTATTTTTTGTTAACGGATCGAGTACAACAATACAGAGTCACTTTAGTTAAAATCGACTCCTCAGAGTCGACTACAATGGTGGTTTACTTTTCAGGCATTCAGCGAGAATAGCCCTACGGCCAATCAGCCGGTAGTATTAAATATTTTACGGAACGAACTTTAACTACCTTTTCTTGCACTATTTTAGATTTTTTGTTTTTTCATAAATTTCTTTCGCATCGTGTTTAAATAATTTATCATAAGTATTCAAAGAATCTCAGGACACGATGATGAATAATATTAGTTTCACAACCAGTAATTTTTCATTAGCTGTACGATTCCTCAGTTTCTAACATAATACTGCACTTCACTTGGTAGCTTGGACAAACATGTGCTAGTGTGCACAAATTTGTCCAGATAATAACGATAGCATTTCCAGGTTAACTCTCGAAAGCGTACCTAGTACCTACCTGTCCTATAGTTGCAAAATACATAGCCTAGTCTAGAGGTTTGAATCCGTGTTAAGCAGTGTTTGAAATTTTACGTAGAGTTAGCACTGTGTCTTGTAGATTTTGTTTTCAATTTTGTGAAGTTTGCTAATACGTTAATTTTTTTGGAATGAACCATAGAACCCACACTCTCAACTATCACAGAACTTGCATGACGTTTAATTTCAGACTTATCTTGCAAATTCTTACACTCTCTTTACACTTTTACATATAATTAATTTATAGTTTTATTACATTTCGGCTCAATTGTATGTCATTCCAGTCTAGAAGCCTGATATATGATATGGAATCTGATACGATGCTTTTTTGTTCCGCTGCATTTTTTCTAAATTAATTTGTAATGCATTTTGGTAACAATTAAATATTGGGCATGCACAATAAAAACAAATAAAATCATACGTAATTCCTAATATAAATATTATCTATGTATGTATATAAAACATGTTTATAAAATAAACCTGTCCTCAAAACTGCCTCTGGCTTCAATTTAATCGCACAATATTCAGCATAAGATCTACAATTTGCTTTTGATATACAATTTCCACAAAAACGCAACATTTACTTTCAGCATACAGGTTCTTATACCGGACACTCAACAAGTAGCAACAACATGAGTGACAAGCCAATATCTAACATAATATTTAGTATTTCCTCAGATACTAGCAGTATACACCTCCATAATGCCATATAACATAATACTGTCGACTGACGAGCATCTCTTAGAGCGCAGATATAACTTAGAATAATGATCGAGTTTTTGTTGGTTTGATTTGTGACGGCGCTTATATCGTGTGTGAACCATTTGCGCAAACTCATGTAGATTAGTACTATAAGATTCAATGATTTTTTTGTTTTTCGTAAATAAAAACAAAAAAATTAAGTCTTGAAGCTCGTTTAGACGAGCTATAGGATAAATACCGAATTAAATCGGCCATGAGAATGCGCAAGTGAATACGAAGAAGGGAGGATGAAGTCAAATGGCTGGTACAGAAGGCGTCCTTCTTTAACTGCTTGCTCGACGTGGCGGCAACGGGTCTGGGCCACGGATCTCGAACAGGCTCCTTAAGTCAAGAAGGACAACCAATTACTGTTCCTACAACGGAAGGTGATGACACGCATACTATAATGGACCTTGCAAGAAGAAGTACAAGGAAACCCCACAAGTAAGTTGATTTAAATAAACATAACATACTTATATATAACTCATTAATATAAAAATGTAGCAAAATCAGCGGTTTGCGATAAGGTAAGCCGAATACACTAAATCACTTTATAAGAAAATTAATCCTTATATGATTCTCATTGCCTGCTAACCGATTCAATAAGTTCTTGTTCTAATAAAATGAGCTATATTAAATATTTACTCGATCTACTATTCCAAATTTAGTAGTAAAAGTAATGAAAATACTAACTTATTTCTCTCTTGTTCCAGAAACAACAACAAAAAGGTGAATACCTTCGTAATGGGAGGATACAGTATTAAAATTGCTATATTGTATACGTGTATAGGAAGTGGGTGTTACAATTTGTTAACATAATAAACGTGGGCGTTGGTTTAGTTTGGTGTGCTATAGACTACAGATTTATTGATGCACTTTGACATAGATAGTTGATGTTGTAACTTTGTTAGTCGCTGTTGCGAGAATAATTAATAATGTTTTATAAATAAATGTTTATTTATTGTTTGTGAGAATTAAAACGAGTTTGTTTTTTATTTAGGTGGTTCGTGTATAAAGCCTTAGGCTCTTAAATGTAATCAGTTATCGTTGTTAGAGATTTGTGCTGTTCTGATATTAATTTTGATTTGAATTTTTACAGATGGTTATTGATGTTTAGGTAATATTTTCAGTATGATAGGACATTTTGACGTAGAAGACGAATGTCTACAATATAATTTATTTTGTTTACTAGTGAATGGTATAATTAATGTAACATTGTTGCTCTAATGATTTATTCGTTAGACACCACACTAACAAACCTACTGACATCGTAACATTCTGACATCTATTAACAAACGCAAAACAATGAAAAACACAATATCTAAACATTCATATTTTGCATGTACTAGGTAGCTTGCATGTGTTGTTATCTAAACAGTATTGCATTTTTTCTTAGTTTATAAGTTTCAGAGATACGTAAGTACGTGTTTATTCTACCGCACAAGCACGGTTGCATGATGCACCTTTGAATTTCTATATTGCATAAGTGTTGTTTTAACAACATTTTGTAAATATGGGACAGTAATTTTCATTTGAACGAATAAAATACGCGAACATTCTTAATTTCTATTAATTTTAAGTTCTGAGTATTAATGAGTTTCCTTTACTCTCTAGGTGTTAGAATTACAAGATGTTGGATCCCACCATGCTTCCTTGGAGTCTTTAGACGAAGGAAGACTACAAGCAAGTCATGTCTATCAAAATGGACACCACGGAAGATCATCTAGTTTAAGGTGAGCTGGTCGACTGTAAATTGAACTACGAAATTTGATATACATTCAAATGATAGGTTTATTTTTTATCTAGCTTAGAAACTATTGTTTTTTTTATATTTTTGTTTTGTTTTTAGTGCCATCGATGATTCTATTGCTCTACGCTTATTAGTGTCAGGGGGTATGTTATTAAGCAGAAATAATGTATCAACTAACCTAAAAAATATTTTCAAAACTAACGAAACTTTGCATGATAATTTTCCACTTGAGATGCATGTATGGCCTATAAAATACTATATAAAATTAACCAAATACCTCAATATCATGACAAAAATTCTTGGGTATACAATATCTAAGCATCAACGTGTTTCATAATCATAATAATTTTATTGCTTATAGACGCACACCAAGTCCCAGAAGACGACATTACGGAGGTTATCATCATGAAATCGGTTTCTCTGACACCGTCAATAATGTCGTCGAGATAGTAAAACACGAACATCAAAGACACGGACGGACACACAGGGCGCCTCATCATTACCATGGTAGGTGGTTCTATATGTAATTCGGGCTAACTGCTAACTAAATATTTGTAAGATATTGAAATATATCTTAGCACGTAAACTTGACGGTACATTCTCAATATATTTAATTAATGAGGGGCTAAAACAAGTTCAGTCAAATAAATTACTGTCGAGTAAACCAAAAGCCATAATTTTTTTTAAATAATTGTAGGGTGCAATTATCCATATCATTTTATCTTTTTTAAATGTTCGCAAGCTTTACCCACTAAAACCGCGATACAAAATTAAATCTTGTACTAGCTCCTCCGTAATGTCCCTGCCATCATGGCTTAGTACCGACAAATTTACTGTACTAGCTAGATCAACTTATCCAGTTCTTTGTTGAAACCACTACAAATTCGTAAGATATGTATCTGAGTATACTATATTCTACTTCTGTACTTTCGTGAAACATTATTATATATTATAATTTCATATTAGTATTCACACATAAAATATTTTATCATAATCATATCTACTCTTATATTTCATTTAGATTCAGTTTTATGACCCGACAGTTTTGCAAACATTTTTCTTCTCATGAAGTTACTCTGAAAGTTTTGTGAGAAGATTGGAATTTTAGCTTACAAGTAGTTGTAGAGTTTTACAATCTGTAGAAGTAGTTAATTGTAAGGTATATTATATTTGAGACAAAGCTATTTAATATTAAGTTAGTACCTTTAGCGATATTTGTACATTAGCTATATTGAAGACTCATAATCTAGTTTTGTACAAAACTATTTCGTAGCTATTTATTATTCTAATGGAATTTGTCACAATTTTTTCAGAAAACCCATTAATTAGAGAAACCATATCTGAGTCCATCGGCTATATTTTGTTTAATAGACTAGAATAAGTAATATGTAACGGGCTATACTTTTCGAGTTTTAGAAACAATAACTATTTGGTTGGTGTGGTAATTTTGTAATTATATATTTTGTGAAAATTAATTGATTTGCCTGCTGCATGTCCACATAATATTGGAGCCTTTTCTGGCTGCACAATAATGCTTTAACTTTTGAACTCAGAAATAATAATAGCATGCACAACGATAACCGTATCATGCAGCATGCAAATGCTTAGTTAACTTTTAGCTTAAACGAAAACATGTCAATAGCTAATACGTAAGTGTAGATATTTACATTGTAACTGCGTATGATATAAGAACTTTAGATGCTTCTTTACATTTTTTTACACATTTTAAAATGAAATATTAACGTAGAAAGACTCCCTTCCTTACAATCCAAAACTTTTAGCGTCACTTTCATGAGCAAAAATAAAATGTGTATGGGTCGGTAAACCAACGGACTAGGCTAAAGCGTGGTGAAAGGTACATGAAGGTATTCCTGACAGCAGGGAAGGAGTGGAGGGCGCCCTATCCCACGACCAGCCTGAGCCTGCCCTCGCGGTCGCCCAGCCCGCCCCACCACACCTACGGTGAGCGTCCTCGCCACACACGCGCAGTGCCCGCTGCTCCCACCAGAGCGGGCACTTAATGCCATACAGATACATTCAACTCCAGCTCTTCAAATATACTTCCATTGCATTTCACACTCAGAGTCATTCAACTTTGCAACGAAACACGCGCCAAATATTCATAACGTAGGATACTCATCAAACCAGATAAAAAGTTGGCACTTTTCACCATGGTTGATATTCCCTACCTTATAAGTCCCAATATCAAATGTTACATTTTGTAAAGCAAAAGGTCTAATTTCTTATCGGAATTGGCAATATTGAATATTTTAATAGAAGACCTTTTGCTGCGTTCAAATTCGATGCCTATTTGCACGATTACTTGTCAATGGAATCTTAGCTTCGTATTTTGTATAATTTGTGAAACGCGTGCAAATGCAAATAATGTGTTTTATTCATAAGAAAATTGTTTGCACATCTGTTTATTGTTAACCTCGCTATATAATCGATTCATCATTATGATCTTTATTTTCCTCGCTTTTCGATCATCATCTTCAATTTCAGCATCAATATATTATGTAGTCGCTCGTTTCAAATTAGTTAAGCCGGGTACGGAACTACTCGATTATTCAAAGGACAGTCTGGGCACCCATAGGTGGCGACCGAGATCGCGATAAAGACCGCGAGTGGCGAGAGTGGCGCGACCGGTCGTGGGAGCGCGAAGGCGGGCGAAGAGGCCGCGGACGCCAGCTACCGCCCACGCCCACCAAACCGTCCACGCTGCAGGTCAAGCAGCCGCCCCTCGCCAGAATAAGCCACAGCCCCTCACACGTAAGTACTAATTGCTGGTGTTCCACCTTCCTCTGCCTTATTTGATGATGAATTCATGATTAAATTTTTTCCAGTTATCGTTAAGGCATACAGCACGAGAACCTTTAGAGCCTCTACACGATGAGTATGAATATGGGCGGGAAGTTGAAAGACTGATACACCGAGACTATAGATCTAGGGAAAGGTAAGAAAGGCAAAAACAAGTAGTGAAAGTTAACAAAATTTCTGGAAAGAATAAGCGAATAACAAAATAATAAATAGAAAAAATGGGTACTTTGCTTGCCGTTAAACTGTATTACACAGATAGAAAAATGTAAACTTATGTCATACCACACAGGCGCGGTTGGGGCTACGAGAGCGAACGCGGCGTACGCACGTACGACGCGCCGGCGCCGCTAAGTTACGAGGCAGCGCTGGCAATGGGGCGCGGCGGCGGCGCACGGGCCCTGCCTTCGCCTAGCGGCACGCGACTGCCCAATGGGTTCAAGCCGCGCACGCGCCACTCGGACTCTGACGAGGACGACTGGTGCTAGCGGCGCCGCCGCGCGCGCTCCCAGCGGGACGTGCGCGCGCCGCCCGCTTCGCCCGCAACCCACGCGCATACATACTGACGCGTTGGGGACTCCACGTGTGTATATGTGTAGATAGACTAGCTCGCCCCGCCGGAGCGCTTCCGCGGGCGACTATCCAAATTCTAGTATTTACAAAGTTTTGGAAAATTTAATTTTTAATTCGCTAAAATTTTACTCTTTGATTTATATTATGGTTAAGGTAATCGAAGTATAAAACAGTGCCAGGCGACTCGTTTGTGCTAGGATTTTTACATAAAGTTATTAGTCTGTATTGTAAAAGTAACTTTCTATATTAAATTTGCACTACGAAAAATTTACATCATAATACCGCCTGCTGAAAGGAGGGGACCGAGGTCTTCGCATTGTTCATCAGTCCGGCACGCGGCTCGTCGCCGTACAGCTCTAAACGACGGGACCCTCGCTCAACTCTTTTCGTATTCCAGTTAGACGTTGGAACAATCTAGCCTTTCATCGTCAGACAAATTAATACTAGAGTATTGTATGATATATTTACATAGCAAAATAATTTTTACTTAGTTAATATACTTAATACATAATTAACATTTTTATTGAATTTGCTGTCCTTCCCCCAAGTGCTTTATATCTACGTTACTTATAAATACAATTAAATAATAGCATGGATTGTATGTAAACTTTGATATTCTGCATAAAATTAACTAAAATTGTTAAATCGTGTGTAGGCCAGTCGATAGGTACCTAGTGTTTTGTTACATTTGGTGATGATGGTTGTTATTTAGCGAAAGAAACTTTAAGCAGACTTTTAATATCGCCCGGTAATCTATCTTTTTAGATGTCGTCCACACGTTTTAATATAAGATAAACATTGTTCAAATTCTATTAATATTTTATTTAGTCTACGTTTATACTTATATTAAGTCCTGTTTGCATTATAAACATAGCCAAAGCATAGCCTAAACCAACATTCAACGATAAACAACGTCGAGCTTCTAACAAAATAGAACAATTAAGAAACTTAACAATATAGCAACTTATTTCATTCATGAAAAAATCCCTACTTTCCCAGATTGTAAAAAAATCTATAGCGTTAAGTTTTTTTTATCTTAACAGTACTGTTTGTATTGAATTAATAATAATTCATTTACCACAATTTTTATTGTGATTAATAACCAAATATCAAGTTAAAATCATAAACTTCTTACCTTAGGTTGGCATGTATTCAAAATTCAAATTCAAGGGCAGCTCAACTGTAAAGTGGCTTTATTTACAAAGCTGTATTTTGTATTTGAAATGAAAATTAGGGATGTTGTAGATTTTATAGTGTTGTCAAAGCCAAATGTGACATAACGTTCGTTTCACTGGAGGTCTCTGTATTCCAATTTATTACGGCAATGCAATATATTTAAATTGTATATTGTATTATATATATTTGGAGAGTTATAGACCAGAACGCTATCACATGTCGCAAAAACAATCAAGTGTCCGAAATAGAGCAAAACGTGGACTTCACATGTTTTGTTACCATAGTTACGTGTAGTCCACATTTTATATTGAGGATGTTCTAGCTTCATGATAAATAAAGTAACGTCATCTTGGTATAAAGAATCATCTTGCGTCGCATAGGTTCAAACTGCCGGCGTCTCATGTTTCTAATATGGCACAATGATAATATTCCGTTTTTTTCTCGGTCATAATGTAAAACAGATACGGCATCTGTGAGGATAGTCCATGGATTTTAAAACACTTGAAGCATTTTAATAATTGTAAGTCTTGTCCTGTTTGAGATTTACGCATGAATCTTACGCGGTACGTTATACGTAATGGACGTCATTTAAAACCTAAAACCAATAAACTAAATTTTAAATTTTCAAAGGCCAACTAGATAAATCTTGTGCTATCGTCTACAATTTTTCAGATAATATTATTTCAAACCTTGTTCATATTATTTCTGCGACATGTGCACAGCCTTTAGACGTTAATAATTCCCGTAAATCCTTCAAACTATTATTCGAGAACTCGAAACGAAATATATTAGAAATATTAGTTTTAATTCGTTTGATAACTGTTTCACCCTCAAAGCTCATATTTAACATAGGTATAGGAAAAACTAAGCAATGTTATGTCCATAATTCATATTACCAAAGGCTCTTAACTTGATACTCATTGTTCTTTTAATGTTTTGAACACGTTTAATACACTAGAATCTCCCTTAGACGTTGCTAATCTAATTTACAATTTTTCACAGTAGATTTTCTTGAAAAAGGTATACAAAAGAAAATGGAAAGAATCGATCACGGAAAATGTTGCGAGGCATGCTGTAGGTATATTACAAAATTGTAAATAAATATTTTTCTGTGATAACATGATATGAAATTTATTATTAGACAGTGTGATTGCATAGAAAAGTTATTTATTTTGCCGAGGCGCTGTGTTGTGGATGAAACTACTGTCGTTCAAATGGTTACTGCTTATTTCATCATTTTCAAATTGTATTTTTAAATATCGAATGTATAAGTCAGGCATGTCTTGTGACTTACCACATTAAAACGGTTGTAGGTTTCATTCAAAGATTTTTATTAATGCTTTAGAATTTTACGACCTAATCATAAATGTATTACAAGCCCTAAACATTCATTGTTCTTATCCGAGTGACAGTTACGAAACAACAGATATATTAAATACGTGATAAATAAAACATTATACAAAGTACACTTATAATACATTTATGAATAAGATCGTTATTGTCCCAATACACAAAGCTCAATCAAAAGAGCTCAATATTTCAATAGCAAAAATAACGAGACACCAGTCTTCAAGTAGATAGCAGTTTTTGATTGCGCCTTTGTGCATTCTGACATGTATGTTATGTTTTTAATTATAGTTTATAGACAATTTTATAACATTTTAGCGATACAAACCAATTGCTTTAAAATTAAAACGCAATTATTGTTTTCATATATCGTTGTTAATAATATTACCAGATTTGTAGGACCCTTTAATGCTACATGTATTCCAGTAAACATTGTTCCAATTAAAGTCACCTATAAAAGATCTCATTTGTAGCTTTACTTTGTTATCGACTCAATATGAATTATCGGTTTTCGTTACGTTTTACGTTGGGGCGTTAGGATACAGCCGATGGACTTTCAATGACTGAGAGGTTAGAGTAATGTTACTCGCGTGTGCGTCCCGCTTGTGTTCGTGGTACCCTTGTTTCTACGTCGCAGACCTATGTGTTTAAGACATGTAAATATTGTAATATATAACGCGGCCGATGTAGAGAGTCGCATGTGAAAATGTCTAGTGATATGTACTAGATAATTAATGTTAGCTAGGTAAACTCGTCCCCGACTGTCCTTGAGTTTAAGTTGGGTGTTTCACTGCCTTAAAATAATGAACGTATTAGTTACCTTAACTACTACAGATAAGACATTCAATATATTTAAAAAATTTAATGTATGCGCGCTGAGAGCGAATTTGTTTTCGTCTACTTAGCCAATATAGGTTTTACTCGATGTCATTTTAAGTTATCTTAACATCACAATGTAACGTTTGGTTAATTTTAACGATAACGCTAGTTGAGCTAGATAATAAAAAATGTAAGATATGTATATTATTATGGCAAATAAATAATCGTGTTCAAGCTATGCTACGCGTATCTTAAAGCTACCTAATGTTTTTACTGATACGAATGGTTATAGTATCTTGTATTTTGTTGTATCGAGTGCGCTTAGGTAAATCGCAATATTTGATTCAAGCGAAATGGAGCTTCGGGCCATATCGCCTGCCTTATATTTCTATAATTGCGTCGTTTCAATTATATTCATCATACTTCGATAAATCAATTATTTTACTCTTGACTTATCTAGTTAATTTAAAAAACTAATTCAATTCCAATCAACTTTTTAATGTTGTATTAATATTAAAAACATACAAACACGTTTTTCTATTCTTAGTTTATGTAAACTTAGGAAGTATACACATTGGTTTGTGATAATTGGAAGTACAACGCGACATTATTTAAACGGAAACAGCGTCAAGTTTTTCCGATTTCGTGTACAAAATTATCTCGACAAATCACTCCGTCAAAAGTAATATAAATGGTTGACCGAAGTATAATGATTATTAAATTTAGCATAGAAAGTTCATCGGCGACGAGAGAGCACCATAGTATGTTTTGGTATGTTTCGATAACTTTGCAGGATAGTGCATCCTAATTATTGTATTAATAAAGAACCAAATTTAAATTAGTATTTAAGTAATTTATTATCCTAAACTAAAAAAACTATACGCATGTTTTCACTATACTGGTAAAAATGGTTATGTACAATACAAAGGAGCTAATGTTTTATATATGAATTTGCTCGCCTGTAAAATTTTGCAGAATGGATCATATTATAAGAATTGTACAATATGAATAAATGCAAGAAGACATTTCCTCGATAATTAATGTTTATTTTGATTTACAAAACCTCTTCATTATGCATGTATCTTTTTTTTCTCCCATAATTTAAACGAGTTTTAGTGTGAGATTCAAAAATGGGACTTCAAGTGTGTGTCTGGTAGTCAAATACGTATTAGATTTTTGACACACGAGAGTAATAGTTCGCGCTAAGAATTGTGTCTAAATATCATACTTAGCCTCGAACTGTTCCTTCTATGAGCAAGATTAAGGCTATGTTCACATGTAACGGCGTTACGCGGTCAACGCGCGATCAAATTTGAAGAGCGTTCAGATGATGAGCGCTAACGCGCGTTGCGAGAGTACTCGTCGTCTAGTTCGGTAGAACGTAGAAAATGGACGTGGAAGAGGCTATTATTTTGTGGTTATATTATAAAGAAAAATATAGAAAAAGAAAACGTACACATTGGGTTTATCCAATTTTGAAAAAAATACAATTTATATTTATATTTTTTATACAAATTTGCTATATTCAACTTGCTGACCTTTTTTCTACTTCATCGATTAGTAAGTCGATGTCAATATCTTCAATTTCACTCATTTTAAAAGCGAGAACAAAATATAATTACGAAAATTAATAAAATTACATGCGATCGCGATGAAAGCGCGCGCTCATCTGAACAGCAAACGGACATTACATTAATATCAAAGCGCGCGTCAACGCGCGATCACCTGCGTCTAGAGACTTTTTCTCTGAGCGCCGCGTTGACGCGCGTTAACGCGCGTTAACGCGCGTACATGTGAACAGTTGTATGAAAAATACCATAATCTCTAGTCGCGCGATTTGAAAACGCGCGTCAAGTTTTTGCCATCTGAACATAGCCAATATTTGGTCGTATGACAAACAAATGTCGATGTTTCCGATGACCGAAAAACCGGTAATGCCTTCTACTAAAGTAAATATTAATGCAGAAATCTTAAGGTCGGAAAGGTTTGGAGCTAAACTGAATTTATTATTTATTCTTGATGGCCGTTTTTTACAAATTATAATTATTAGTGAAAAACAAAACAGTAAATTTTTATATAATTGCGAAGTACATGAGAAAAAAAAGGGTTTTATATCAATATTATAATTAGTTGTTTTCTTGACCAAATTTGTTAACATAGGTTCCCAATAAATGTTAAAAAGCAGGATAATGGATATATAGGGGAGCGTGGGGCTAGTTGTAACAATTTTAACAAATAATTGAATATCATGAAGAATATTGGCTAAATTACTACTAAATAAACTTTGATCGATACTCTAACTATTTATCTATGAAGTCGAATCGAAATATTATCAAATCTACAGGTAACTATCTCACAATTATTTTTTTTCTAAAAAAAGAGAAGTGTTACAACTTACCCCGTGGTTGGGGCTAGTTGTAACATCTGTTGAGGCAAGTAGTAACAACAAAAAAGAACAAAAAATCTCTTAGTTCTACCTTACATCTTACAATAATCAACGGTAAATTCTCACTTTCATTTAGAACATTTTCTGATTGTTCTGTAGGATCTGGACGATCAGTAACATAGGAGGGCGCAAAGTCACTATCTTGGAAAATATCAACATTCAAAGGCCAAATACCAGAAGCTTTAAATTCACTGATAATATTTGCAGGGGTCAAGGCAAGTGAAAATGACTCCTTCACTACACTTGGGATGTCATAAATTGTCATCGTTTTTCCTGGATTATTTTACATCCATGCCGTCTGTGCTCTGTTCACGTAGTTTTTAAAACGCCCGTAGACTCCTACATCCATAGGTTGCAAATTGTGGGAGCAATGGGGGAGAAACGATAATATGATAACATTGTTTTCTTTGGCTTTTTCGACAACTGCAATATTCACATGTGAGCCATGATTATCGAGCAGTAACAGAACTGGGTCTTTCTTGGTAGGTTTCGCGTGTTTGATAAAATGATCTATAAAAATCACAAATTCTTTTTCAGTCATCCACCCTGAAGAATTGCCAGCTCCAATCCAATCTTGAGGTCCACCGCCAATGAACATTTCTGAGTATTTAAGCCGGGGAAAAATAAACATCGGTCGTCAGTAACTTACAGCAATCTGGGGGCAAATTGTAACATGTTACAACAAACCCCGAGGTTTTGTTACAACTAGCCCCTTGATATAGTTCTTAATATTTATTACGATAACTATTAAATCAACTTAGTAATCTCGAAAACTGTTGTGTACAACATCATAAATAGTTATATTTTAGGATAAAATAAAATACATAAAACTTAAAAGCTACGAAAATAGTAAAACTAACCAAAAATTTACGTAAGTAAAATTATAGGTTACCTGTCAACAATAAAGCGTTTGCACACACCCACTCACTGTGCCGCCTTTCGGGTGCCTGGCTGTGGTAAAGTGGCGTGGCACGTTATAAGTTTAAGATTAGATTAGAAAAAAACGTGAATAAAATTCATATTCCTATTGAAAAAGGTCTGTTACTATTTACCCCTGTTACAACAAGCCCCACGCTCCCCTACTGTGCTCAATAATACACATCTTTTTTAATGGGGCAAACGGGCAAAAACAACTGGCTGGTTATATATAGGGGTGATTCAAAACTATTGGTTTTTACATTTAAAACTAAAATTTAGAATCAGATTTTTTTTTAAATGTAAATCCAACATATTTTATTAAGAGTTAGGATTCGCTTAATTATTTAATCTATAAAATTTAAAGGGGGGTTACTATAACAAAGCATATAACCGTAAAAAAAGCTGTAATACACACATACAATAATTTAATGAGAATAGTATGTACACTACGTTTCCATAAGAACGCGTTTTGAATTTTGACAGTGTTCGAAATTTGAATTAGCCTCATTCAAAGTTGTCAGAATCAACAGCATCGGTGTCAAGAGAGCTGACGTCAGCATCGATGTCACTGGCGACGGTCCTACTGCGAGATCTTGGGCGATTGACATCCCCGGTATCAGCTAAAATATTTTGTTATAACAGAAGATGTAGACGAATACTCGAAATATAATCTCAAAAATAATAATGGCTAGACTTCAATTTTAATTGTAAAATCGCATTTTTTTTCAAGCATTTCAACGTTATTGGACATGCAGCAACTTAAACTAGGAAATAATTATCACGCTTAAATATTTGATTGAATTTAATTATTTAGACCCTCTCTCATGAATCTTGTTAACCTTAGTATAGTATTTAACTAGAAAAAAGATGTTGTTGAACAATTAAAATCAAATGCAACGCGCCGCTATTTAGTCCATCGTTGCACATTATCACGCGCCTACTTTCATGACAGCATAAAACCAATTTAAACAAGTAAAAACTATAATAGTTTTCATGGAAACGGCGATATGTTAGTATCTTTTACAATAGTTCATATCAAATCTCAACATACCTTCAGCAGTTGTGAATGATGTATCTGGTGATTCGTTTGGCCGATCAAAGTTCGTGGAATCTGCCGCTTCACGAACAAACTCATAGAGACCCACGAACGTTGAGGGATCCACTATAACAGCCTGAAATATCAATTTGAATTCGTAGAATATAAGTGCGGATTTGCTTAAATATTTATTAAAAAATTTTGCTCACAAAAAACATTATACGAAATGAAAAATTACTAGAGACAATATAATGAAACAGTTAGGGTGAGATTAAAAAACGAGACTTAGCGCGAACTATGGCTTCCGTATTTAAATTTATTTTAATATTTTTACCCCTAGTGTATCGAAAAGCGTTCCCTTGCCGGAAGAGGAAGGATCCTCTTCCTTCATATATATATTTATTTTTTGACGTTCATAGTGTACATTGTGTTATCTATATGAATTAAATATATCAACATTCCAGGATGTGTTTGATGACAATTTTACACGTTACGCGTTCAACAATTCGTCAATTTCGTTTAATAGATCCTTATTCTAAAGAATAAGTTTTTGTTGTATTAAAATACAACAAATAAAATTGTATACGCACCTCACCTCCTGTGGGTGTATCAGAGGAAGTTTCACTGGAGCTCAGTGATGTGCCTCGTCCTGAACTGTCCCGCGAGCGGTCACTATGAACACCTCGACCATCTCCGGCTCCCGCGCCTACTCCCACTCCCTCAATATCGACACCGTCAATATCTAATACAGGCTCAGCTATCGGCAAAGGATAAGGAACGAGGTTCTCGTCTTCTTCAGATTCATCGTTCTGGATAAATTCCAATTTATGATAAAACTGAATCAATGAATAGGTACATACGTAATTATATTTAAAAAAGGGATTGTCATCCAATTAAAGTTAGGAATTACATCACTATTTGAAATCGCATGGACATAACTACCGAAAAGGTTAGAATAATAAAAATATGCTTACCGAATGCTGCTGGTTGATCAAGTTAAATAACCAACTGGGAACAAAAGACTCATCTTCGACGTAGCACGATTCATATGTATCCGATGATCTCCCAGACAGCAATATTTCTTCAGACTCCTGCAAATTTAAATGAAGACAATTGATTCAATCTTATTATACGAAATTAAAATTAAACTTACCGTTTGTCTGTTAATTTGTGGACGTAGGAGACCAGATTCTGGATCAACTAAATTAATATATTGTGGTTGATCTCCAGCAAGAGGTATACCATTCACAGAAAATCCACTAAAAGCTTGTAGAGCTATGGGACCGCCAACATTCTGTAAAAACATAACTTGCTTAAGAATTTACTGGTGGTATTAAAATAAATAAGATTGAATTTCTTACCGTAACAATATTTTGGTTTTTTCTTTCGAATAATCCTTGAACAGAATCACTCGGTTCGTTTATCATTGAAGAAAATTCACATAAATCTAATTGGTTGTCCGCTAAAAAGTATTCAGATTGCTTTGATGAAGTACACATGGACTCTAATGATTTTTTTTCTGTCTTTTCAGCGTCTTTGAAACTCGTATTATCTGATACTGATTTGTTGAACGATATATTAATAGCTTCTTCCAAGTTTAATTTAAAAGAAGATGAATCTTTGTTTTCAATCACTGTTTTATAACTTATAGGAGATGACGTGTTGTTGAAACTTTCATCGTCTTTAAATAAAATGTCCCTTTTTAAATTACTTTCAGGAGTAATAGAAATAGATTTAAGTGATTCCTCCAGCATGTGTTTTATTAAAATCTCCAAACTGTGAGCACTATTCGATGTAATACAATTGTGCTTACTGCTTACTTCGTCAATATTTAATGTAGTTTTTGAGAAAAAATTATTACTTTTAAAATTAATGGATTCATCAAGAGCCTTTGACAAATCTTTGTGTGACTCCAAAACAAGAACAGTGTCGGACGGACTGGACTGAAGAACATTTTTTTCGATAGAAGGCTTGTCATTTACTTTTTCTGACAATAAAGACGAGGAGTTTTTCAATAAATTACTCGAACTTTTGATATTTGGCAATTTATAAGAAGATTTTTTTAAATGTAATTTAGTTTTAGACAAAGGTGCAGTATCACAGCTAGTATGTGCCCTAAAAATATTTTTCGTTGTACTGACCAAAACTCGCTTTTCAATTTTTAACGGTGTTGGTATATTTTCTTTATTATCATTTTTCTTTTCGTATTTATTTTTCTTTAAAATATTTTTAAGTTTAGAACCAAAGTTGGTTTTTGGGATAGTTGTATTACCATTAGAATTACGGTTATTTGTTGTTGACGACGTTGAACACTTTTTACAAGAATCGACAGTGACAATAGATGAAACAGCTCGAACAGTACCCACACTGTTAGGTGACGAGCAGGTACTAAGCTGAGAGTCGGGGCTACCACTGCGTTTTGGTGTACTATTACCTCCTATTACTTGGCAATTAGCAGACTGTACCTTCTCCGTGATTCTTTTGTTTTTAACCTCATTCCTAAACACTTGATAACTTACATAAACAGTTGAATTGTCTTTTATTCCCTTTAAATCATTTCTGTTTTCATCCTCTGAGTTACATCTTATAAATTGTTGTCTCAAAGTACTTTTCTCTTCCATATTAGACCTCACGAAATGGGGCTTTTTAATATTTATAAGTTTGGGTGAATCCAAGCTTTTAGACAGAAACTTATTTACTCCGGCACTCCCTTTCCTCTTTAAATAGGCCGGTAAATAATGTTCAATATTTGGTCTTTCAAAAGAAGCTGGTTTCGTCATTTCTTTATGTCTTATGGCATTAGTCTTCTCAAGCGCATGGCTGAAACATTAAATAACAATTTATACTTAAATAGAAATGCAAAAGCAATTCAAATGCTTACCTTACAGTCTTCGAAGAAACCTGCAATTGGAAGAAGGATTATTAGCTTTACGAAAACTAATGAAATATTAACTTCAAGTTATGTCTTTCATTACCTTTTTGACATTCCTTATTAACATATTTCTATTCCTTGAGGGTGGAATTTTTTTGTTTGGCGTAATTTTATTTGTTTGTTCTTTCTTACTTATCTGCTTTGTGGTTCTTATTTTTATTGGCCTTTTTATGGCATTATTAACATCACTATTGCCAAGATTTTTTACAGATGTATTAGAACCACGTTTAAGCTTTTTCGTAGTATATACTACTTTTTTAGGGACCACTTTTTTGTTATTCTTTTTTGCAAGTTTATCGGGCGTTATCTCATTCCATCCTCCTTGAAAAATGACGTCTTGTGAGACTTCTCTATCTTTGAAACTATGAACATGAATCCCACCACAGCTCAGCTTAGATCTCACCCTAACGGGTGACTTTTTCTCCATATCAACTTTACTGCCACCTGACTGTATTTGTACGTCACTTTTAAGTATTGGTGATAACAGCCCCTTCGGCGATTTTGTATGATCAGTTTTATTTACAGAAATAGATTTTATTACAGTAGTTTTTGGGTCACAACATTTTAACGTATCATCTAAAAAATCATGTGTTGTCATAGTGGTAGACTCAGTTAGATTTTTATCTTGTATTTTTGTGTCAGAATCAATTATCCGAATACCCATATGAGGATGTGCCAACTTATAAGGGCAAGTAAAATCAGGTGAGGTTCCTTCGTCAAAAGTCTTCTTACAACATATGTTTGTCGTCGAATGTTCTATTTTGATTCCTTTTGAAAACAGTTTTGGAAACTTGGTAAAAGATGTAGTTGCCGACAGCATATCGCAATGTGGGACATGGTCTGGGCCACACTGTACGTCTAGGCCTCCGCGACGTATGCCTTTTGAGGTACTAGGTTCATTAATATCTGTAAGAATGGTATATTTAAAGAAGCTTAGTGCAGACTATAAAAATAGCATATAGTTTCATACCATACAAAAATATCATTTGGCCAGGAACATCTTCAGAATCACATTCTTTAAAATTGCAAAGACTATCATGTTTTGTGATATTAATAACTGTTTCAAGAACAGCTTCGTGGTCAATAATACTGGGGCCAGGATCAGTGCCAATAGACTGTCTAAAAGCAAATTGTTCCTCTGAATCTTGCGTAATGATACTCATGAAATGGCATTTTTCAGTAGCTGCTATATTATCATAATCCGATACATCCCTAATTTTACAGCCTTCGAACTCTTCTGCTTCAGTTTTAACATTTTCCTTTTCTGTATTTCTACAAAGCTCTATTAAGCTATTAGGTATCTAAAATAAATTAGAATGATTAGTATTATTGAAACTCAGTCTATGAACTTGTGTAATACAGTTGATGCGTACCGGAGCCGCCACATTTGATTGCCGCTTGTGGTGTTCTTTTCCTTTATTTTTAAACATTGTATCTGTATCTCCGAATTTGCTGTAATATTTTTTAAGCAGAAAAGTATAATTCATTTTTCTCTTGGATGACTTTTTTGCAATTTTTGGGTGAGATTTTTTAGGCTTTCTGTCAAATTTTATTTTGTCGTCAACAGTACCACTTGACGGTGAAGTAATATCAACCTTGTCTAAGTACTCGGCCACAGAATAATTACTTTCTTTATTTTGTATCTGATACGTAGATTTGGAAACTTCCATGTTATAATGATATGACGGAGATATATTTTTATAATCTCCACTAATCCATTCCCTAACAATGTCCAATTTTGTTTTAGGCTTTTGCATATAACTTTCAATTTCTTCATCATGCGAGATCTGTTCAGAAACTATCTCTAGATTTTGCTTTTCATCTGTGAAATGTTATATAAATATATACAATATAAATACTATAAAAATTGCTTTTTGTATTAGAAAACCTACCTTAAACTTAAAACTGTCAACATCGTATTACGCAGCTCCTGTGTTTTTTATTTTAATTATATGGTTGTATACGCGCGATTGTAGTGAAAAGTGTATGTGATTTGGAGAAAACTTTTAACTTGTGCTAGAACTATTGGAAACATAGCTATTGTTGTGTAACACTCTAAAAATTAGTAATTTAAAAGTGCTATAAAAGACCTACCCTCAAAAAACAAATAAAAAAATAAAATAAATATATTGACATTAAAGAGTCCCATCATGTCTCAATGTTTTAAGCGTCTTGCTAAAATGGACGAGAAAAATGTCAAAGTAACTTGCAAAGGGTGTTGCCGACTCATTTGTAACAAATGCAACGGTCTTTCTGCGACCGAACTGCGTGTCTTTGGACTTCAGACGCACAAACTATCGTATCTTTGTAATGACTGTGAGACCGGTTTAAGACAAGTTCCAGAGTTGCGTAGATTGGTTACTGAGCTCCAACAAGAGGTCGAGGTTCTGAAGACCACTCAACCGTCCATTGTCAACTTGGATACTGTTATAAATGAAATAGAGGAGAGAAAGAAGCGCAGTTGCAATGTTATTGTGTTTGGTATACCGGAATTAAAATCATGTTCTTCAGAGGAAAGAAAGGATTACGACAAAGCTAAGATAGCTGACGCCTTCAATCCAATACCAATCCCTGACCCCAAGATAGTGCATGTGTTTCGCTTAGGTATACCGGCAGTCGTTAACCCCTCACAGCCACGTCCGATAAAAGTCGTCTTCGAGAATAAACGCGCCGCTACCGATATTTTAAAAAACAAGAGTAAAATTATTGGTAAACCCGTTGGAGTTTATTCAGATATGACCCCGTACCAAAGAGATCAGCTAAAAGGTCTGCGAGACGAACTTGCCCTAAGGATCGAAAAGGGTGAAAAAGATCTCACTATAAAATATGTAAACAACATACCAAAAATTACAACAATTACAAAAAACTAGCTTTACCTCATATAACCGAACTTATAAACGCAAGAAACAACAATAAAGGAAACTCCAAAAACTGATTACGTCCAAAGAGAAAATAACTTACCAAATAACCAACAATTACACAGATATTATTTTTACAAAAAAATCTCTGAAATTTTTCTATGCCAACTCTCGCAGTATTGTCAAACCTGGAAAATTCGATGAGCTTAGATGTATTATCGCTTCTTTACAAGTAACCATACATATCATTATACTAACGGAAACTTGGATTAAGATTGAAGATGAGGCAAAAATGCTCCAGATACAAGTCAATATTTGTGTACAACAATCTCAAACATCACCTTGTTGAAGAAAAATGCGTCGATGATACTCATTATCTCTGGGTATACGTGAAAAAATTCTCTCTAAATATCGGTGCCATTTATAAGCCTAATAAAATAAAAATGGATAACTTTCTCGAGATATATTCACAACAATTACACAAATTGAAACGAACAATAGTCTTTGGCGATTACAACCTGGACTTACTCAACCCGGACTCAGCGACACGCAAATATAAGAACACCTTAAAAGAGAACAACTACAAAATCCTGAACAAAATAAGCCCAAAACACTGTACCCGCGAAACAACCTCAACCAGGACAATGTTAGACCATGTATCTTGTAATTTAAGTGAAAATAATTTTCATTTTATCACTACGGAATCTTCAATGTCTGACCACAAACAAATACTTTTAGAGATAAAGCAATACCAACCACCAACTATCATAAAACAGCAATACAACGCAGTTGACTTCAGCAAACTTTATCGATGCCTGGATGAATATCCTAAAAATCATGAAGACGTAGAGTATGATGAATTGGCAGGGAAACTGAAATCCTGTTTAAATAAGTGCAGAATCACAAAATTTAAAACATTGAATCCTCCGCGGCAAGACTGGATTAAAAAAGAACTATTAGAAGAGATAAATAGCAAGAACATATTATGGCAAAAATATAAAACAAATGCGGTGGACACGAAATTAAAAGCAGAGTACGAACATATTAAAGCAAGAGTATCACACAATATAAGAAAAGCGAAAAGTGAATATTATCTGAAGAGGTTTGAAGAAAATTCTAGTAAACCACGAAAAATGTGGAGACTTATAAATGACTTAGCTAAAAACAAAGTGCATGACAGACCTGGACCAGACAAACTTGAAACGGCAGCTGGTACTATTACGGACAAAAAAGAAATATGTGAAAGTTTTAACTCATATTTTTCGACTATTGGCTCAACCCTAGCAAATATGATTTCTAAAAAATCAAAAGTACCTCAGATTTTAGAAGAGTGTAGTCTAACTGATAGAACAGAATTGCGATTTCTGAAACCAGTAACCACGAAAGAAGTTATTACCATAATTAAAAATTTGGACTGTAACACTGCATCTGGCATTGATGGTATTAGTACAAAATCAATTAAATGCGTAAAAGACATTATTGCCACGGAACTAACAGTCTGCATTAACTATCATTTGGCACGAGGTATTTTTCCCAACGAGTTAAAGGTTGCAAAAGTTGTACCAATTCATAAAGCCGGAAGTAAGCTTGACCCGTGCAATTATCGCCCTATATCAGTTCTCCCAGTGCTTTCTAAGGTCTTTGAGAAGATTCTTTATAACCAATTAGAGTCATTCCTTAATTCAAAAGGTTTCTTTTACCGAAAACAATATGGCTTTAGAGCTCAATCAAATACTCTCGCTGCCACAATTGACCTCGTAACCAAAATTAAAAATAAAATTGATCAAAAACAAGTTGCCTTAGGTATATTTATCGATCTAAAAAAAGCCTTTGACACCATTAGTCATGAAAAATTATTACAAAAACTAAAACTTACCGGTGTTACAGGCAAAGCACTTGAAATTTTTAAATCATATATGGAGAACCGAAAACAAATAGTAAAAATAGGTGAATATGAAAGCAATTCCTGTATCCTGAATTTTGGCGTTCCCCAGGGATCAATATTAGGCCCCCTCATGTTCCTCATTTATATTAACAGTATCAGTGATTTGGGTCTCAAAGGTGACATCTCCCTTTATGCAGACGACACAAGTCTCTTTTACTTTGGAAACTCGATCGAAGCTCTAATAGCCGACGCTCAAAATGATCTTAATCTGTTAAATGAGTGGTTTCAATCAAATCTTTTAACTATTAATATTACAAAAACAAATTATGTTATTTTTGCAGCAAAAAATAAAAAAATAAATAATAATTTCGAACTTAAAATAGACGGAAAAATACTTGAACGAAAACCTAAAGAAAAATATCTATAGTAACCTAACTTGGAAGCCACATCTAGAAAAAAATTAAACTTAAACTAACTCCGCTCACAGGGGCACTGCGAAACATAACAAATTGTCTCCCACAAAAAGTGCGGTATCTGATCTATAATTCTCTGGTTAAGCCTCATGTCGACTACCTCATTGAGGTCTGGGGTACTGCAGCAAAGAGTAATTTGGATCCTATCCAGAGAACTCTGAATAGATTGATTAAAAACTTATTTAACTATAAACTTCGGACGCCTACTGAAAGGATATACGAGGAAACAAAATTAATGAATATTAAACAAACGTACACATACTACACTTGTATTCTAGTACGCAAAATATTAAATAGGGAAATTAATTCTAATATAAAATTTTTAACCAAACAACAAACACGAAATACTAACTTAAGACGTGCTAGTTACTTGGTGACCCGCCCTCCTAGAACTAACTATGGCAAAAGAAGTTTGGAGTAGGTATGAGGGTGGTACAATTTATAATAAGTTACCATCAGTTATAAAAGCAGAACAAAATTATGCCCGATTTAAAAAGCTTCTAAAAACTTACACATTAATTACATACAAATAAGTGATTAAAATATAATATGTATATATATATATATATATTGACAGGAATGCGATAACACTTGAAATGTTTAATGTCTAAAGAACTTTAAACTAACACTCCTCACGGTGTTAAAGAATTGTATTTGATATTGACCAAAATCTGCCTAAAAGTGATTTTAGTCTGTAAAAATGTTTTATAAACCTTGTACATGCCCTAAATATATAAATATAGGAATAAACTAAAAATAAAATAGTGTTATGAAAAAAATTAAAATAATCAATGTAAACTTGTTATATCAGACTATGCCATCAATGCCACATCTAGTAAAAACTCAAATTCGTACATCCGTGTTTTGCTTGGTTGACTGATCAAGTTTATTATGTCTACCCACATTTTTGGTGCTGTTCTGTTTTGTTATTTTATATATGTACCTACATCTCTAATTTCTAATTTTTAATCTTAGTTTTAAATATGTGTTTCTCAGTAAGTGAATTTTGTATGCAATTCTTATGAGAAATAAAGTTATTCTTAAACCTAAAAAATTACCTTGAAAAAACTCACTATCATCTTCTAGATCTAATTCTTCTATACAATTTTCAGCTAATTGAAATTTTTCTTCATCGAAAGTTCCTGTAAAATTAGAAAATTGTGTGACCGAAACACAATTTTATCTAAACAATGAAAATAATAATATAATAATAATATTCTTACTGAGCGGCTCAATCAAATTTCGGTATTTATGCATTATTTCATCCCTGAAAACAAAATACATTTTAATGACAACTCAGCGATTTAATTAACAAAAATATGTAATCACACATACGCTCTCCGGTTTTCTAACTTCACATTGATTAGTGCCAATATAGATTTTTTACGTTCAGATTTACCTAAAATGAATATAAAGTCATATTATACTATGTCTAATGATGTCTGCGTACAACTACGTGATGTCAACATGTTCAGCCATTAAAAATATTTAACAGCCTCTTTCGTAAAAAGTATCACGATGACTTTAATTTCCTAGAATAAACATAAAGTATAAGTAGTCTGGCCATAAATACAGTTACAAAAAAATATTCTTTTTTCAACTTTTTTATTATTTTGAATTTGGAACACGTATTTAAAGTTTCTTTCGATTTTGCGCTATTTCCCATATTTTTTCGTGTTCATTATAAAATTACAATATGGAATAGGGTATTAAACAAAATAGGATTGCAGTGATCGCCTTGCACAAAGTGAGTATGGAGCCATCGGTCATATTCAAATGCTTGGTATCAGCCGTATGTCCGTATTTCGTACAGTCAACAGATACATCAACACTTCGTCTGTCGAAGTCTTCGATCGGGGCGGCCGCGTGCTGTTAGAACTACAAAGGCTGTTAATGCTGGTAAAGCTAGAATTCGTCGTAAGCCCATTAGGAAGCAAAAAATCTTATGGCAAGTAATGAAGATTCCCGCTCGACATGTCGCGTACCTATTATAAAACAAGACCTGAAGCTCGGGGCTTATTGGCGATATACAGGTGATGCCCTAAATTAATCGTTACAATTAAAGAGAGTGGATCGATCGAAACGTCTTCTGTCGCGATACTCATACGAAAAGCACAGAAATATCCTCTTACCGATGAATTTTCACGATTGAAGAACTTGACAATAAGCAAAATCATAAAGTGTACGCTCCAATTCGTTCAGTCGGAAAGGTACAACGTGGTCAGCATTTGAAAAAGGAGTGAAAACTTCAGCCAAAGTGTATAAAGATACATGGATCTTGTTGTAAATCTCTCAGCAATACACTTTTAAAAATATATCGTGGACTTTCCAGCAGGATTCTGCACCTGGTCAACGCACGTACTACCCAAGCCTGGCTTGAAACCAACGTTCCGGAACGTTTACTTTTACTTTATAAGAGCTGAAGACTGGCCCTCACCTAGCCCAGACCTCAACCCTTTAGACTTAATTAAAATTAAAAATTATGGTCAGTTTTAGAGGACATGGCCTGCTCTAAACGACACGGCGACATTGAGTCTTAAAAAATCTTTGAAGCAAGCAGTGGCGAAATTTCACTTGAAACAGTGTGTAAATCCATAGATTCGTGGCCAAACAGATTAAAGGTCTGTATAAAAGCCAAAGGTGGCCATTTCGGATAGAACATGTTTTTATATTTTTTGCTGAGAATTTAATAAATATGTAGGTATATAAATTTTAATAATATTAGGTAGATTACTTCATTTAAAAAAATGCATTTTCATTTGTAACAGTACTTATGGCTGTACAAGGTACATATTAGAAAAATAATTCGTTTTTGTAATAAAATATAAATACAATACGATAGCGTTTGGCTAATAAGCATCGGTTTTCCATACAATTTGTATAGTTTTGTATAGAAACTTTATTCGAACGATGAACGTCCTTGGATTATTCTGTTTGGATTCAAAATCTATAGTTACTTTGTTACGATAGCTTTGATTAATATAGTCTACGTATATGTATTATTCATGCACATTTGTCAAGTGATGGCCTTATTTTGTACATAATATTATGGAGATATTAAGTTACTAGCCACACTTAGTCTCTCATACACGCACTTATTTTTACAGGGCCGTTGATGGCAATTTCAATAGATTTTTTCTGTTGGGTACATAAATATGAAAGGTCAAACTATCTGTAATATAATTAATAATAATAATCAGTGGCGCTACAACCTCTTTAGGTCTGGGCCTCAGATTTCTGAATCTGTTTCATGATCATTTTTCAATTTAATACGCAAGTAGGTGATCAGCCTCCTGTGCCTGACACACGCCGTCGACTTTTTGGGTCTAAGACATGTCGGTTTCCTCACAATGTTTTCCTTCACCGTTCGAGTGAATGTTAAATGCGCACATAGAAAGAAAGCCCATTGGTGCACAGCCGGGGATGGAACCTACGACCTCAGGGATGAGAGTCGCACGCTGAAGCTACTAGGCCAACACAACACTGCTGCTGAAATAATAATAAACAAATATAATTAATATATTTGCACTTCCCAAAAACTTACCGTTATCTATAGCTTTCAACATACACTCTTCGAAATAGTGTTTCCTTCGTCTTTCTATAGCCTTCTCGGTTAGTGTAAGTAAGTCAAATAGTTTACACTGCACCCAACTGGATGGCACAGGGCATTGCCTGTTTCTCGTCGTATGAAGGGCTAACTTCATGAGACGACACACCACTCTATCCAACTCACTGGTTATATCCTCGTCAGCGGAGAGTAATGTACGCAACTTACGGACCTTGTGGTCTAAGGCTTTGCGAAGACAACGGCCTGGAAGATTTAGTTTTAACTCGATTTTTAATATGAATTTGAACGCCGACAAGAATAGTCTGAATGACTTCTCTTTTTTTTTGGAAATACATAATATGTACAGGTACTTCTATGAATAGTATTTCACTCAAGGTATTTGAGATGTATAAAGTATAAGAGATATGGATATAAAAACGTCATCCGCCAATTCTGCCTATTTTGGGTTTAAATCCCATTGGTCTCTTTTCTAGACGAAACAATTATTGGTTTCGCTGGGAATCAATAAGTTACATAATATACGCTAGGTGATTTTAGCAGAAGCTAGATCAGGCAGTTTTGTTTTAATATTATATAGTGTAAAATGTAGGTACTTACTAGTATTACATGGTGTTATAAAATACCAACTACGACGATGAAATTAACCGAGCGATAATAATAAGTACTGTCTACGCGAATCAAGGTCTATATTGACATTATGCTAATTTAAATTCAGAGTCGTAAATTCTTGTTACAAGCTCGATACTTAAAAATTAATTTTACATGTCTAACTATAACTGTATTATAATTTACTATGTGCTGTGGTTAATCAACAATATCACTAATAAAAACTCAAATATTACATATATAACAACAACATATTTAAAATTGCCACACCGTAATAATCAGGCATATTGGTACTTCCGTCCGAAGGCGAAGTGGAATGCACCTCTGATATGTCCCACTGAAATATTACCATGGTTTATACAAATGATAGAGAATACAAATGAGCATCTCGCACATTTGCCAAGAAAAAAAATGTATTTCAATGTGGAGTCGCGTAAACCAAAGACAATATTACAGGAACAAAATGAAAAATTGACATTATTAAATTTTTTATTATTTTTACTTAACAATATATATCTTCTTATCTTATAATGTATGAAATTAAACTTAAACATTATTAAAAAAAAAATTAGGAATTAAAACTTATTATCATTGTTTAACACACAAATTATAAATACGTATACGCCCCGCGTAAACCTTATACCTCGCAGTGAGCTTTTCCTAAATAAGCTTCCCACTAAGTGAGGGACACTTTTGGACTTGTAATTCTATACAAACTCTATTCTTTAGGACGCGACTGTATATATACTAGACTATAAACAAACAAAATTATTTACATCAGAAACTGTGTCGTTATCGGGCCAATCGTCATCATGAGTTCCCACAGAAGTTGTGTCCACTATTAGACGAGAATGAATCACAACATCATCTACTACTTGATATCCATTCCATTCTAACAGCTCCCTGAAAATAGACAACTCAATAGTAAACCTGTGACTAAACGAAGAAAAACAATTATAGTGATAAGTCTGGGCTTCCATTCCTGGTAAAAAAATAATCTTTAAGGTTGCATGATTTTTAGGTGTTCTACCACTAATATTATTTAATTCAGTATTTCTATTTTCAAGACATCTATTGTACTTTCGCTGTAATATAATACTAGCTAAAAGGTGAAATCTAAAGTATTTCAATTTCTATTGTAAGTGGATTGTATTGTTAATGAGAAATACACATTTTGTGCAAAAACCTTAAATTCTTGTCAACATCCAGGATAAATTCGCGGATAATAACTACAAGAAACCTATGGCAATGTCGAGAATCATTTTTATTCAATTAAAGTTATATTTCAAAATAATTTTATACATATTTATTTTAAAAAGGGTTATTTAACATGCACAGAAACACTTTATAGCAAATGTTTATTAAGATACATTTTGTACAATCACTATGTGCTAGTAGTATTTCCGAACTAATTTGAACTGCATCGTTAAAGAAAAAGAGGGTACCAATTCATTAAAGACCGACAACGCCCTCGCGATCGCTCTGGCAATGTTAAGTGACCATAGCGACGGTGTCGCTTAACTTACCCGATGTTAAGTGCCTGTCTGTCTTGAATACCTGGGTTTGCCCCCGTTTTAAATAAGATGATTGTGGTTCGTAGATTTTTTAATATGAATTTAAAAAAATGTATTACTTGACTTTATCAACGTCGTTAGTTAAATGAGCGACCACATCCATCAGAAGTCGCAACGGTATTTCCAAGTTGCCTTCGGACGGGAAGTCGTCATCCCATTGTTTGTCAACAAGGCGGTTGATCTCTTCGGATATCAAGTCTAAGATACGACTATCGTCTGATTTTCTCTGCAATTCAAAGTTATTTGATCCCTTGTAGACGTAATTAAGTACTTTAGAAAAGACTAGATCAATTTTTTTTTTAATTCATTATTTTTATCCTTAAGAATTGCCTCATAAGGCTCACAACAAATTTACACACAAAATATTCACGCGTATAATATGTGCGTTCTACCTACCAGTCGTTTTTAAGAAAACATATTTTATTATGGAAGTGAACAAAAAATAATTAATTTTTCTAGTATAATATAATAATGGTACTTACCTCAAAAGGATAGCTATACTCCCTCACGACCCTATAGTATTGGTTCCAATAAGGAGCATTTTCGCCCCAATTGATGTTGAACCACGTATGCTCCCCAGTACATTCGCATTCCTTGTTCAAATTCAACATTTTCTTCAAATGGCGGATCTCATCTACCACTTCACGGGTAAAAGACGAATCTATTTTATTCTTGGCTATCACATTTTGAGTTGTTTTTGAAAACTTTTTCACTTGTAATGTTGAACAATTCAACCTGGAATATTTTAGAACATACATAAGGTGAAAAAAATTATAATTTCTAATTAATTTTATGGTAACAAAAAGATATTTAAAAAATATATGCATGAGTTAGCTTCTGCCTGAGGTTTGATGATCTGTCATGTCTTAATAAGAAGATAGAGACAAAAATCTTTTTAATTCAGTACTAAAGAATTTAAAACAATTCTTCAGCGTGTTTTAATTTTTGAAAATCCCTCGAAAAAATTGTATTATACAAATTAAAAGTTAAAATCGATTGATTTTTTTTTTATGTTTTAATTTCTAAAAATTTTTTTACATCTAAGCTAGGAAAGGATGGAAGAACCTGTTATTCACATCTTCGATCTCATATATTTTATAAAGCCTTTTCCTCCTTGGTACTAAAACACGATAAGGTTCATCCTCAAAGAGGAATCGTTTTGCCAGTTCTGTATCTAAATTACACTGGAATGATTTGTCATCATACTCTATGGCATAGGAGTACTTCGGGGATGTTAAGACTATAGTGACACAGGACTGCTTGTTTGACGATATTTCTGGGTAAAGTTCAACACTGGGAAAACATTTCTTAATGTAAATATGTATTTACTCAATTTAATTACATTAATTTTGTGTTGAACGATAGCTGCAAATCTGAGAACAAATGTAGCTAGCTTGATGTCGTAAGCTTAGATTTTCATAATACCCCAGAATTACGACCATTTTATTATAAAACCGGACCTTTAAATTTAATTTCAAAACAGTTGAAGTCATACCATCAAAAATTGAATACCTCACAGCCTACCACACAGCAGCGCAAAACTTATATGTTAGGTGTATGATGACAATATTGAGTGAAACTATTGTGCATTCTAAATTACCAATTAAATTTTAATTAAAATAAAAAAAATTGCTGCAGAAATAAAACTGATAATAAAATTTACACAAAACTCAAAGGTAGAATAATACTGTACACTTACTCATTTGTTAAGCACAACATCTTGTTATCAGGAATATACTCATAACTGGATGTCATATCTTCTATGCTTAAACTTGGAACATCTGAAAAAAAATAATGCTTCTTAATAAACTTCCTAACTTAAAAAATAAAATAATATTGGTTTCTTATAATTCTACCCACAACTAGATACCTTGTGATTCTATATACTTAACACCAAAGTGCTTTATTTGCTATAAGTTAATTGCTTAGCAGGAATTTATAACCAAACAGCTAATATTTTATTCAAATATTTCTTGGAAATAGATTAAATTAAAACTTGACAAACTTATATAAATGCAAATCTCTTACATTACACAATTTCAATAAGGTTTAATTTTAATTGATTATATTATCAAATGGCAATCTGTCAAATTGTAGCAGTCTCTGATTCCTAAATACTCCTAACATAGAGTCATATAATGAATGTTTTAAATTCTTGTTTTTATCCATTAAAATTTAAGTATATGTAGCATGATTAAAACCTGTTATCTTCATACCATTACTTGCAACAAGTGCTAAACTATTAAGGTCCAATTCTTGTTGCTTGTGGTAGTCCTTCGCAACAAAGACTGCCATCTGGGTACAGCACCCTAATTGTATAGTGTCAGGTGGACCTGGCCCAATCCCTTTGCATGAAACTGTATACTCTGGATAACGCAGAACTATATTGCTGCACCTGGAGTTTTTACAGTTATTAACAATAGCTGAATGTTATTATATGTATTTCCAAATATAACAAGTCTTTGAGAAGGATAAGAACTATCAGAAGATACTCTCTTTTTTAACAAGTGGTGGATTTATCGTACACATTATCACTAGTTTTTTAAATGTATTACTATGTTAGTTCTCACTTTACTCAAACACATAATGAAATAGTGACAACAACTAAGCTTAATTGTTATAGACTCTGGACCAAAACAAACTTTACCGATGTCAATTGTTAATCATAGTTACCAATCATGAAACTGCTCCCTGCTCCATTCAAAAAAATGATCTAATCTTCTTAATCCATTAGTCTCCAAGGATTTAAATAAAACATTAAAATCACCATTAGGGGTTGTAAGGACCACTACCCATGGTTTTATAAAGCCAAACACTGTGTGTAAAAATCTCTCTAGATCATGTGGGAGCATGTGTTCTATCATTTCAATAGCCACCACAGCATCACAGCCTATTAATCTATAGTCAGGATCAGCAGCATTACCTTGGAATAGCTGAAATAATAATGAAGATTTAAGTTATTCAATATTTATTTAATAAAAAGAACTAATACCTTTACAATATAAAAATTATATATTTTGTATTATCTCACCGTTACTTTAAGTGGATTTTCCCTCTTTTGTCCATAATCTTCACATCCAAGGAGGTCAGAAGAGCTTTGCAGAGGAATAGCTTCAATATCCACCCCCATTATATGCTGGATCCCTGGCACTTCCTTTAGGTATTTGATAAAGCTCAAATCATGATATCCTAACTCCACAACCTTTAAATAAAATCATCTTTAATAAATAGTCAGTACCAATTACAAAACTAAGAAATAACTGGCAGTGGCTAGCGGATGAAACATTTTTTATTTCAAGAAACTGGACAAATAAGCTATAATAATTTACTACATAGTATTTTATAAACCTTTTCTAGTCGTCCACACCAATTGTCGTCCATTAGGCAGTCGGTTACTGCTGCATATCTCTGAACGTACACAGGCGGGAAAAAGACCACTCCTTTCTCGTCATGGTACTCTGCAAATACATGATCTTCAGAATCTTCGTCGTCGGAATCATCACCTTGTCTGGTCAGAGCCAAGCTGAAGTTTTTGTAGTATGGCCTTAGAAATGCGTCCAGTGCCCGTATAAGAGTTTCACGAAAAAATAAAAGAGTTTGCAGGGCGATAATCATTTTCCTAATAAAAACTGATGATTTTAGAAAGTGTTCATATCGCGGAGATCGTTGACGACATTCCTGATGTTCACATGTTTGTTTATACCGGCGTTTTTGTTTTTTTCTGGTTTGACAATTTACTAACAAATTAACACTTAATCAAACTGTCAAAAAAGGTTAAAAATTATCATAATATAAAAGTCTGCGCGGAAAAAGAACCGTCGCGTCGAGGGAAATTACCTTTTTTGTTATGTTGATAACATCATTACTTTGTATAAAAAATTAAAGTACATAATTTTTGTGAGTAAATGAAATGACATAAAATAATTATATTCGTTCACATTAACGCCACGCCGGGGGCCTTAGCTTAGTCAAGATGCCTTAACAGTAGTGTATGTAGAACGTCAAAAACTAAATTTGTATGAAAACTTTTCGACACGAACTGTCATTTCCATACAAATTAAGTTTTCGACTTTCTACATACACTACTGTTAAGGCATCTTGACTAAGGCCCCGGTTCTCTTTCCGCACAGACTATATTTGGCGCTAGTGTACATTGAATTTAGGAATATAGAAAATTTTCATATTTATTTAAAGCTTTAGTCCCGTAAAAACATTTGAGACTTTAGTTTTCGGTAAAGAGTACAAATACAATACATAGTTCAATCAATGGACAATAGTGACCAAAATCAATTGATAAATTTTTCGTGCTTAAACAGCTAAATATATTGAAGCAAATTTATGGTAAGATTATTTGAAAAGACAGCCTCTTCTTATATTTTCTCATATGCACAGTTAGCTCATATAAATAAAATTAGTTATAACTTATTGTAGTATAATATTATAATAACCATAGCCCGTGGTTGCACTTGCGTTATTTCGGTTATAGCGTGAAAAGTTATACAGCCTACATACAGTGCGTTTTCCAATTACAGCACTAGAGCGCATTTTGCGGCATAATGCTCAACGTTGAGTGTTCCAACTACAGCAACGCTTCGCACAATTGAGCACTCTCAAAACGAATGCTCTCGCGTGCTTCTCGCAAACAATACCAACACAGTGACAGAAAATTGACCAGTATTTTTCTTTAAGTTGGCATTTATCGAAATTTTCGTTAGTAAATATTATTTATTGTTGAGTTGTTGATTTTGTACGCACAACGGACCATTTACGAGTCTAATTGCGGAGAAAGGAGTCCTACTACCCTAACCCTAACCCTATTTATTGTTGAAAAATTTGTAAGGCTTTCGTTTCGTCGTAGATTTTGAAAATAATTAAAGTTATTTCAAACTGCTAAAAAAAATAAATATTAGTATGGATGAAGGTATAAATAGTTACTTTTTTTATATTCCACATTTAAAATATGAATACAATTTTATTTTAAAATTCGGATCTGTAAACAAATTTATTTTACAGGATTATACTTTAGAAAAAATTGCAATGGTTTTGAAAAAGTATATAATTTTTTTAGAAATCATTAAAAAATATTACTCAAAACGTAAATGATGTAAACTTCTTACATGAAACTAAATATTTTACTGTTAATTTAGCTTGTTAAAACCTTATATTCTTTAAAGGTTTTCTATTATTTCAATAAAAAAAATGTTAATAAAATAATTTGACGATTAAAATAAGCGTAAAAAGTTTTCAACCAATTATTATTGTTTACCACATTATTTATACATTAATGAGGTTGCTAACTCAATTCATAAAATTTTTTTTACAACACTGACTTAGCGCACTCTGCTGATGCATTTGAAAACTAATTCACATTCCAATTAAGCTTCAGCATTATGCGGCATTGTGCGGCACTGAGTCGCATAATGCTCTGTAATTGGAAAACGTTCACAGATACCGGCAAACATCTTGAACTACAGCCCCCCCCCCCGTGATACCTAATCGCTTCTGCGCAAGGACATTTGTTCAAGAAGTTTGCCGGTATCTGTACCTCATATAAAAATCTTATGGAGGAATAATTCTAGGTCGATGAGTCAAGATGTATTTTATGAGGACAAGCTTTATTTATTGGATTACCGTGCATTCTTTGCACTTGAAGTCAGAAGAAAAAACTTACTTAAATCTGCAGAAAAGGTAATTTATTTTTAAAATCATTATTATTGCGTACGTATAACGTTTAAAGAAATATTTTGTACCTATTGTATTGACGTAGATTCTATCAGTATGGCCAAGTTATGAGTCACTTCACAGCTGTACGGAATAATAAAGCAGTTTGTACCCAGTTTCGGAACACAAGAATCTATAGGTATTAACTATACTTAGACGAATCAAACAGAGAAAGTCGTGTACACAGTGGCGGATTTACCAGCAGGCTGAGTAGGCTGGAGCCTAGGGCGGAAAATTTAGTTCATAAATTTTTATTTCGGTTTACAAATTTAAAAAAAAAATTATTATACACATACATAATACGAATTTTTCCTAAACGCTTTACTAATTATACATTAATGATTATGAACTTTTAGAATATCGCGATTCGATATTATAATCGAAATTTAGTAATTTTTACATATATTCTTCACTGATAACTGCTATAATTTTTTCTCCGTGTACCTAATAATTATGAGATCTGCTTACCCAATTCAATCGATATAATATCGATGGTCTAATAAAAATACTGACTAAAATTTACTAATTTTTATTAAATAAAAAACTAGTTCAATATATAAGAGATCATATTAATCAAATAACTGATAGTTGAACGACAAAAAATTCCCTCCACAAAATATTAAGTAAGACAATTAGCTCATTAGAAAATTGATACATTTTATCAGTTAATTATTTTATTTGCAGTAAGAAAAAGTTTGTAAAATCCAAATGAGCAGGCCTTAAGCGCTCATGTCGTACACGAATTATTTAAATTAAATGTTTACATCAGTAGATTTGATAACTTTTTCGCAAAGCCAACTTTTTCAGAAAATGCCAATCGGAATGAATTAATTATAAGAAGATAAAACAATACTCAGCTGCAATTTTTTATTCAACGGCTTCTCCGATAAGTTGCTTTTTAAATAATATTCATGTACATCATATTTGTTAGGTACGGTTTAATGTGAGAAAACATCGGATTTAGATTTTTAGGCAAGAGTAGAGCATACCTACTACGCGCTTCGCACTTAAGGCATGCAATTGCGTAGTCGTATTTGTATTGTAACGCCAGAACAAACGACATGACATGACATTCATATTTTGTAAGTATTGTATAGTTTTAAGACATACCTTACCTTACTTTAAAAGTGGTATACGATTGAGATATTTTTTCCTTAAAATAATGTTTTTTGATAATCTTTGCTGTAAAAATAATCAAGGATCTAACACGGTGCCATAGTTCTCAATAATAATAACTATATGGGAAAAGTTGATGTAACGAGGATGATGGAGCACAAATTATGAAGTTGGAATTTTATTGATAGAAAATTGATATGATTGTGGACTAAGATATCAAAATTTAGAGGCGGCAAAAATTGAATAGCCTACGGGCGGCAAATCTATAAATCCGCCACTGCGTGTACAGAAATAGAATTTATTAATTTATTTATCCTTAGTTATTAGAATAGTTACTATCATTCATAATCTCATTCGTCATTCAAAAAGTTTGTGGTATAGTACTTAGGCTTCGTAAGAAATTAATATCAACATAGCACAGAGGCGTACCTAATATAATATATGTTAATAATATATTTAATATTTAATAATATGTCTAACTTTTCAACACATACATCCTACCAATTCTCACATACGGCTGCGAAACATGGGCACTTACCAAAGCACAATGTGAAAGATTAAGCGTAACCCGGACAGCCATGGAAAGAAGTATTATAAAGAAAAGAAAAATTGACAAAATAAGTAACAAGAATTTAGAGAGATAAAACAGGGTTTGCTGACGTTGCATATAAAACAAAATACCTAAAATGTAAATGGGCTGGACATACCATAAGAGGAGCAGATAAATGGAGCATAATTCGAACACTATGGCAACCAAGAGGCCATAAAAGAAACAGAGGTAGGCAATCTAAAAGGTGGGCCGATGAAATCATGGAAATTGCTGGAAAGACTAAGACCTGGACGAGATTGGTATACAATAAGGGAAAATTGAGGACAATGGCCAATGGGGGAGGCCTTTGCCCTTAGGCACACAGAATCGGTTATCGTAGATTAAGGAAAACCAATAGTTATAATGTATATATTTTGTATCTCTTATGGCTATAAATAAATAAGTATAATAATAAATCTACTACGATCCAATTCTCTATATCATGAAATTATCAATTTTGTGATCCGGGCGCGACTCATAGATTTGAGCGAAAATGCGAACAGTAAGAAAGTAATCAAGACTGCTAGGTGATATCATTAAAAATATTTTAACATATAATTAATTAATGAATATTAGTAATATAAAATAACAATGGTTAAGCAAATTTTTTTAGGTCACATTTTAATTATTTTTAAAACATAAAAGAACCAATTGCAATGAAAAAGTGCAAAATCTACTTATACATCTAAAAATATTATTTTTATATTATAATCCATTCATAGTTAAAGTAAACTCATTACCAAAACTGGGCCGCATTTTTACATCCAACAAAGCCTATAGAAATGAGAGCCAGTTATATTATACAATATACAAAACGAATGTATGAATGACGTAAGAGAATGATAATGTTATATGATTCTTTATTTTCAGGTTCCGGTTGCAAACGATTTGCAAAGGTCAATTTGTAATCGCAAATTGACTACTTCTCTCAATACGGATCATATACATTCATATGTCACTGTAATTTTTCTATATTCGGAGATATCTCTCTCTCAAAATGTCATTAGTGATGCAATTTTGGATGGCCAAGCCATAATTGTTAGGCTATACTATCTAATTATACTGTCCGTGACTTTCTCTGTATACACTTCTAAATTTTATTAACAATTACAGTAGAAGATCTCTACACATCAGTGTATGAGATGCGCAGGTTTTGACTACTTAAGACATTACTACTAGGAGCTGCTTTATCGCGAGTTTCCCCTACACAATCAAGCCAAGTTACGTGTCGAGACGTTATGAATATATTATTGGGATTTAATTAACTACTTATTTTCAGTGCCCCTAAGAGCTCGTTCCCACTATGTCGTCTGTCGGGACGATTTTTTATCGTGTGTCGTAGCGGCAGAACATTTTATATGAAGGTATTCACACTCGTCCGACAACGATTTTGTGTCGGATCCGACAAAAATTATCGTGTGTTTTGTCAGCCCTTCCGTTCGGAAAATAAACGTGTCGGATCCATGTTCGCATATGATCGCAAATGGCGCCGTTCACATTTGTCGCGCCGCACCCCCTGTGCCACCCGCACACGATAAAAAATCGTCCCGACAGACGACATAGTGGGAACGAGTTCTAAACCACCAGTAATATGACATATTTCTACGTCTGATTAGTTATTTTTTTCTATCTATTGGCAAGTCATCCATTGGTGTCATTCAATAAACCAACATATGTAAAATCAATTATGTTTTGCCAGGTATACACCTGTATCTCTTCTGAGTTTAAATATAAAACAATTAAATATCGGTAGATTAAAACACGCAAATGTAGGATCGTTTTTGGGAAAACCACAGATAGTTCCTGCCAAATTCATACTAAATTACTAATTACTAAAAAAGTGCATGTATATTCAAACTCACTTTTAGACAATAATACATTATACAAATAATGTATTACCCGTATCGTACCTTCTCCATATCAATTCGAAGTTATTTTCAGCATAAGCCAACTTTGTTATATTATAATTAAAGTAAATATTATTTAGGTATAAATCATGTATTAAAAAGTGAATGGTGATTTCGTACTTGCAGACGCGGAAAATAAAATGTTCAAACAAAGGTGATTTATTATGCACATCCTACCCTGCGCTCTTTGGAATTTACAGTTGTATATGGTTTATATGTAATTTGAATTTGAAATAAATTATTGTTTCATAGTATGTAACGTTATGAGAGCGCCCTGCATACACAAAACACTTGCCTATTAAGTGTTTACCGTTTGTATTATTAACGATTCATTGCGGCAACTTAAAGTACGTTTTATACAGGGGTCACATGAGATGATTAATTATAACCACTACTTTGATATAGGAAACACTTTATATAAAAAAGATCAGGATGAGCAGAGTGGTTGTTCTGAATCAATAAAGATGATGTGAAGAAATGTATATTTGGTATACATATAAGTATTCGTTTGATCTCCGGATCTGGACAGATTCATTTCATTATATTTCTTGACGTGTAATTCGTCTAGAAGAACATTACGAGTACACCATGTTTTGGACCCAAAAACGGCTGATACAAAGCCACAATGAGTCTGTCCCAAACTCCATCGGTAATGGGATGGGTTATGGGATTATGGGAACTCATACAAATAACTTAGTAGGTATGTAGGGCGTACTGAATGTTAGTATTTGTCTAAGTATGGTATAGGGATTTAGATAAATCTAATATGTTATGACATTCCTTTGCTTACACTTAGTTATCTAATCTTATTCAGACTTTTATACCTAGTGAGGTTATACTAGATAAAACCTAACTTAGACATAATTTTGAATTCTTACGACGCCAAAAGAGCCTGTCGCAAACTTAGAATTTAAAATCTCAAATCAAATATTTGAGTTAAGGTCAAGTTTTCTAGTTTTCTTGAAAAACTTGAAACAAAAATCTTTGTCAACAAAAGTGCTAAAATTCGTTCGACCTTATAATGAAACGTGATCAAAGGTAGTTTCGTATTGGTCACCATGGTAACGGTGTTATTTCGACAGAAAAATTATATTGACTATGGTAACAAGCACACTACTTAAATAGATATACAATGAGGCAGATTATGTTTTATACTTTCAGCAAACAAAATTGTAAGAAATAGTGTCGTTACATTCACCGAGAGCCAAGAGAAACTTGTCATCTAAAAGTTAAAACGCCCACTGGCATTAGAGAAACTATTGACTGTAGAACTTTATTTATCGATACTGTCACTTCTTTAATATCCTTTTAATAATTTTAACTTGATTGTTGATAGATATAAGATTTAAAAATGACTTCGTGTGTACCGGTTCTGCGCATAGACACGCAGTGCGGGCGAAGAAAAGGCGCGCGCGGCGATTGAAACTGTCAGTTGCACCAGGGTTGCCAGTAGGGTCGGACATCAATCTAGTCATATTTTTTATTAAATTGGTAATTAAAAGGTCACCATGAAAGTGTTCATCGTGTTGGCAGCGGCAGCTGCTCTTGCAAGTAAGCATTTTTTAAACTTTACAAAATTATTAGTCGACAAAAATCTGCAATTATTACTTGCCCAAAATGTTATTTTAATATTTAAAATTAGTCATAAATTGGGTTAATACATTGAAAATATCCGTTAAATTTGTAATTCGATACGAACTTAACTCGCTAATTTGTAATTCGATAATTATTTATCCATGAGACAAAGAGCAAAAACTCCAAATTTCTAAGTGAAAATTGTTGCTTCGAATAAACATAGCGATATATCAAGTCGACACGCTTGGAATATGTATAAAAGGTTATATTTAAGCTTTACCTACATTTGTATTCAGCCATGTATGCAATTCTAATTGATATTCAAAACTCGCATATTTTGGTGAAAAATCCGCGAGAACGTGGAGTTTTGCACAGCTTGTCTCAAAACATTTCTAATTTAATACTTTTCCATCATCGGCTAAAATTTTATTTATTTTAATTATAACATAACCAATAAAAAGTTAGATGCTATATGTAGGATGTACAGTATTATTTTAAGAAAATTGCTTGTGTGATTTTTCGTTTCATTCACGTTAATCTATAAATCAGTCATAGATGCAGTAATAGAACAATTCATATTAAAAGTGCAGAATTAAAAATAATTTTAGTCAAGGAATTCAAAGAAAAGCTATTAAACCCAGAGGCCGGCACTACCCTTCAGTGGTTCGCAGAAATTCGACATTGACATTCACTAAAAGTACGCAATAGTGCCACAAATTGCGTAGAGATTGTGTTGACATAATTATATTATTTTACGCAAAACATTCTTTCTCTCTTTTGCAACACAACCTTTTCATACTAAGTTCTGTGGTCGCAACAAAATTATATACGCATAAGAACGTTTGAACTTATAACTTGGTATTTATACATATGAACGAACTTTTCCAATTTACTCCGGTAGAAGCCCATACATGAATTTAAGGTTAATATAATCGTCGATCTTGTCGAACACCCTTGAAACTAAAGATATACATACCATAATAGAACTTATCTGCTATACATGGCGACTCGCAGGAAGTTTAACATCCTTCTAGTTTCCATTTATAGTAAATGTAAATAAAGGTTTCTTCTCAATTATTTTTTAAAGCCCTTATAAATATTTATTAGTATAGGCATACGTTACGTATAAAACTTTATGAATTAAATATATATTACATAAAACAGCACGTCATATTAAATTCTAAGACAAGCCAGTTTTAAGGTTTGAATTAGCCTAAGATACTCCGGTCCAGTTCAGTTACAGTGAGTGCTAAAAGGCAAAGTTTTTTTATGGAAATGTATATACATTTTAAGTAATAAAAATGAAATTATTAAAATATTGATTCCGACCAAATTTACTGTCTCATTATTTATATTTAGACTGATAGTCGCAAATCATTTGATACGATAATATCTTTTGGTACTGTTTTGTAAGTACATTTAAACTGTTAACCTTTTACACAACAGCATGGGAATAAATTGGGAAAGAAAATTTGCCACGCATGTGCACTTGTACAAGTACGTATTCCTGTAGCTTGACCATTTAAGTATAAGATTACAGATTTTAATTTCCTTATGGTTTTTACTGAAGCTTTTAGCTATACATTTTTAGAAATCAATGGGTACCAAAAATTCTAATAAAATAAGATCTGTGGGTCATCATCCGACCCTCGACGCATCCAAGCGATGCACCATTCGATGTTGTAATCGTCACCTCACTTTCACTTGTTGCGTCAGCTGCGCAGGCGTCGCCTACCATCTTAGATCCCACGTGAAGATCTTTAGAATTCTGAAATTTACATACAATATAAATTAATCATTAATTTACTTAAAAATTAATACGACTCGCTAAGTTAACTAGTAATGTTCGCTAGTTAATTATAGTTTTTTCACCATATACTTTCAAAATACAAAGTATGATAAAAGATGTTAATAATAGTATTATTACAAAAAACTTCCTCATACTTCTAAAAAGTAGGTTGATTATTTAACCTCTTATAATAAAGACATCTAAAAGGTCATTGGGTAACAGAAAACCGGCTACATCACGTTAATTTACATATGTAACATTAGCTGAATATGCCAAACGTCCAAATAGATACTATTTTATACATAATTCATCTCTTATAGGAATAAACATTTTTATATGACTTTTATTTAAATTATCAATTTAATAATTAAATATAAATACAGTCAAATAGGTTAAAGCTTCACGACCTTGACAGTATTAATTTAAATTGCAAAGTTATACTTTTATTCGTGTAACATGTTATTCGTGTATTTAAGTAAAAGATTTTTGTTAAAATAGCAAAATATCATTCTGTGAACTTTATTAAAAGTGGCTACTTAAGGTCGTTTTTTTATATTCATACAAAAATAGTTTTCATAAAACTTTTTTCAAATCAATTTCACCGTTCAATTAACAAAATAGCTATGTTGTTTGCATGATTCTTTTAACATGCAATTGCATTACAACATCAAGTGCAATAGTGCAAGCCACTGATAGAGGTAGTTTTGTAAGAATATGTATTTCACTAAATAACTGTATACCTACTTGGAGAGACTTATAGGAAAATTCTCACAAGTAACACTATTAAATCTTTTATCTTAAGATTCTAGCATTGAATCCCCTTTTTCTGAATCTATTTAGAACCTTATGAAATCAGTATTGTATTGCCAAATTGTAAGAGCATATGCCACGTATTATAAGCCAATATTGTGTTAGCATTATATAACTGTGCGTTATTATGTAACTCTGACCCGTTCTGAAGTATCAAATAGCGCTCTACTTCTCAACTTGATTGATTCGCTTTCACACGACAACACCAAACTCGTGTAGGTGTAATTAATTACTACTTTAAAATTATATATAAAATATATAGTTGGAATTTGATTTAAATTGACTCGTTATATTAGTTAGCTATCGTTTTTAAACTGAAGTCAATATTTATAGATGTGACTTTATAAACAATGTTACATACATATAAAAATAATATTTAATTAACTGACCATTATATTTGTTTTATAGACGCCCAATTTAAATGCCCCAACAAAGACGGCCAATATGAAGACGACAGACAATGTGACAAATTCTACGAATGCAGAGATGGTGTTGCCACCACAAAACTCTGCCCAGATGGTTTAGTGTTCGACCCTACTATTAGGAAGATCAACAAATGCGACCAGCCCTTCAACGTTGATTGTGGAGATAGGACAGAATTACGTAAGTATTTTCAAACGTCCTATATATGAATTACAGAGTGCAAACTCTGTGCCATGATTCTGACACATTACAATATGATTCTTATTTTAATTAACGAAATTCAGTGCCTTTGAAGGAACAAAAGTCTATAATGTAACTTATATAAATATAATATAATATTAAATTGTAAATATGAAATTTATATACCTTCACGAGTGGATTCTTTACCACATATTACAAAGAACGCCTCAAGGTTGGTTAACTGTGCCAGACATGAAAGTATCCTGTCTACCTTTGACCGCCTAGGTCACGCTCCTGAATTTAAATACAAAATTAAAATTTATATTTAATTTCAAGTGTAGAAAGCATTATATAAACATGATAAAACATTGATAGGTGTTAATTTAAAAACAAAATATTAGTCGCTTTTTTTGACCGAATTGTGTATTGATAAATGCGGGTTCTTCCAGACAACCCAAGCATGAAAATAAACTAAATACAGAACTTTTAACTTATACACTACATTTTACTGTATTTTGTGTGTAGAAAGTTGTGATATTCATTTTTATACTTCTTCTATTATAAATTACCTAATAAGCGTTATAATACGCGATTAATATTTTTTTAAATACATACACACTATTTCAATAAAGATCATGTATCAACGTGCGAGAGCAGAGATAATTTTATTCTTTTTATTTATTATATTTTATTCGATTAATTTATAGAGAGATTGCTATAAATTAATCTTATAAATTCATATTTATATCTACTCTCTATTGAAGTATTTTTAATAAGTCATGTTAAAAAAATACCTTACGTACAGTTTACATTCTTCATTATCTATCGCACCTATAAAAGAATTCAACGCGTTTGGCACGCCAAGAATTTTTGTATTAACATTATTAGCAAATTTCTAAAATAAATTATACTCAATACTTTTTCTATACAATTTTAGGCATTCGTTGAAATATGTAAGTTTTTTGTTATTTTATCATATTTGATATATTTCGATCACAAATCAGATAATACATATTACTGCAGTAGCGCAATTTAACTAACTTTACTAAAATATCACTAGGAAATAATTACTTATTCGATGTTTAATAAACCTACCTAAAAATTGTAAAACAATTAATATAAAAGAAAAAGTTTACATACAAACAGGAATATACCATAACTACCCATTATTACATATTACAAAAAACATCATGTTACTGTGGTTCATCAAAAGTATTTTTATTAAGTCTTGAAATATAATATTCGGTTGAGTGAAAAAAAAATCAATATAATTCAGCTGTCATCAGTAGATACGATATCTATAAATCAGAACTGAAATGAACAATAGTAAAAGCTATTGTCTTGTCATGTCGGCAATATTTTTTGCAATCACTGCCTAGGCTTGTAATATAACCATGTCAATTTCATCTAGCTGACCTAGTACACTAGGTATCACTTATAAGACCAGTTTTCGATAGACATTCCATTACTCAACCTATATTGTTGCTTAATTGCTGAGTAACAAATCAAATTCAATCTATCAACTAAACCTACTTGGTGTAAAATACTGGTAAGTGCCAGCCGTAATAATTGTATTTTTTTTACTATCTAAGGCTAATGAATTGCCTATAGACCTATATTTAGAATAAGTAAAAGACCTAACACAAGAGACATACAATAAAATGGCTATGCAATATTCTGGACAACATCGATTAACTTTCTTACCACCACATTAAAAGTGAGAGCTTTGTATTATATTAATTTTAATGTACTCGTATACTACCGATAACTAAAAGTTACTTATATTATTTTTAAGTAAATATAGTCAATTTTCTGTAAAAATGTTTTCTTATACGATATACATAAATCTAATGTAACCAGATTCTCAAGTCGTGATTGTGTAGTCCTTCTCTCGTAAACGTTAATCTCTTAAACTGAGGAATATTATAAGTGTCCGAGATCTTATGTCTAAATTATTACAGAGATTATTGCTCAATTCAAATTTATTCCTCTGTATCATGCTATAAAGCGATTTTAACATCCCATATTAAGTAGATTTGCATTTGTGCTTCTGATTTTTAACGACCGGTAGAAAGTTGATACGAAACAACTTTCTGATTATTTTTCGAGATAAAACATCTTACATAATAATTATAAATTCAAAAGCCGTTAATGTATGGTTAAATCAAAGTATATAAGATAGTCGGAGATCTCGTATGTAATAAATAATAATGTAATTTAAAAATCTTAAAACAATTTCATAAAAATATTGAGGTAATTAAAACGCTATTATGATATATTTTAATTATTTACTGTAATATTTTAAAGAGCACTAAATGACCTTCATAAAGGATACTATTTCTTCTGCTTGGAGTCTTTAATTAATTTAATAACTTCCGAAACGAGTTATTGAGGTTTATTCTTTCGTTCTCCAAAATATGGTCAGAGGCGATTATTCTTACACATGCAAATGAATAAATAATATATTATAATTCAGGGTTGAATGTTGGATAAGTTATCCTTAAAACAAATTGCTTACGTCACGACCATGGCTTATTAGAATGCTCTTACGACCCGAATTAAGCTCTCGTTTTTATTTTTTAACCATTTCTGTTTAGATTATCTCTATCACGTTTTGTTTTAAGTCTGATAGTTCTAATACTTACAACTTTGGGCTTGTGTCATCCTTATTGTTATTTGAAATAAATATCTAAGTTTACTAAGAAGTAAATCGGGGTTCAAGAACCGTATTGATAAAACAATGGCAAGCAGTCCAGGGAATGACTCATTGTCAGACATGTCACGTGTCTCGTGAACTCTCCTAGGAAACCAATATTATTACAATACTCATTTAGAAGAAAGCTCCATCGATTAGAGTCGTAACATGAATAATAATTCTTAGTGTATTTTTAATGGAGTCACAAATATAACATTGCAGTAGATATAGCTGAACTTATATATAGTACGTAAATGGCATGACCATTTCTTGAAAAATGCCAATATTTTCAAAAAAACATTTCTCAATATGCATAAGAAGTATATATATATAATCGCTCTTAAACCTATCATAACATCGTGAATTATGTTGAACAATTCCATATAAAGGTTAATAGGCGTAGTAAAACTTAATTTGAAATAAATTCCGAAAATAACCTATAAAACTCATAAATATCTTATCGTATTAAAATAAGACCACCAAACATGGCTTTACAAGACGAACCCAGTGACAATAAAGATTATAAATTAAGTCGTGACGTCCATTGAAATGACTTAAATCCATGAGATTGACCATGGTAAGTCCTGGTATTCGAGGCTGACCGCTTGGGACTGGTAAAATGGTATTAACTACATATTCTGGCTTTTTCTATCCTCTCGTATTGTTATAGTTAACGCAGCAAACTTTAGTGAGGTTTTGATGTAATTTAATAAATTATTGCATCATTTCACTTATTATAGTGGTTAATTGTACATTTTTCTTGCATCTATACTTTGTTGAAGTTTTGCATCTACTTATCGGATATAAGAGATATTTTTATCTCCTTTCACTTGTTTTTGTAACAATATCTGTCCACCATCTCCTTAGAAATGTTATCACTAATTTTTACCACCACAACATATAACGATGGCTATTATTAGGATTCATTGTAGCTTTATTAATAGGGTTAGATACCTTATAGCTGAATAAAAAGATGAATTATCTATCTAAACTATAAAATAATATTAATTGCTGAGTAGTTAGTAAGCACAAATGCCTTCGCAATTAAAACAGTTATAACGCCCTCTATGGATGAGAAAGTTTTGGTAGTACACAAGTAATCTAATAGATGCATATAAAAATTAACACAAAGTTGCACCAACTTTCCACGAACGTACAACGTTGTAACTATAGGCTGCGCATGCGCCGGTCACGACTCTCATTACTCGGCAATACAGAGCAACCTTTCAGGGGAGTTGCACGTGTGTTTTCGTTCATACCAAACATAGAACAGGGTCCAACAAAATGAAATTTTTAATTATAATCAGTGCCGCTGTTTGTTTTGGTGAGTTAAATTTATTTTACATTTGGAAGCTACATAGTATGTTTTTGCTATGTGCGCAAGTATTTTAATAAAAATTTACCACATATAGTTTAAATATTTTACAATTAATTTATGAGTTAGTTTTCGTTTATTTAGTAGGTATGGACTTAAGTTATAAAATATGAAACGAGGGTGTTTCTAGGTTGTTTCTAACAATTATTATGTTATAGACATATTTTTTAGTAGTTACAAGAGAATTTTTATATAAAACTGTCTGACGCAAGCTTTTATGAAATATAGAAAATATTTTAGCAATGAAAGTAACTAGGGCTATCAAGGACATGTTACGAATTCCCTTGAGCTGTGGTTTACTGTCACTTACAAGATAACGATAATTCGATTTACCTCGATAATTCCGGGTTATTAAATGGAATAGGGAAAGTTAGTGTGAGTGGTTCTAATCGCCCACAATTTTATGAAAAACATTTATACCTTACCAACAATAAATGATTTAAAAAAAATGAAATGACATTTACAATAGCGAATATTCAATTTTTAATATTTTTTTTAATGTTATTTATTCTGCTTTTGTCAAATATTAACAAGATCGATAGATCAGTGCGGAAACACTAATTTTAACTTAAATCAAATCATTTATGAAATATTTATTATAAATACACTCAATATTTTTTGACTATTGATATATATATTATAAACTGGAAAAAATACGTCCACTTGGCAACAAATTGATGATTTATACGTCACTAAAACTATTTACGAGCTTGTGTGACTCAAATAAAATCAAAAAATAAATATGACCATGGTTAAGCTTTTGGATTGTATTTTAGAAATTCATATTATAGGCATTTTATTAAATATAAACATAAAGGTCAAATACAATTGATGTGAATTAATCATAGGTAAATCGTTCGTCCTCCTTTCACGAACTCAATATCCTAGCGAAGTACGATGCCAACAATTGCCTAACGTATTTTGTAAAGCAATTTTACTATTCCACTTTGTCACGGTATATCGACTTTTCGAAACTTACTCGATAATGGGCTTAAGTAATGTGTAACAGTGAGCAATTTAAACTAATTTCCTCTTAAAAATAAATTAAACTTGTTCATTGCAAACGCAACTTTTTGCACACGCGCTTGTTATATAATTGCATAGAAAGCAATTACTATGTCTGCTTTTAGATTGAAATAATGTTTTAATGAATAAAAACGTTGGTAGACAATAGATCATAGACGTGCAAGTAATACAGAATAAAATGATTCTAAGTATCTGTAAGTCGTGGCAAATAATTACTGCAGCTAAAAGGCTAGTACATTTTTTAAGGGTTTTGTCCGTTTTCTATGCAAATAATACAACAATTTAGTGAGCGCAAGCTTAAGCCAATATACAATAATGAAAATGAGGGATAGTTGTAAGTTTTTCTATTCCGTTCTACGTTTTGAGTTATTTATATCTTTATACGTGTATTTCTACTTTGTTTTTCAAAAATTCTTTTATTATCAGTCAAATATGTTTGTATTTAATTGTTGCCAATGACCTACCCCGTCTTGTATACATTATATTATGATAAGCTTTCTACGGCAAAGTTCTTATGAGTAAATGTTTTATACTTTCAGTTGCTGCTCAGGATTTCGACTGCCCTGACAAGAATGGCTTCTACGGAGATCCATACCAGTGTGACCTTTATTATAAATGCACCAAAGGTCAGTATCTTGTGTGAGAGGTCGACGTCTACGATAAATGTCACTTACCTTCACACACGCGAACATTCCAAAAATATTTAAATGAGACACCTTCATAGAGTAATTATTTACATATTAAAATGTTCCTTTCACACGTAAAATACAACATTAAAATTATTATTTTTAAATTGGTTAACACTGCTAGAAAATTACAATATTCTTGAACAAACATAAAGAAAGATAAAGTATATAGACATGCACAAAATACCTAGCTTATATTCAGTTCTGTGTTTTCTGAAAGAAAAAATGATATACCTTTGTGCTATTACTAAGTATCTTTCAAATTGAATTGGAATTATAATTGAACATATTTATTTTTACAGCATCTTAAAGAGTTTCAGAGTTTAAGAATAAATAAGATTTGGGTTTGTGTTTATCATTTCAAGTTTCAGAGAAATCACTAGAACACGCTCCATGAATACAAATAAATGTATAATTTTGTTAATAGTATTATGAGAGAAAATATACTTTGTCTATGGTATTATATAGTTTATCTGGTGACATTATAATCTAGGTAGTTTTGTCGTTGACTCTTTCCTGGGTCTAGGAGAAAGTTGAAACGTAACTTTTGAAGCGACTAAGTTATGGTTGACAAATCTACTTGCCTTAACGTAATATTGTAACATAATAATATGTTTTATTATCTTATTTTCTACACAAAAACATAAAAGGGTTCCACTCGAAGCAAATATATACCGTTTAAAATGTCAAACAAGTTAAGAAAAACGTGTTTGATAGGTTATGAAACTTGTTTCGAATTTGAATTATGTTTAGTTGATTTTGTATAAAAATTTTCCTTTGCCCGTGTAAAGCTTACAAAGATTATATGAAAGATATATATGATTTATTTTTAATAATGAACTTATTTGATGTTAAGTAGTTTAGGTATAATTCGTTTTTTAATTATTATAAACTTTAGGTCCGTAATTTCGCAGTATCTTTTATAGACTTCGCATTATCGATGTTTTTGCCACATTAACCAAGTTATATTAACAAAGAGTAAAGATTTTATATTAGCGATTCATGGTTACATTTAAGCAGAAGGAATTTTCTTTTGACATTTCATTATGTTACAATACATTATACTCATATATTGCAAACTGATCAATTTAATTATGCAAGAACGTTACAATTTTTAACCCCTAATATAATTATTAGTATTCAACACTTAGCTGTCGTGGCGTAAAGATCTCTTTTTTCTTTTGAAACAGTTTTGTAACAGCAATTTAAAATTACTTACGGCAACTTAAACGCATGAGACATTTCGTGTTAGGAATTTTTATTCATTTTAGGTGATCTGAAAGTGGAGAGAAAGTTTTTATATAATATCATTTCGAGGTCTTATATTTATCATGTTTCATTTAATGTATTAAACATTATTGGGTAATATTACAACATAAACAACATGTAGATTTCTGTATCTGTTTCGTAATTATTGTTTTTATAATAGGCTTCTATGCCTTTTTATGTTATCCTTCACCGAAGCGAATTTTAAGTGCGCCTGCAGAAAGAAAAGAACATTGGTACACAGCCGGAATTCAAATCTATGAACTAATGGATGAACCAGCTTAAGATACTAGGCCAACTTAAAAAAAAAGAAATATATACTAGTACAATCAATTTACATAGATACATTTAATTCGTACTTTCATGTTTTATAATGTCTTAAACAGGCAAGGCAGAAACTAGGCTTTGTCCAGATGGTCTAGTATTCGCTGATGAAAACCCCAACAAGGAACTATGTGACATCCCATCAAACGTTGATTGCGGAGACAGAAAGGAGCTGCGTAAGTTTTTCAGACTGTTTAAGTTGTGGAAATATTGCATTGTATTGTGTGATTGTATGACAAATATACGATTTCTGCCTTTAATTTAAAAAAAAACATACTTTTCCTTTTCACAAGTTTCATTTGTGGCTTAATTGTATTGTGTACATTATCATAAGTTACTTTGATTTAATGGATGTTGAAAAACCTGTAATGGTTTTAGGTACTTCGATAAGAATTTACAGTCATGCCCTACATTACGGATGTTTCATAACCTGTAACTTGATTTTATGTGAAATCAACATAACCAGACATTAATTAGGTAAATTAAACATGTCGTTTTGATCATTTTTCTACTAGTAAAAGTGTGTGTTCTTTTTTGTGGAAAGATAAGACTAAAACTGCAGAACCGAATTGATAGTATTATTCAAAATATTTAATGTTTTTAACAAAGTTTAGTCGTTCTGGACGAAAATATTACAAGTCAGCCTTCTGATAAGGAGGGAGCTTGCAGTTTATTGATTATTAGAATGCCACATCGTAAAATGGCTGCTTTACGACTGATTTGAGCGTGTCCGCCGCTGTGAAAACCGCTGTGTGAGTTCGAAAAGTGAGTTACAGAATCGCAAGGCTGAACTAAAATATAATAATTTATTTATTTTGCAACTCACAGAGGAACCAAAACCAAGCAAGGGCTGCCCTAGACAAAATGGTTACTTCAGGCATCCTGATCCCCAGGTAAATTTCATGAGTAGAAATTATTATATAACACAGTAATAATGTTACGAAATCGTATCAATGATCACGGATTTTTTGGAACTCTTTCCTAAGCTTAAGATTAAGAAGGACCGTCTTGTATACTTACCTCCAAAAAGGAGAGGGTTACAGCCTTTAACACGTTCACTGCGTAACAGGCCGATATCGGCCTGCCGCGGTATTTCAGCTGGTGCGGACGAAGAAATCTATTCCCTCTCGCTGGTGCGTAACGATTATCTAGGTGTTTGTAAAAATTCGACAGGGACAAATATATATTTCATCTTCGGTCAAAATTGTAGGTGTTCCCCATCAAAACATTACGCGGGCTTTTATCGACCTACCACCACTGATCTCTGTGCATCCACTGAGAGTTAATCTATCCTAGTTGTTGGGTCTAGAAAGACTGACACGCACTGGCGGAAATATCATTGGGGGCGCATTTTCCCCCAACCTGATGAAGAATTATGATTTTACTTGCCGCAGTGAACGTGTTAATATTTCTTCCTGAGCAAAATGAGCAATATTTTTATATTCTTTCACAAACAGTATAACTTAACAAATTTCATTTATAGTTCGATAGTAGTGTAAGATTTTCCCGCTTTCGTGTTTATGACAGTCAAGATATATCAAGTATGACTAGTATCTTCCACAACCTATTGTAGGACTAAATAACAAAGAAACTTGTCTTCTTCCAGGCTTGCGACAAATTCTACTTCTGCTCAGATGGAGTGCCAAACGAGCACCCATGCCCTCCTGGCCTCTTCTTTGATGAAGAAACCTCAAACTGTGATTGGAAAGACTCCGTGCCACGGCAGTGCGATAAAGTTACTAAGGGTAAGTCATTAATGGACTCTCGAGGTTGGGTAGCAAAAGAAATATTTACTTCATGGCTTAGTTGATAATGCAGTCCCTATTTAGAGTAAATTTCCTGTTGAAACAATCTTTCACCAAACAATAATTTCGGGTTGAACCTGCGGGTCAAATCCTTATTCTTGTTAACTAATCTTGCTAGACCTTATTAGATTGTCGAGTTCGAGTGTCGAATTACATTTGAAATAGTAATTTCAATATTTTGTTTAAATTAAATTAAATAATAAAATAAATTAAAATTGCGTCCTAACTATAAAATATTTTTTCTGTAATTTCACTATTTTTATTAGATAAGTTAATTTAAAGGTTACCTAGATTATCTAGCAATTCAACTTGACCTACTTAAAAGCATTTATATATAATTTAAATGTTAAATATAAATAAAATTAAAAATATTAATAACTCTAGGTCATATTTCGACCACGCTCATCCTTATATATCGTTAATTAACCTAATGAGTTAACTAAAAATCGTTTAGCAACATTAGCATTAAAACAAGAGACAGAAAACTTTTAAATACTGTCATTTAAATACTGTCATTTTCTATAGATGTTCTTGACGACGGATTTACATGCCCGGATGGTGAAGTACAAGGACCCAACGGTAGGGCCCTACCCCACCCCACCTTCCCACACCCAGAAGACTGCCAGAAGTTCTACATTTGTCGTAACGGTGTCCAGCCCCAGAAAGGCAGCTGCCCGTCCGGTAAAGTCTACAACGAAGATACTTTCATGTGTGACGACGCAGAAAAAGTGTCTGGATGGTTAGTAATACATTTCACTTGACACAAATAGAGGATGAATATTGCTTAGAACAAGAGCCCCACGGCGGTAGTTATACAATCGACAAAAATCTTTTGAATAAATCATTTTTATTTTATTTAAAATATATTAATCAAATAAATTTAATATTTTCAGTGAAAACTACTTTGAAGGCCAGTCACAGGACAAGAACAAATTGCCGAAGAAAGCGTGAATGTAGCTCTTAGTAACTTCCTATTAATTATATTTAGGTTTATAATAAATAATTATAATGTAGTGTGTTATTATTTTGCTACGTAAATAATATAAAAATAAATAAACTCTAAGAAACGTATATTCTAACATGGTTACAAGAGAGTTATTAGGGTTTTCTGACCTTGGGTGCAATTCATCTACTAACATAAAACTACAACCATATATCTAATAGGATATTTAATAGTCTTTATACCCTAATTGGCCCAACAAAATGATAACTCAATGTTAATAGTTTGAGGGAAAATTATAAATATATATAGACTGATCACTTACTAACAAAAAATTCAAGATGTATATGACAAAGCGAGTGACTAATAAAATCTCCGTAGAAACTTTCTCCGGTTAGCATGTACCATTAAAAGTTATCGAAGGTGGGGAATAAAGACATCGAATGGAATATTAAACAATACTGCTTGATTAAACGGCAACAATAAATGTTGAAAATATTAATAAAATTGTTGGGGTCAAAAAGGTGACATAATATCAACAATTCTATCAAACTTTTTTATCCATTACCTAGGAGAGTAGCATATATTAACTTGTCTATAGAAATTTGTTAATGAAACTGACACAGATATTACTTTCCCGAGGGGTTCCGAGATTTAAATGACTAATCATAAAAATACGTATTTCAATAGAACACTCATAAAAATTTTACAGCCTTACTTAGGATCAGTACATAAATAAACAAGCCTTGAAAATAAAAAGCAATGTTTCTAATAATCACAAATATTATAACTATGTTCATTAGAAATTAAAACACTTCCTTTAGAGGTTAATGTGCGTAAACATGCAATTAATGTAACTTAAAAAAACGTAGGTTTTTAAATAGTTTCGTAACATAACGACTTACAAACTATTTTAATTTGATACGAGATTATACGATACAATGTTTTATTTGGTTTTTGCAAATCGCGCTTTTATTCGTTGAAAAAGTTTTATTCGGAAAAAAAATGTATTTTTTAATTCGTAGCCCCACAGTTTATAAGCACCTCAAGCTTTACAGATTTTCCAATCAGGCCCTAGCATAGACACAAAATATTTATGTGATATTTATTTTCATTTCATCAAGGACATTTCAAACAAGACTTCACTCGGTCCTCAGGAGTAAGTAAGAAAATGCTTCATTAATTACTTACTGTTAATATTTGAAATTTTCGTATTTATCTTATTTTATGATATACATGTAAATATATATTAAAAGGTTCATTAGATTGCGTTTAAATACTATAACATTTATTTATTTTGAATATATAATTACTGTACCGAGTACCGTGATCATCATTACCTACTAAACACGATAAAGTAACTATTTTGTTTTATTTATCTTTTCATATAAATACAGTAAAAACATCATCTATTATGGTGTATTGCAGAACGAGTATGTATTATTGATATCTTAAACTTACATTTGAACCAATAGTAATAAAATAAAGAATTAGTTGGAAATTATAACGCCTGTGTTATTCAATAGGCCATTTTAATTTTCTACAAACTCATTTGATGTTTTCAGGCGAATTATTAAAATACGATTGCTTTATGACATAATTATTAATCGGTTTAATAAATGAAAGTCAATGAAAGTGTCCATTATATGAGAACAATTAGCCAATATTTATTACATATCCTTAACTTGATTACGATCAGGTCAATAAGAGTTGTCCAATTATGGATAACTGTAACAGTTGTGTAACTGACTGCTTCGATTTGTCTGACATGATTACAGCTGTTTGGGCCTATTGTATAATATAGGCTTAAAATTACACCATACATAAAAGCTTTTCTAATAAAAGAACACAACACATACAGTTCCATTTTCATTATGTAAACCAAAGAACACACAATTTTGGATATCTCTGTATTATAATGCCCTATCCTTAAAATATAGGTTAGTCCTTTTAAAAAAAGTGTAATGTATCCTATCATACCAATGTACTTACTAAAAAGATAGATTCCCATATCTCATCTGAACAGATTTTGATAAGACTTGCACACTAGACGTGTAGTTGCAGTCCTATCAGAGTAATGCTTGCCATAATCTATCCTGACTTTTAGGTCGACGGAAACAAAACAAACGAACTTTTATTTATTTATAATCATACAGCCTTTACTGGATGCTAGGAAGAAACTCGAGACTTTCTTTAGGTAACAAACCTTATATATAAAGTCATCCTAAAGCCCATTTGGACATAATATGGCCTCCAACTGTGGGGCAGCGGAAGTGATACCAACATAAACATACTCCAGCGACAACAGTACAAGATCCTAAGAGCAGTTGCAAAAGTACCATGGAACATAACCAACAACGAAGTTCACGAACACCTAAAAATGAGAACTATCAAAGAGGAAATCCAGAGCTAAATACAAAGAGCGGTTAAGCTGACACCCGAACGTACTTGCTCGCCAACTCACCATTAGACAGTTTCTGAGTCGACTAAAACGTCACCATATTCTAGAGCTAGAAGACCGGCAGTAGCTCTAGGTAGAAGATGAGTAAATGCTTCCAATGGGAAGTCACTCCACATGACAGCACCACAGAACAAATTCGCTCATAGCCTTAGGGCTGATCGCAAATACCCGCAGAGAAAATAAAACAATATATTAAAAAAATACACACATTATGCATAATATTTCACATTTATATTATGTATATAAATACTCCTTTTATGTAGAGTATGATATATATGTAAATTAATAGATTGTGATAAAAATATTGCAAATTACATACGGAAAATTACTTTTTATTTCTTTCCTACGACGGCAGACAGATACAGTCTTTGAAACTTTGGTTAGCAATAGAGGAAATAACCCAACTAGGTTTGCTAAGGTCAGTATAATATGTGTATATTATATTCTTTACGGCAAGTGTGGCACTTATGAGTGTGAATGAGATAAGTCTTACGCGTTCTTTTGTTGTCTAAACAGTCCCCCATATTGATTAATATTTCACATTTTTACCGTCTTTTGTAAATTAAAGAGAGATGGTTTTTCGAAAATAGGTTTCATTAATTTACAACCAACAACATTCAATGTTAGAAATTATGAATTCTGTCTTCACCTGAAATGAAAAGCTTTAAGATAGTAACTTTTCATTCGATCCATTTTTACGCTTCAATCGAACCTTCTTTTTTGGTGATAGGACCATCGTAATCTTATTAAATTGTCGTACAGCTAGCGGCGTTTTAAGGTGTATAAGTATAAAGGTTAAGACCTATAAACCTTTAAACTTGTATAAACCTTTTAGACGGCATATTACGTATTAATTATTATGACTGGACTTATTTAACATTATCCTCTAGATGGAGCAGAGGGCATCCACAATGCTTCGCGATCGCGTCCTTTCTTAAGCCATGCAGTCAACTGCTGACCACGTCGATCCAATAGATCGTGCGTCGACACAACTGAGCGTCGTCAGGGGTGTTTAAGGCCACGTCTCCTTTTTCTTTGGGAAGTCCAATCACTAGCCTGTTTGGGGATGTGGTCTGGCTTCTTTCGAAGGATTAATAATATACTGGGCCATAAATAAAAAATAGCAGTAATTTAGATACAATATATTTTTATAAGATTTGTCACACAAAGCACGCCGCGAGTTATATGGCCGTTTTCGTAATAGGTGACTCGGACTGAATGTGACATGTCCTCTATATGCAGTCCACGCAATATTATTTCCAAAGTTAACAAAATAACTGTCATAAACGTTTTATACTATATCAGCACGGACATGTTGCTGAAGTATTATATTATGGATTAAAAACACTATAAATATCATTCTATAAGTTAATAATTTATCTCATCGTAAAAACAATAGGTGTGTCTAAAAAAATGTATAACTTGAAAACTAACAAGTCAAGTAAGCATTTGCTGTTTTTGTGGACCAACTAAAAGTAAGGAACTATATAATATAATCAGCTTGGAATACTACAGTTTGTTGCAAGAGCTGCCTTGCGATTCTGTAACTCACTTTTCGAGCAGTAATTTTACGATTTGGCATTCTGATAAACAATAAACTACAAGCTCCCTCCTTATTAGAATGCCAAATCGTAAAATGACTGGTTTACGACTGATTTGAGCGCGACCGCCGCTGCGAAAACCGCTGTGAGAGTTCGAAAAGTGAGTTACAGAATCGCAAGGCTGGACAGATAGTTAGGATTTCAAAATCATTAAGCAGACACTGTTCTAAAAATTGGCAATTTACTACCTCAGCCTTATGTAGTTTTTTAGTTTAGTACACCAATCTCCGGCAAGTCAATATAAGTTTAAAAAGCTACAGTCTAATTTTGGCCTAAAAGATGATTAAATGAACTATTAATAAAATGAAATGTGTTTATCCCAATGGGTAGATATTGCAATTCAAATGTGATACGACGGCTACTTAACAAGTCCAATCCAAGTCAATATATAAAAAACAAACAAAAAATAACACAAACATTTTGTTTCTTTGATATAATTAAATAATACACTGATGAAATGCATGGGCTATAGATGTAGGAGGGTGGTAGCAGCGATAGTTTGAGTGCTCACGCAGTGCTGCCGGGCTGAGGTAACGCGCGGACGTCAAACATCAACATGAGGATTTTTTGTGCCTACGCCTTCATAGCTTGCATTGCCGTGGGTAAGCATCAATTTTTACATTAAGCTAAACTTCCAAACAATATATTCTATTACAATAACTGATTAAAATTTATTTTGATAAGGTGAACCAAATTAAAACCAATTATAAATGGTAAAACTCACAAAACTCGACTCTGAATAATAAATATGATCAAATCGTGTTAAAAAATGCTTTAGGGCAAGTTAGGGCAATTTCGTCAGAATTTGTTCTCATTTTGAATCACACATATGTTATAAAGTATGAACTGTTTATGTCGATTAACGACTGAAATGCAATTAACATACAAAAAATATTCAAATTACAAACTAGTTTTACATTAAAATTCCAGTGACCTTTTAAGATTTGACAATTTATTATGTCGGTAACAGGTTACGTATATTTAATTTTATATACAAGCTGCGTCTTTTTAAACTCTTTGAATGCCATTTTGATACAAAAGGTACATTTTATGTTAATAAACATAATCTTATTAAATCATAAAGTGTTAAGGAGCAAGTTTTCATTCATTATAAATTAAATAACACCTGTTATTAAGATGAGAAAATTACGTCATGAAGTAAAGAGATAATTGTTTATTTACAACAAGCAGTTATTACGAGGTAAATATCGCATCTTCTAGTATTCAATGAGAGTTAATAATTATGAATTAAACTTGAGTATTTTCAATGAATGATGTATGTATAACATATTACTTTCTGTTTAACAACTTAATAGTTTTGGACTTCCTTTTAACAGCTTGCTTAAGACGCTTTAAATGTGTTTATTTTTAAGAAATTTCGTTACGCAAAACTACCGAAATTTTGTTGCCATGGAGACTCTCGTTATATTTTTTAATAAACCTCTGAACTACGTAGGCCAAATTTCATTTATTTCACCATGATTATGAATTATTATTACTTTAGAAATTTTTTATAACGCAACGACTGAGGCCAACATTATTCATACTTAAAATAGGCGTGATAATAGTTGAAGGTGTTATTTCAAAATGTAAAGCAACATTCTGGAATTTAAAACAGTTGCCTAAGAACTAAACTATTAGAAAGGACCTGCGATATACATATTTTGATATTATAGTTCAACTCCGCAATACTAACAAAACTGCTCGAGGGCTTAGTGTTGTGTTATAGTTAAATAGGTACAAAACGATTGTACTTATTAATTTGATGTAAAAGGTCATATATATAACGCGTTTTAATACTTCCAGTCAGATGAATGAGACCCAACTTAAATTGCTTTTAAAAACCATAACTAAATTATTAAAACAACTCTAGCAACATTTAATAGGAACTAAAACCAGTAACCTATTACTTTTTGCTTAAGATAAATTATTAATATCATTTGATCATAAGTGGTTTAATTAAAACTGGAGTTAATTTTATTTAAGTATTGCACAACACGATTGGAAAGGACCGGAACGTTTGTTTAAAACTCAAGGCTCTGAACATGTACCGAACACTAAGTATAAAAACTATTTGTGGTATATAACCTACAAATTATAGAAACTGCAAGCTCTATTTTTGGCAATACTAATAATGATTATTTTTTCTTAGCATTATTCAGTGAACCGCTAGGCAGTCAAACATGACTATGATATGTTTCTATACATGTTTTATTGTTATTATTATCAGAATTTCGTTTGATTTCGTTAACAAGGTGTAAAAATCCCAAATTCTAAGTAAAAAGCACTATTCTAGTCTAAAATGTATTATAAGGAAATTTTGCTACTATTTTGATTCTCAAAGTAAAAACTAGTTAAAATAATTCATATTTTTATTAACGTAATCAATTATACCCCCCCCTATAAAACAAAATAATTACGAAATTTGAACAGACCTACATTGTAACCTTTGATTAAATACATTAAGTTTGCGACATATTCGTAATTGTTGTCACTTTCACGCCCATTTAATTCGAAACTTTACATTCATATAAAGGTTAATTATAAAGAGTAACATTCGTTTAGGTATGTGACCTTAACAATACGAAATATAATAATAAAATATAGAAATCAAAGCTAAAAATGTTCTTAACGAGACATCATGTAAACATAGAACGTGCAAAAAAACATGCACTTTTTTATTTTTTAAAAGTATTTATTTCATTTCGACCATTTGTGAATGTCCATTTACAACTGAAAAATTACAATTTTTTAAAAACACACCAAATGACAAATCAGTCAGGTTAATTGTTTCTCCGTATCTAAAAATACAATTACCATTAAAAAAATCGTTAAAAATGCGATGAATTTCACCAACGATTTTATAGAATATATTTTAAATAGTGCGATTATTTTAGTTACAAGGTTAGGGTTTTTGAAAAACTCTATAATACTGTAATAACTATCTAAAACGTATTTCATTGATGTAATAATTGTTCTCTTTTCTGTATGTCCGCCTTGCGCCTATTGTAAAAACATCTTTATATGTTTAACACATAGTTAAGGCTAGGTTATGTTTATATTACAGTATTGTAAACTTATTTTCATAAACTTTCATTCATATAGAAATAATAAATGTATTACTGTTTGGTATAATAAAGTAAATATTATAGTGTAGTATGGAAATACCCCTTGTATTTCCAAAATTTGTAAAATCGATTATATTAATTAAAAATTAGAGAAAAATAATACCCAGCCTCTTACATTATAAATATATATTTATAATATATAGAGGTATATATAATTCAATTATAATATTAATTGTTTGCATTACAACAGTGATATATGAACGGTGCTTTAATTCGAAAGATAATATCACTCACACAAAAGAGTTCAACGCGCGCATTGTCGTGAGCACGCATTATACGTAATAGGTAATTGTCTCTTCAAGCGGATATCTTTTCCAGTGCTGAATTTATTCAAATTACCTATTATATAATAAAAATAAATTTTAATGAAATAATCTAATTTTTAAAAGTTATCTAATTATGTAGTTAATTTAACCATTTACTAAACTTACGTAGCCCATTTTAATATTTCTGATATCTTTACATGAAATTACAAAACAGTTTTCAAGCTTAGCTTATATAAGTTACTTGTCTTGGGACGAAAAAAAAATCGACTAAATAATATTTAAAAAAATCCACTACATTATTTAGACGATATACACTATTATCACATGAAGTTGTCTTACAGGTGTGTTGTTAGCCACACATCATTACATAATCCAGACAATAGCCTATTACCGTGGTCTCCAGAGATGTTTGTTACGCGATGAAGCGAAAGTTGTTTGATTTTACACATCTAATCTTTATACGTACGTATACGTAATATGTTGTGAATGAACATGTTTATTGATAGATTAATAACAACGCACTGATCGTTTAATAGAACATATATTTCTCACGACTTATTAACAAAAAATAAATTTAGATTTTCGATAAAATTCTTGAAGCAGTGTAAAGTCTTTTTGACGTTCCATTTGTATCTTATACAAAATAATTAGTTTTTTTCTTATAAATTGGCCGACCTAATCTTTAAACGTAATACGTTGTGAATGAACATGTTTATTGATAGATTAATAACAAAGCACGATCAGTGAACATAATATTATATTTTTCTGTTCTGTGTTCTGTAGACAGAAGATGCACTAAGAAGTTAACGTTACCGCAAACATTAAAATTTCACTTCCCTCTCTGACTAGAATAGCAAATAAAATTACGTAATAAACTTATATTTCCGCTTCATCATTAGCCGTTGTGATATATTTAAGATAATGATCATTATATTCTATCAAGATTTATTTAAAAAATCTTTGGATTTTATAAATAAATGAAAGAAAAGACGTAGATTAACCCAAGTGGATGAACTTATCATTTATAAATCATGCCAAGATCATTGAGAAGGATTGCTGTTTTAGAACGAGCTTTAAATAAGATACTTCTCAGTGAATCTGTCTTTTTCTATAGTATGACTTAAAGTATGCTTCGTAACCTATTTTAGGTTAAGGGCCTTTTGGATTGAGGCCCATGGCCCACATTTTATTTAAACTATACACTTTTCAACAATAGAACAATAATATTAATAATTTAGCCACATTCGCACTATATATTTTAACGTATATTAGTATTATACGTAGTACCTTAAAAAAAAGAACGCCTTTTCCACCTCTTCATGTAAAAAAAAAAATTGTTACATCTGATTTATCCAAAAGGTTTTCATTGGTAATGCAACTTAGATTCGTGAAGTCTAAATATCTCGTACATTACGTAAATAACGTGAGACGAAGAACTTTCCAGTTATATAACAACCCTTGAGTTATCCAATTCCGTGTATCCTAATAAAGATAAGATTTAATTTCTATACTAGGAAGCCACAACTCTGCTTATGGTTCTTGTACACCTGTCACTAACATTTTAATTGCTTTATTAATATTAATATATTTATTTATACTTCGTTTCCATAATACACATAATTATACATATAGCAGAAAAAATTAAAGTAAGTTGGTTACATAAGTTATTAGGCAACGGGCGGCCTTATCGCTAACAAGCGCTTTCTTCCTGGCAACCCTAAAATAGAACAATAGTAAAAAAAGTCACACCTACAGAGGGTAAAGTACAAGAGATGCATAATTAATTAACAAAAAGATACTTAAAATAACATGCAACTATAACTAAAATTAAATTAAATAAATATTCGTCGATGACCTCTAATACAGTTCAAATTTTAAATTAAAGCAAAAATAGATTAAAAATATCATTAGCATTTTTTATAGTTAGAGAAACAAAGAATAATACGTATCCGTCGTACCAGAGACAGATTATAAGAGTGTATTGTATCATTGATCTAATCAAGAACATTATCTGTGCACGCGGAGTCGCTTGACTCAAGGCTGACCACTCGCCCGTTCGACTTTCGCTTACATGTACCAGTAAAATGCTGCGAATGGATTATTAAAAACTATTATAAAATCAGGACAAGTTGATATAATAGGCTTGAATTACAAACTTTTCTAGACAAAAATTTTGTGTCTGATTTCGCGCACTGGAAGTCTGATATAATGCAGTGCTGATTTTTAGCCATAAATAATAAAATTTCAATATTATTTAGTTTTTTAATTTAAAGTGGTTAATGTATTAATGCTATTTCGTTTATTGAAATATCTTATACAATATTTTAAATTATTGCGTATTATTTCAAATTATAGCAAATGTTACAGTTAAATTACACTTTTGTAATATGCAGCATATTATCATTTCACTCATGCCTGACGACAATCAATACGTTATACAGTATTTAGTAAGTAAAGCAAGGTCGCGGAAATCAATCAGATACAAGGTTTTTACTATCGCAATGACTATAATATCGTTAAATAAGATACCATAATAATTATAACCAATATATTTCTTTCATAACCTCAAAAATCTTCAAAAACTGATGAAGTCCGCGCTATTTGTAAATATATCAAAAAGTGACAGAACAAGTACAAGTGGAGATCCGTCGTCTCTGCCTATCCCTTTGGGAAAGTGTCGTGAGTGAATAGACAAATAGATTAAAAAGGGAAATAAAACCATAAAATACACATTATTCTTAATAATTTATCCAAGTAACTAAGATTGCATATTTATTACCAAACAACAAAATCTTGTATATCCCGCACTATATTGCATTACTTTTAGGATTTTGTGCTAGAAATACAGTTGAGGATTTCTCTATGAAAATTTTTAATTCTCTAAAAAACGCAACGCAAGCTTTCAAAGGACGAGAGCCTTTCGTCCGTGTAATGCTTATAAGTAATAAATATTGTTCTAAGCTTAGATAATCCTATATTACTCAATCAATCAAACACAAGTGTTCACGCAGTGGTTCGACCTCACGTTGCGCAAAGCCACGCTTCACCTCCTCGTATAATGTCGTTTATTATCATGAAAGTTACTCGTCTTGTTTAGCCCTGATTTATAATTAACAGAGGTATTACTGGCTTAATTTACGTGATTTAAGTATTGAGGCTTTTGAAATGCTACTAGTAGTTACATTATTTTTAATCACCTACAAGTAAATTCTCGAGTGAGTCGAAAACCTCATCGAAATCTCAGTACAGTAAGACAACACTTTTGGTAAAGTGTATAGTTAATTGTGAGAGGCATATAAAGTAAAGAAAATATTAGTGAATATAATAGTTCTTACTCGAACTTAAAGTATAACATAAAATATATTTAAATATATTATGTAATATTGTTTTATATAAAAGATATTAATTAGTGTGATTATGTTTTCAGCAAACGCGGGAATACTGTTGCAAAATGCACCAGCTTGCCCAGAACAATATGGAGTCCAGGTATTATAATTTTTGATTGATTCTTAAGTAAAAAATTGCTGACATAATGTAATAATCATAACCTTCAAATATATGCCCCAAATTCAAAATTGGAACATTTTATTTTTAAATATATATGGGAGTGTATTAAAAATTGCAATAAGCAGTAAAAATAACAACGCAATATAATATGGTTTTCTAATTTCCAGGCGTACGCACATCCCGAGCTATGCGATCAGTTTTTCCTCTGTATCAACGGTACACTAACAGTGGAAACCTGCGAGAATGGTTTATTATTCGATGGTAAAGGAGCTGTACACAACCACTGCAACTATAACTGGGCTGTCGACTGTGGTGAGAGGAAAGCCGATTGTAAGTACTAGTATACACTGAAATATCTCTATTATTTTATTACATTTAGTTAGTTCTAAGACTATAATCGTTTAAAAGTCAGCAAAAGGTTGCGGCTACGGGCTACTGACTGGCTGCAAAAACGGTTTGTATGAGCCACCGCCTATCACTTAGATATCCCGGTAGTATAAAAATATATATATTTTAATAACACTTACATTTTATATAACTGTTCATAATAGACATATGGTATGTCAACCAACTTGATAATTCAATTTATTATTTACAGGATTTTACTTTCACCTAGCATACGTGCACTGTTGTCCCTAAACGAAATATTATATTGTTTAATTCAAATTCAAAAATAATTTAATCATATAGGTAACACAATGTACAGTTATGATCGTCAAAAAAAAGAAATGTATATGAAATGCTTCTAACTTTACATTTAGTGCCAGTTCTCAAATCAAGGTCGTAGAACGGTAGAGAAGAACTGGCACTCGTAAACTCTCCGCCACTCTTTTTAATAGCAATGTTTTTTTTACACAACGTTTGTAAGGAGCTGCAACTATTACACCATGTTCCACATGACATCTTAAGTAATTAATAATAATAACATAAATTAAAAACAAAAACTTGTCCTCTATCAGCAGGAGGCATGGTGAAATAGGAGCACGCACTTACATTCTCGTGGGAAACAACACGCAAACACATAGTCGAAATAAGTTCAAGTTTACGTTTAAGTATCACTAAACTTATTCCATGTAATGGCAATAATGAATAACTTTCAGTGACACCCTACTCAACTCCCGGATGCGAGTACCAGTTCGGAATTTACCCAGACAGCGCGGAATGTTCCACCAGCTACGTCAAATGTGCCTTTGGAATCCCTCAGCAAGAGCCCTGCACGCCCGGTCTCGTTTATGATGAGAGGATCCATGGCTGTAACTGGCCAGATCTCCTACAGCCTTTCTGTAACCCTGAAGGTAAAAAAATATAAAATACAGTTAGTTAATAATATAATAGATTGACAGAATAAAACCTTAAAAATCTGTATACTTTGTCTGTTGTACAGTATAAAAATGTGTTCAGACCATGTGGAGAATGAGAGATTAGAATAGATAACATAAGAGTTATAATTATGGAGTTTTTTTTAATATCTTGCATTTTTGCCATCTTACCTTTACTACTATGGGCTGACAAAAAAGAGTTATTGAGAGATTGTTTAGTAATATTCATGTTCTAATTGATTTTTTCAGCCGTCGTAGGTTTCAAGTGCCCAACGAAAGTACCAGCGAACACGCAGTCAGCAAAATTCTGGCCATTCCCTCGGTTCCCCGTACCTGGTGACTGCCACAGACTTATCACTTGTGTTGAAGGAAATCCACGTCTGATCACCTGTGGGGAAGGCAAGGTCTTTGACGATCAGAACCTGACATGCGAAGACCCTGAATTGGTACCTCATTGTGGTCACGCGTAAAAATAATATAAAGTATTAGTTTCATGAACCAACATTCCTACCAGTTACCACTAATCAGTTATTATAAAGTAATCTATCACAATTGCTAATTTATTGCCACAGGCATTACTTTAATATAAGTCTATTAAATCCTTGTTTTAATCAGTACATTACACTTCATTGTTGAACCACGAAGTACAATTTATGATATATTGTTTTTAAATAACTGACATTTAATGATGTAACTAAAGTATTGGAAAATTGTTTCCACCAAATAATTTATTGGTCATATTTAATATGCTACATAATACTATAAATCCATTTTTGAGTGATATTAGTTACCATAGTTAAAAATTATATGTCATTATCCTCCTCTGTATATATTTCATGAAGATTTATGTAAATAAAGGTAATATAATAAAAAAATGTAAATAGATTTTATATATGAAAAATAAAACATAAACTTATAACTTTGTTTATTTTCAACCAACCATTGGACAAAAAACTTCATCCAAGTTCGTTCTAATTCAGGATAATAGTTACCAAAGCTTTTTTCACACTCATTCCAAGCGATATTCTTCTAAACTATAATTTTATTAATCTTCTTTTATTGACTTACATTTGCCATCTACTATGTAAATTTTGCTAACTTCTTATATTCCTATAATAATAAATTTATTTATAAGCAACGACATCCACTTACATTATTTTACTATGATAGCTATTATGCCTTAAATTTTTTATAAAAGAACTATTCAGATTTTATAAATGTTAGACAAAACATTGGTATAATATATTTGTGTGTATGGGGATACATGAATAGATTAATTTAGCATGTAGAATCCCTTCACCACAATAGATTGCATATAATATGCATTACAGATACATTATATAATATTGCATCTGAACAGTAACAATATTCATTGTTTATTTTATGAAGCCCTTGCTTTTTAACATTTTGTAATTACTTCAACAACAAAATATTTTTTGAAAAGATTGGAACTCTACTACCTTTGGTACCTTTAAAGGCACTACTTGGCACCTTTAATAACATTTTGTAGATTTAACATAGGCATCCATCCTGTTTAGTGCTTAGACAATTCGCTAAGAGATTCCATTTTAGCTGACAAAAAATTATTGCTATCCTAGATTGATATTCTTAAAATTGTAACAATATTTCCAGAAGATGATGTTGAGGATCTTTTTTGATCATTTTAATATTCAGTTTTGTGCTGAAACAAAACTAAAATTTTAATGTTGTTGGTTGTTGGGTAATGGTAGATTTAAACTTTTCACGGAAAGCTTTAAACAAAACACGTAACGTAATGCGAAGTATTGACTATGTCATATAAAATATAAAGAAACTTATTACATTTGTAACAACAAAATCAGAAATTCACTTCACCGTACGAGCAAGTGGAAATTACATCATATTATCATAGAAAGAGAAGTCCATTGGTGCACAGCCGTAAGTCGAACGTAGGTTTGATTAATACCGCACTAAAATCAAAACTAACTCGTTAAACTTAAATTGAATTCGAAATCAGAATTGCACCACACCTGGTTCAATTCCTGTTGTACATAAACTGTATGATTCAAATACGTTTTTACAGCTTTTTTAGTTTAATACTGACTTCCATGTATAGTTTGTAATAAATTTATGAATCGTGAAAGCATTCAGTGTAAACGGACGAATGCTGCCATAGTCTTGCCGATATTTTGGTAGTAAGAGAGAGTTTTCTACAACTACCTTTATGGGTCAGATAACCGGAATCAAATGAGAGACGATTATAAATCTGAGGCTTTGTTAGCCAGCCGTTTAGTACGAGTACATTGGTGACTGAATTCCCAATGCGCTGAAGCTATCAGTTAACAGTTATCATTCAAAGTAATCACCGAAGTTTATACCTATCAAACTCAAAACTGTCAATTATCGCGCTTTAGACTGACTGGGTAAAATTAGTCTACTACTGCATATAGTGGTAATGAAATTGACGAGAGTAAAGTTTCTATTAATGTATTTGATTTTTATATTTGACCTGTGTTATAATAAAAGCAGTATTAGTCTAGTGCAGGGCAGTACTCTCATCCCTAAGGTCTTGTGTTTGTACCTCGGCGGTACAACGGATTATTGTAAGTGCACAATGTGGTCGCTCTGCGTTTTTTAATATTGAACCGCCCAAATTTATAGTAAATTGTCATACTGAGACACAGAGGGAACTGAACATAGAAAAATCAGTTGCACTTTCACACATTTATTTAGTTAGTGGTTATCACTTAGATTTTTAAATAAATCAGCTGTCACAAAACCCACACGATGTTTAAGATTAAGAAAAATGCATGTATAAAATAAAAAATATTTTTAATTTCTACTTAACCTAAAGTTTAGTCTATAATTAATAATTATTCTTCTACTGCTTGTTTTTGCCTAGCTTAGGTCTTTGTGGCTTGCGACGAGATGGGGAACCTGAGGGCTTAGGTTTTGCTACGGGTGGGTTCTCTAGGGCGTCAAGTTCAGCGTCTGTGAGACGGTCTTTGTACCAGTCTTTGCTGAAAAAGAAAGTTATTTTATGAGAATACAAATAAAATCTTAACGGCAGATACTGATAATTTAAAAATGGTAATATTCTGTCCGTTATTGCTTCTTCAGTGTTTTTACGTAACGGTCGGCATATAAAAATTACTCTCATCATTTGCCCTAACGCGCCAAAATAAGTATTACCACTCAAAAATAGTGTATACAATGCGTATGATCTAAGTCTAAGGTACATTGTAACTGCATTACGTACATGCTTTAGAAGTTTTCTTCATTGATATTCAAAAAAAAAATAAATAAAATCCATAATGGGTTGCCTACGCGTAGAAATTTCAGTCCAAGGAGTATGTTTAATTAACATAAAAAAATTTTTTTTTTATAATTTGCATGTAGTAAATTTTTTGAACTTTTTCAATCAATATTTTTAATCAGGGTAGTATTATATATTATCACTATAACCTTTTTTATACTAAAGATATATATATACTTTAGTGTCCATCATAAAATTACACTCATCATTAATTGTAACCCTAACGCGCCAATTCTATGAGGCTTCATACGTTCGATTGAGAATTAGTTACTAATCATATACGTGAAATGTTTACAAAATATTTTTTTACATTAATTAACATACTCACGAAATTGCTAGGCAACCCATATGGATTACATTTATTGACATATTCAATTATATATAAAATAAGTTTCATTGAATATGCATCTTAAAGTCGTTGTATAAATCTTAGACCATTAAGTCTTTTCGAACCGAGTTACATGTCTTATGCATTAAACCCTAAATCACGGAGATGGTATGATATGTATCTATTTCTAATTTAATTTACTTATTTGTGTCTGAAAAAAATCTTAAAAAACTAAGTATTGTAATTACTCATTGGTTCTTACCATTCTGGGACCTTTCTCGCCCACTCGCATCTTTTCTGGACATCATCGAAGGCCTGTCCGAGTTTGCAGCCACCCCGTCTTGGGACATTACCGTTGATGCATACGTAGAAGAATTGGCAGTCATCAGGGTCGGCGTAACGCGGATGAGTCAAGCCGAAAGTTTCGTTCACTTCGGGGCATTTGAATTGGAAGATGTCTGTAAGTAAAAACATTATGATAATTTATCGGAGTCTCAACTAACAAAGGTACATGGTACAAAATCCATTTACTAACTCCAGATAAATTTTCCCAATACGGTCCCACGCGTCAATGGATTTATATGTATATTATATTACATTTTTATTTTATATTTGTCTAGTCCCATACATTTCCTATACATATGTTTGACAAAAATACAAAAATGTATATGAAATAAACACAAACCGGCAGCACCGCACCCCTTCTTCTTAGCCTCATCAGCCCAAGTACAGATGCCTGTCTTCTCGTTATAAACAAGGTCCTCTGGGCAGGTGATCATGTTGAACTTGCCGTCCACACAGTAGAAAAATTTGCCGCACTCATGGGGTTCCTCGTGAGGGAAGTACCCGTTCTGGCGGACGCAATGTTGACTTGGGATTGGCGTCTCTGTAAATTAGGTTGATAGGCTTTATAAAAAAGGTCTAAAAAATAATAGAGTTCTCAAATTATAGAGTTAATGATAGTAAAACCTCCCATGGATTAGTGGTTAACAAATATTGAGATAGCCAAGCATTGTGTACACAGGTCTTTCTAAGCCCATTTCTTAAACAAAAATTAAATGAAATGGACATAATAAATTTAAGCTGAAATGTTTAGAACCGTTACAAAGGAAACAACATCAATGCGAAGTTTAGTCTGTATCTCATCGAGTTTCAACAAATCTAGACGAGATATACAGATTTTAAAATTTAATCCTTCGCGCTAAGAGACAATATCCTGAGATAATTATTAATATTGTGAAAACTTTGATTACAAAAGCTATTATCAATACATTCTACCGCACCAAGGCCGTTGTTCCCTTGAGAATGGAAAGTTGTTCTCAGCAAAGTTAACCTTTAGCACTGAATTATAATTTGATGCGACCAAATGCCAACACGTGAAGAATCACGTGTACACCGTCTGATCGGAATGAATATACATGTTTTTCTATTGACATGTGAAATAGATTTTTATAGACCGGTTTCAATATAATCTATTGCTTCTCATCGAAATGTAATGCTACCCATTTGGTCTTAAGGATTAAGTTAGTTACTATACTTGAAAAAGGCAACTTCAGGATATTAACACGTAAAACATAAATACACTTAATTAAATAATATGCTTTTTATTACATTTATTTTGTATTACAAATTACAGAACTGTCCCGTCATTTTGCGTGCTTTATAACAAACGGTTACGTGATCATGTGTTGATAATTGAACCAGTTTTAATTGAATATTAGTTTCTATTTACTAAAAAGTAACATCAATATTTTATACGATAAATCTGAAATACTTACGCAATTTGGGTCGTTGGGAACAGTCAAGATTGAAGGGAAGGTCGCATTTCTCGTCTTGCGAGTTGTAATCGTTAAACACCATACCGTCTGGGCAAAGCTTCTCAGTTATTTCTCCATTGCTGAAATTAAAAAATATATATTTTGGTCTTTGTCGTAATAGATGCACAATAATAAAACCAGCCCGAATTCAATGCTTTGGCAAATATAAAGACAGTTTAAAAAACAATTGGTTTTATAATAAGATGATAAAAGTTAAAAAAATCAATAAAGCGACCCAAATGTTAATTTGTTTTATTTATATTTACCTGCATTGATAATATTTATCGCATTGCTCTGCATCAGCGAAGAAACCGTCTTCAGGGCAGGAGCTGGTGATCTCCGTGTCGGGATCTGATGCTGCGCGAGCTGGTGGTGCAGGACTAGCTGGTTTCCGTTTTGAGTTCTTGAATCCTTGTGATGCGGATAAAGCTGGTGACATAAATATATTTTCAGTATTACATGTAATAACATTCTAAGAATATATCATTGCCATTCTTACAACTGGATATATTTAAAACTAAACGGCGAGTTCTTAACTATTTACGACTTTTACGATCGTTTAAAAATAGAGTTTTCTGAATATTTCTTTCTTTTGTATCTTTCATAACCCAGTACGAATGGGTTTGCTGAGATAAAAAAAAAAAAAAAAAGGGGGGGGCAGCTTGTTCACAATAACAATAATTGTAATGAAATGACCCCTTTACTTTCTTAACTTATATATTAAAGACCTAACGATTTCTACTAGATTTCAGGAAACATCTAGAACACATTGTCAAATTAATCGCATATGACCTTATTAAAATGTATGGAATGTCAATGTTAAGTTTAATTAAAAAGTGGCATGCATTTCCTGCAGACATGAGCAAAGTAATAATAATTAAGCAGTTCACTTTGAAGACACAGACTTCCGGTAATACTTTATTCATATCTCAGTTGTCAAGGCCTTTAACATTTTACTAATAAATAGTCAAAGAATTACGGGTTAATAGATTAAAAAAGTATAGAAACTTTTAACTGAGAACTTCTTCAAAAAAGCTAGGATTTTCCATTTAAAAAAGTTATGATACGTGATTGATCACTACTTAACCCCTTATTTATAAAAATTAAATTAGATTATTTTAACTAAAGTGATCATTGTTTTCTTTGTAACAAATCGTGTTTACAGCATAATGAAAAGCGACATTAAATTATGTTGTATTATTTATTTGTTATTATAGTGTAGTAAAACTGTTTGAGTTTTAATGAATGCTTAGATTGTCCGATTCGTGCCCTGGTTTAAGAAAAAAACAAGCTAAGCTGTATGTTACTGATAATGTCCACAAGATACAAAAAGCCCACAAAAGTTTGGTAATATGCCAGTTTCTCTATTACCTAACGAGGCGTAACATACGAAAGTGGCAAAGACAGCCACCTTTTAGCACTCCAATTTCATATTTATCCTTGAAGCTATTACCAAACCTAATGAAATCACTTAGTATATTTCCGATATATACTTGGTGCATATTAAATGGGAAAATTGCCTACTTTAAACAGTTTTTGACTGCTGCTTGATTTGTGTAACAAAGGCTTATATGTCTGTCATACACACACGAAAATTTTATTTGGTTATGAAAATATTTAAAGAGCCTTTCCGTGTTTACTAATGCTATTTGGATTATCTAATAAGCAATCAGTTTATTGCGTAAACGTAATTTATTTTATTATATTATTTCGCTTTAAAAGGACAAATACATGTTAGGACGCTGGAATAAGTTACTCGAAAGTGTCCATATCTAATGTTTGTCTATACAACCTATCGAATATAACGGTTCAAAAGTGACAAGCAATGTCATGTGTCAAATATTTTTTCTAATGTAATAAAAAGACGATATATATACATTGAGGACTCACCTTACATCACGCATTTGTATTGTATTTTTCGATTGCGAGTGAAAAAGGAAAAGCAAGAGTGTTATGTTTAAAAATGGAATGGGTTTAGCATATCTTTATAAACTATATGATTTATTTTAACTGCACACTTTTCCATTTTAAAATGAAGTATCAAGATAAATACCCGTTCCCTAATTTGAAACATAAAAAAACTCATCATAACTTATTAATATTTTAATATTACCACGAATTAGCTTAAACAACATTCTTGAATTAAATTAAAGGATAAATTACGTGACATTTCAATATTATTGAAGGTCACTTTGAGCTTAACAGCTTTCAAATATAACTGACAATTACTTAATGTAAAATAAATATTATTAGAATTTCATCAATAATTATTGGCAAAAAATCTTGATAAACCTCAAAATACTTCTAATGCAACGAGCATATCTGACTCGACACGCGATAACTCGCAGGCTACTTTCAAGGTTCAGTTTTGACATATTCCAACTATACAAATACTATCACTACTCACCTATAACACACGCCAATACTATAATTTTGCACTTGAACGCCATCTTTCGTATTCTAAAACACTTTACTCTTGGGAACTGACGCTCGTACTGCGCTCCACAGCGCACTGGCGATAATAGTTTTTGTTCGTTGTTCTTAGCTACTTGGCATTAAAGCGAAAGGCTCTACTTCTTTCGTTGTCTTTGTCACGCTTGTGCAAATTAGCATACGACTTTACTCTTCACTCATGAGTTCTCCGAAACATTTGGATCCTGTTATGGCATTTACGTGTTCTGTGAAAGAATTAGTTAATTGATAATGACAGTAAATTAATAAAGCATCATTAATTAATGGGCAATTTGTGCAATTGACACTTAAACTACTTATTAATAAATTTCGACATGTACGTATTTAGCAATGTGCTTTTATTTTTAATTAAGTTTTGTTAATGCTTGACAGACATTAATTTTAGATACCTGACGGTTTTGTTTTATTATTATAGAAAATACTTCGAATAGATTTAAATAAAATCAGGTCTAAACATATACGTAATATCGGATTAAAACGCGCTTATATTTATTCGCTATTGTTAATTTTGCACTTTAAATAGAAACTCGCAAAATGCAAATCATACGATATTTTTTGCATCATATTATAAAATACAGGTTATAATTGAAAAGAAACAATATTGGCACTCGATAAATAGCCTATTAATATTATCGTCTTGCCATACTCTGTAGCTCGTAGGATGGTGTAAGTAAGCCGTGCCCTACAAGGCCTACATCGTATACCTATAAGGCATATCATGAATATGCATGAATTTTCGATCTATTATAGTATGGCATTAAACATCAACAAAGTAGAAAAGTAATAAAACTTTATATGCATACTTCATTTTTGGATTTTCGCATGTTTAGCAAGAGCCAAAAGCTTTTGTCTAATTTTTTTTGTATCAATTTTGTAAACCGAACAGATTTCTTCTGTTTTAACTGAGAGATAGTAAGATTTCTGAAGAAGATTTAAGTGTTTATGATATTATTCAACTGCAATATAACGACTATTGAGAGATCGCAATTGTAAAAGTGCATTTAACTAGAATTTATATTTATATCAAGTTGTACACCATGTAAGAAAAAATTCTTATATTTATATATATTATATTATGCTTAGATTTGTTGAAAACAACATTTAAAATAATTTATATTGAAAAAGAACCTCCCGATTTTTGAAACTTTCACAATTGTCTGAATATATGTATCTTTCAACACAACATTTAAGCACCGCAATTCAGTAAGAAATAGAATGCTGCCAGCATGAGGAGTATTTTTTTAGTTTTTATATCAATTATGGGTTCGCGATTTTCCCGACATACTGATAATAATAGAAATAGCTAACAGTTACTATAAATAGAATCGGTGGCAATCAATGGTTCTCATATTCATCAATCAAACAACGAAAGCTTGTCGACATTGTAAAGACTGTGTTCTACTCAGATTCCAATAATATAGTCCCATAAGATATTAATTTCGTTCGTTTTTTTTTATATATTTTTAAAAGATAACTTCTCTCTCGGGGTCGGTAACTCATATCTGAGTTTCGTGGTAGAAGGAACCTTCATGAGTGCATCTCGTTGGCGACCGTCCACGCGATCGCGCTTTCGGTGTTGCCAAAAACGATGAGCTTCTCTCGTCGCCCCTACGCATTGTCTTACAAAAGTACAAAATTATGCGTTGTCGGTATATAGTTGATAAATGGGTTACAATATAAAGTTTGGTAAGGATCGGTGCATTGGTGCGTTTAGCGGTAATACCGCGGTATTCTTAATATTCGCTTCCAGCATCACATTTCAAAAGCGGCAATCCTTTAACTATACGTAGACAATATTCCGAGAAGGGCTAAGATTGTCTACGTTTCTGCTCCACATAGAAAATACAAGGGCACATATCAGTCTGATTTTGGTATTGATACCTAATCCTCTCCTCTTTCATATTTTCCCTAAACGTATCATACCATCTTTCACTATTCCAATTCACCTTTTTATCTCGATAAAAGATAACTTAATTAAAAGTTGTTGCGGTAGATACTTAGACAAATCATATCATGAAACAAAGTGTTTGGCTACGATGTTGTGCTTATTTCTTTGAGATTCTTATCTATGTCGGTTATAAAAATATTGTATTATTCTTTACTATTCTAAATTTAAACTTCGTGCCAATTCAAAACAAAAACGCACATTTCATATTCAAACTCAAAATTATGAAAATTGATTTTCATAATTCAAGCTTAATATAATCGAAACAAATATCTCCCACATAAAGGAACATAACCCTAAAAGATCAATGTGCCAATCATGCAAATATTGCTTTCTTTGCGCGTGTGCTCTAGAAAGCAGCGACAATGACGAGTACTGAGATTTATTTCATCCACAGATCGCTGATAACTCTCGCTTATTACATAATATTTTCGCTGTTAACTAATATTAATGCATTCGGCTTGGACACATAACTTTTAAGATTTTATAACCCTTTTTGCGCCATCCCAGGCTTTTGCGAAGTACATAAAAATCAGTTTTCTGTTTTATTAAACGTAGATATATGAATGGCAAATACGTGGAAAATATTTACAAATTAGTGTGAAAAGCCAGGAACTTTAGGGTTTCTACTTGATCGTTGATCTTAATTAATTTAACAATACTTTAGAAAACAAAATATTTATGAGAAATTAATAAAATCTAGACAACATAACCAGATATAATATAGAATATAGTTAAAGTTAAGAAAATTGTGTTAACAAGGAATAAGAAGCCTTTTTTGTATTGTATTAATTATTTAAATAATTATGGTAATTCATTGAGATGTAAATTTTTTATATGTAATATGGAGCATTTTGCCTATTTTTTTTCATTTAAATCATTAAAACTATTTCAGGAAATTCAATTCCAAAATTTGGCTTTATGTACTTCATTTTGCTTAAAATTCTCTCACGAAGTTATAAGTTACTAATACCATAGAATATAATAAAAAATGTTCGAAAATTTGCTGCTAGAAGTATTTTTAGATTATTGACCTTCAATTGTATTTAAAATCACTACAATGTTAATCAACTACCAACTAATATCTATGGGTCGTAGACAAGAATTTACTTACACATTACGATTCGAACAACTTTGGTTACGAGATACAGGTAAGGCAATGCGTAGGCGCAGGTAAAATAAGTATACAAAAATTACACAATTTAGCTCTGCAGTATGCAAATGGTTACGTGTATAAGATATTTAAGTAGACTAACGATATGCGTTGGCGTTACTTGCTACGTAATTCACTAGAAAATGAACAAAAAGGTTTTAATTCAATTTGCACGAAACTTACCACTTAGAAATTCATATAGAACTTGTTCTAAGCACAGCGTATAATAATGTTTTAAAACTTTGTTTATACTTATTGTAATAGTATGTACTTTTGTTATTTATTACTTAATAATATGTGCCGTTTCATTATTTACATATTTTTACTCCCTATGATGTAAGTAAATATGAAAACTCACAAAAAAACGTGGAAAATGATTCAGATCGAATGTAATAAATTTTATAAATTATGCTACAGGTTTGAATATTATATGAAATGAAGATAAATCATTATCATAGACAGGATATATTGCTAGTGAGAGCCAAACAATGGATATAAATTAATTCTATCAAGAATTTTGAGTATTATTTACCGAATTGCTTTTTGAGTATGGTTTTTATGTATGTTTTGCTATGAGATTCCTATACACACTAGACACGAGACGGTAACTTTGCTCTTTTCATGTAACTCATTATTATTCCAAAGATAATAATTTTACGGTTAACCTTTTTTAAGTAAAAACGTTTTTTTTGTAAATTAAATGTTTTTAGATCAGAAATCAATTATTAAAATCGTATTCTCTCCAATCATTTTATCTCATGCATGAATCGGCATCATCAAACGGATTCCTATATGCGAACGTGCGTTTAGATTGACTTATTTCGTCTTATTTTACCGATGTGAGTGACATGCAATATCGCAAGGAAGTGCATTCATGTTCACATAACGTGTATGATTACATCTCGATACATTTTATGTCAGAGAGAGAATCATGGTTTGTAGATTATAGATTTGTTTCGAATAGTTGAATATTATAAGGAATAAAGGGTTGGACATGAGAATAAATAATTATTTTAACTAAATAATATTATAGGGCTTTGGTTATTTGCTTGAATGTGATAAATAAATTGTTGTTATTTAGACAATTTATTTAGATAGGCCATGGAAACCTGAACACGAATTGACACGGAGGAAACCACGGCGCACAGCTAGTAATAATTTGAATATGTTCGATTTTAATTGAATTTTGAGGAATACAAACTATGTACTAAGTATCCATAAAATATAAATATATCTTTATAAGCGTTAAAGAAATAGGCAAACTATCATTTAAATACAATCAAATATATTATATGATTTGAACCAGTCTATGTTTATTAAAATTTAATGAATCATAAATCAATATATTTTCAACGTATATTTTGTAACTAAAAAAAATATGATTTTTTTACTTTTCTGTTTGAAAATGTTTCAGGTATTGAATCAACTAATAAGGAAACAACAGGCACACAAATCCGCTCCCTGGTTGTTTTAATCTACATTTTTTGACAAGGAAAGGTTCATAATAATTTCCCTTTGGCTTACTAGTTCCCAATTCTTCTCTTTTTATAAAACAATATTTTGTTAAACACATGTTCATATACCCTATAAAACATACTGTAAAAATACAAATAAGGCTTTCACGCTATCTTACATCGTTTGACGCAAATCAACATAAAAGGAATCCCAGCATGTCCATACTGTAAAATACATACCTAGGTACATATACTTTTCAAGTGCGAGTATAAAAGCTAGGACTAAAATGTAACCCTGACATTGGTATCAAGGATGTGGAAGTTACTAGCTATACTTGCGGTCGCGCAGGCTGTGAATTGTAATCCCAGCCCCCCACTGGAACAAGGCAGCAATAGACAAAAGAGGCTATTATGTAAGTTTTAGAATATCAAAATATAATATAGCTCATATTTTTGTATTCCTAACCGAGAAAACTTAATGATTTTAAATTAAATTGCATTATATTATTGTATCTAATATGAAGAATAGTATGTTTTTATTCAGCCATAAGAGTAAAAATATCCCAATTTTAGAATTAATTATTTTTAGTGGCAATTTAAATTAATATTATCTTCAGGTAAAACAAGTTTTGATTAAGTAAATTTCTTTAAACGTTGATACTTATTACGAATTACAATATATATAATTAGAATCGTTTTTTTTAAATAACGCCCCTTTTGTTGTTGCATGTAGTATATTAAATGTAAAATTAGAAGCATTTCATATATATTTATTTTTTGACGTTCATAAGTGTACATTTTGTTACCTATATGATAAAATGATTTTTGAATTTGAATTTATTTATTAGTTTAATTTATTTTATAATAAAATACACTGTTATCTATTAATGTTTTAATCATAATATATATATGAATACACATTAAAATATTTTATAATAACTATTCCTTCCTCTTTTTAATAACTAAGCGTTGACAATGCAAATTATCAAGAACTGCTATTTTATATTTATTATATATAATAAACAGTCAAAAAATTTTTGTTCCAAAGTTACTTACTTTATCATAAGTCAAGCCACAAATGTAGTACTTGTAATATTAATAATGCTCCTCCTACATGAACGACAGTACTGCAAGAATTATCGTGTATCCTTATAACATGTCAATAATTAACATGGAAAATAAAAAAGCCCATGGCATCCTTGCGGTTTAGTCCTGTGTTTTTCTGTCGAACTCTAGTTGAGATGAGCAGACTTTAGAAACCAGTGCCTTACTTTGCTTGGCAGTTGCCAATAAAATTATTTCTCGAATAGATATTGTGGCCGTAATATTCAACCAATAATATTAACCTTGTGTTTAGGTTCGATGTTAAAATTGTTGTTTTCAGTTTTCGATGAACAAGGAAGCCTTGTTAAGACCTATGCCAACCCACATCAATACAACCTTGGATATTATGAGAAAGACAAGAATCCGTTTTTCTTTAATTATTTGAATCCATTTTATAGCCTCCTACGAGTAAGTTCTTTTGTTTTTATCTTTATAAATAAAACATAATGCTTTAAATAATATTAACAAAGGATTATAATTCTTGATTATTAAATCTTTATAAAATATGTAATTTGTTACTATAAAATGACTTGACAAGTTACCAGTAATTATATAAATTAAAATTGCAAATCATTGGTTTCCTGGAAGACATTGGTTGTCTGGAAGAGATCGCTCAAAAGCTATAAAACCGCCAGATGCCGAGGCTCGTTTTCATTTAATTATGTCAACTGTATTATATTTCTGTATGCAACGAAGTGTTAATAAATAAATAACCTTTGTTGGTATTCAGTACTGACATTCAAACAACAAATCTACAAATCTAGAAGAGATCGCTTATTAGAAATTTCTACGTTAATATTTTCCAAAACTATACAGTATTATTATATATAAACCATGAAATAATATTATTAATGCGAGGACAAAAATGAATTTGGAGCACGCATCATAAGTGTATACTGTAAAAAAAATCCATTTTTTATTTGGAAGCCGCTTTATGATCACTGAACATATTTTTAAAGGTTAGATTTTTTATGAGCACGTTAAAATAAACATCTCTCACATATATTATTTTTATTAGTATTTATATAGTTTACTATTGATAAACTTTACTTTACAGCCAAACACCATTGCATCATCTGTAGTCTATACTATACCAGTGTCAGACGCAGTATTGAAGCAACTCTATATGGACCCATTATACCACAATCAGCTGATAGTATTGCCAACCCGAAAGCCAGTAGTAGAAGCGAGCCCTCTCTGCTCAGGAAAACGAACACAGATACCATCTCCAAACCTCTGCAGCAACTTCCTCAATTGTTGGGACGGCTGGGCCTGGGAACAGGAGTGTCCTGCTGGCCTTTTGTTTTCAAATGAAGGATATTGTGACTATCAGTATAATGTAAATTGCAACCAACGATATGTTAAAGGTAACAATTTATCTCAGAAAAAAGATTATTTAAAATTTGTCATTGCGGTTCGGTTCAGTTCAGAACCACTAATCATCCGAATATCTAGCATAATTCTCGAGACTAACAAACTCATCGAATATAGGGTAACCTCCTTTGATTTTAATAATTGTGATGCATCGCCTTCTAAATAGTAATTTTGTTGCAATTACAATCTAAGGCTACAAAACAGTACGATGATCATATCATGATTCGCGCTAAAGATGGATTTCCGACCGCTAAACATATATACAATTCTCGACCTTAGTCACTGGGGCCTTCGCGTCGGCCAGTCAGTGGTTCGATTAGTCAAGGGTTCTTTAGGTCCGAGAAAGAGCACAACTTCTTCCCTCCCCAATATATTAGTTTCCCGACATTGAATTCTGAAGTCATTAAATACGCAGAAGTTTCTTTTAGGATTTTCTGGTTAAGGAACCATGAGCTCAATAATAATAACTTATAAACAGATCCTGACCTAAGCATATGTATATGGTAAAAATCTCGGGTCATTGATACTGTAGTCATTACTGCCATTTACGTTTTATGGTTATTTTATTAAAAGCAGCATATTCATTGCTGTTCATATAAGGTGCCTTGCAAGGCTATGACGTAGGTCGTATAAAAATGTCTATCGTTGAGAAAATCTTACTAAATTCCTACTCGAACATCTGCACAAGTGACGTGATGAGAAAGTAATCCCTTATCAGTTCGTTTCTTTGCTACTTCACGTCTTTAATTAAATTTAATGAACCTAATTAAATTCGCAACATTCACTTGTTTAAGACGCACGTAGTTTTTGTTAAATTCTTCTATATTCCACTAAATATTACGAAATAGAATTACTATTTTTTTAAATACTGCAATACAGGAGATAAATTGATTATATACGACGTTACTATTTGTATTTTCTAGAAGAACCGAAGCCGCTATGCAATAAAGAGTTTGAGGCTTTTAAAAACAGTGATAACTGTAAGGAGTTCTTCATTTGTGTCCATAAACTACCTATGAAGTTTCAGTGCCCAGAGGACCTAGCTTATAACGAGGTAATTAAGATTAACTTATTCTAGTATTAAAATATATCCTTCGCGTTCTAGAAGAAATAAGTACATTTTTGTTAGGTTGTCTGTAGTAGATTGTACTTACCTATATCAAATATTCATTTCAGTCGCTATATTTTATCAATGTACCTATTGTTAAAGAACTTGCGTTTATCTTAACTTGGAAAAGTTCAGTTGCTTCGTGTAGGATTTTGATGTTAAATTAGTATAAGATTTAGGCTTTAATTATTATTTTAATTTTAAGATATTTTTACATATAGAAGTAGTTCATCTTTTTATTGTTATATTACAAAAAACGGCCCCTTAAATATTGGAATTACTTATTTTGGATTAGGAATATCCTTTCATGAGTAGAAAGCTTATTTATTTATAAGCCATCTAATTAAAAAGGAAATATATCGCGATAAACATTGTAGTTAAACAAAATATTTAATAATTACATTTATATTTTTTAAGGAACTAGGGGTATGTGATTACCCAGCTAACGTGCACTGTAATATGACACTAAATGTCACCACTCCAGCTCCTCAAGCTATAGAGGTTTCAACTACCGCATCGAAGGACCCAAGTAGTTCAACAACCACACCGGATAAGCTTATGATGAGCAAGACGGAGTTCAATAGTCAAAGTAAGCTATTTTAAGATGCTTGAATTGATAAGTTTAGGAGGTGAATTAAAAATTAGGATAAGGTACAAAATTTATTTAGTACTTTTCGTTCATTTACTTTGCGCGCATATGTATACATTTAAGCTACTTTTCGGAAAGGGTTTATTTAGTACTACCCTGAATTATCATTTCGTTTTTGTAACTGTTTTGAATAAATATAAGGGCTCTTCAGCAGTATCCATTGCGTTTATCATCTTACAAATAAGTTAGCCGCTATCATTATAAATTAGTATAAGCGCAATTGCCCCACCACGCAAAACCTGGAAATGTCCCGGACTAAACTCACCTTAACTATTTTCAGGCTGGAAATCTGTTCAAGTGGCGACGTCTCGACAGGACGCCATCAAGCAACTAGGTCAGCTTCCTCACATACATACCGGTTACTAGATAGCAATGATATCACCTTACTAGGTCTTATTTACTAGGAAGTACATATCACACCTTATATGTGTAACCTGGATCTTTCTCTTTTAGTAACAGACCTAGTATGCAGATGCAATGCAATAGCTATTTTGTCTTCCGGTTGTTTTTAATCAATAAGGGAATTCTTAAATATTGTTATCCAACGTAATTAAAAATAACAATTCAATTTATTTCCCAAAATATTTATTCTTTAAGAAATAATGGCTTTATAAGATTTATCTCTCTGGAAGATCAAGCAATCATTATATAAAAATATATTTGTTTAAAAAGTAGTTTTAAATCGCCTTTGCATAGATAGTGCTGTAAATTCCCACACTTTCTAAGATCTTTGGATCAAGAGTTTAGCAATCAAGATTTTAATGGTGAAAGCCTGTCATTATCACGTGCATTGATACGTTTATTTTATTAAGATATACTTATTATACTTAGCAATTCGAATTAATAAAATAACCTATACTATAATCCTATTTTTTAATAGCCCATTTTATGATCGTTCGTTCGCCTTTAAAGAAAAGTTTGCGACGGGCGCGACCTGTCATTATTATATGGCCTTGTAGTAGCGCCAATAGAATGCGCCTCTCAATACCACGTATGACTGGGATAAGGAAAAGAAAAAAATAATATGGATTAATATATTTATTTACAAAATGTAGTCAAAATTTAACACTAAACCTATTCCTAAGTATGACTAAATTTGTTTCAACACGGTACCAGTTGGTACTACGTCAAAGAGTTTTTTTGGCAATAATTAAAATTACATTTACTGTCAAAAAATCTCTGATTTTAGAGACATGTTGCCTTTATTCTTGAGCGCCTCTTCATACAGAGAGAATTCAATATTTTCACCTTTACAACTTAACCATTTCCTTTTTGAAGATTTCCATTTTATGACAACTCAAACATAAAATTACTTAATTTATAAATGTATTATGCAAATACTCTTCTTGCTCTTGTTTGCGTATTTTGTAGAGGCAAAATTAAATTAAATCAAAAAGATTGAACTTCAGTCTGTGCTTCGAGTCGCTCCTCGACATTCAATATCCCAGCTTCTTCAACGCTTTTAGGTCTACATCTCCGTAGTAATCCTCACTGTGAAATATAAATGCAACAAGTAAGTATCAGAAAACATTATTCACATTGCACAAAATCTATACCATGGAAATACATATTATTGAAATGTTTTACATATAAATTAAATAAGAACAATCAGTGATACATAATTTTCTAACAATCAAATATGCTTACAGTATCCACATTCATACAATTTCTGATTATTATATAAAATTTCTGCTTTGGCGGCTCCTAAAAATAATATAAATCAAAAAATCTGTTCCAAAGCATTAGATTCTTACAAAAAATTAATTGCATATTGCAAATATCTCGAAATCGCTATTAATATAACTTACCTGATAACAACGAGGTCAGCTATCCGTAGAAAGGAACCAGCTAGTTGGAACATAAGTTTGTTTACAGATTAAGAAACAGATAGACTGTAAGAGAAGTTATTAAAAGGTTATTAGAAAGTAAATGCAATTGAAAAAGTGTTTGTGAAAGGTGGTTACGAGGAAAGTGCAAGTGCAACGTCAGAACTAAAAACAACATTCATGATTTTTATATATTTTGTTTATTTTATCACTAAAAATAAAACTTAAGTAGTACAGTGTCTATCAAACAACAACACTCAGTCGTAACGTTTCAGTTAATATATTTACAACGGTCAATTGAATTTATTGAATGTTCTTTTGAAACCTAATACCATAAATGCAAAACATTATAAAATCTGTAGACTAATTTTATACCGATATATACACAGGAAGAACCGATCTATCAAATAACATAGTAACAGTGTAATAAATATTTCTAAATGGAATGATTTTCTAGGTCCTATCTGAACTGTTTGTTACATCGAGTATTTGGCAACTGGACATGAATACAAAACAATTTAGTATCACTCACTTACATAACAATTCGAAACTCGTATTAACTACATCACCGCGAGCAATTTAAATAAAAAGGCGATTCGATTCATTCAATGTGAATACAGATCACTCGCGATGTGAACGAACTTATTTTACGTGAGTATTAGACTGTATAGAGTGGGTTTATTTCAGTTTTGTTCTTTTTGTGGACGGGGTTTGAGGTGCTTGGGCTGGTCTGGGCGGGACTGGCCGTCGCTCTTGAGGCCGGCGAGGAGCTCACTCTTGCGGATAGACTTCAGGTCCAAATCACCGTAGTAGTCTTCGCTGAAAATGGACGCGAACCTTACTCCCTGAAGGCTACTCTAGACATTTTTAACTCTATGCGTTCTCTCGCAGACGTAAAAGGCTGTGATAATACCTAGCAACTTTTACTTACTAGTTGACTGAGAATTGAAAATTGTGTAACAAGAGCTCGCTCAAACATTAGATATCGAGTGAACTGCCTTGACTCAACTATGATAATATTAAACATTAATTATCAAAAGTATACGCTCGCTTTTCTAAATCATAGCTGCATTTTTGTACCGTTTTTACAACATAAAAGATTTATATCATAATAAAATAAAAAAATTATATTTACAGTTAATATTCCTTATATCTCATTACATTCACTGAGTCAAAGAAACTGTTAACTTAACTAATTTAACGGTAATTATTATCGGCTAAGTATTACTTTTGGAAGAACATTGAAGAGCCATTTTGTGTCAGTCATAGACGGTCCGTTGGACTTTAGTCATGATAATTAGACCTAAATATTTAACAAAAGCTAGTATTTAGTAGAGCGAGCTTCTAGCCGTTGCTACTGACTACTGACGTCATGTTTTAAGGTGCAGGTTAGTCACAGGATAAGATATTTGTGTTACAAGAAGAATGTTATTAATTAAAATCAGAAGTTCAAGAGACACTGTCTATGTGGGTTTGCTTGAACTTGAAGGCATTTAATAATAATTATAAATATCTTACCATCCGGGAACGTCTTCTGGGTCTTCACAGTTGCCTGTGCCGTCTGAGTCTCCGATCTTGAAGACGGTTCCAATTGGGCACCCGTATTCACGGGCAACACCTTCGAGACAGATGTAGTATTTACGGCAATCTTCGGGGTGAGCGTGGCGACTGAAGGATCCAATATTGGCAACTTCACCAGGGTTGGCGCAAGAGAAACCGTTTGCTACTTCTGTAGAATAATTGTTGTAATTAGTTTCAGTACTTCTAAATATATAATGGTAATTATTTTAGATTCGTTATGTATAAAAGCTATTATGAACCTTCGTTTCTGCACTCTGGAACCTGGTCAGCCCACATGCACACGCGAGCTTCTCTGTCGTAAGCGAGTCCAGGGCTGCACTGGTAGCGAGAGGCCTCTCCATTCCAGCAGTTCCAGAAAACGTCACATTTGGCCTCGTCAGCAAAGATACCGTACAGTCTTTCGCAGTGAGGAGTGGAGATTGGAGGTTCTGTGAAAAAAGATTTCATATAATGTGCGAATTTCAAAGGTACCATAGGACTGAAATCAATTATTAATCTAGTCCAGGATCTCCAGGTTATTAGATATCTGCGTTGCCAACTTCACCACTTATATGGTCATGCATAGAACATACATACACAAAGGAAATCATTTTTAATGTCCAATATATTCCATAGGAATGTCTCAAGAATTTGTGGCAATAAACATGAAACCGAACAGCTAGATGACCTTCGACAACATCCTGCTCAAGAGAGAGGCCCGAGATCCTTCAACCTTGACCACAAAACCTCTACATATTTACATATATGAAGTTAAATTCGCGTTTACTTCCTTCTTAAATGATCCAAAAATGTCATAACTATTCACATCTGACTTTGTGTCATGATTGATGTCTAGACATTCTATAATTTAATAAATACTTAGTTCTATTTCCTAAGATGTAGCAAATATTGGCACACAAGCAACATGATCGGGAATTAAAGACATAAGTAAAACCTACAAATACAGCCTGTCAGAGCTTTAAAGCATACTTCGCGAAAATGTTTAAATAGTTTACCTAGTTGTGTTCTGTCCCCACAGTCAACGTTGTGTAGGTAGTCACAGTTTTCGGTCAAGTATTTGGAGTCTGAGTTGTCGAAGGCGAGTCCGTTTCCACAGGTCTTGAGCTCCGCGACGCCATTGTCACATTTCCAGTATTTGTCACATGAGTTGTGGTGAGGGTAGAAGCCGAAGTCATCTGGGCATTTGAAGGTTTCCTGGGCGACCGCTGAAATATAAAGCAACCATTAGTATTTTTTTTAATCTAGATAAAAAGGCGTGGCTACTGATTGATAGATTACATGTGTTTTTGTTGCGATCACTTTTAAATTATATGGGTCAAAACATAAAATTGTGACACTAGTTATAACCACAATTTCAAATATTTATTGCTTTTAAATATGCAAAATATAAGGTTATAATTTCATCATCCTACTGCCTACAGGGTTTGTCAAGCGGTAGAAACACGCAACAGATTTTGCAACACACGGGCAGGGCTCTTTCTCCACGGAATGCGACAAACTTGTTTTGCAATAACTAGGAACACGTTTCTAAATCTCTCTTATCAACAAAGCTTTTATAAATGGAATATAAGCTCAATCAATTTAAGCAAATCGTTTGTTATATACGTTTAAAATTAAACTTCACTAAAATAATTCCCATTCAACTTGTTATTATGTTCTTTTTTGTATACATTCTTATTAGGCTAGATCTTTTAAAAATATTATATAAAATATTATACAATAATTATATTTTTATAATTAGGTAAAACTGCGGTAACAACTACTCAGATTTATGAATCTATTGCAATATTTTTTTTTTAATCAGTTAGTGATAACCCTGCGTAATCAATAATCAAGTTAACTATACATTCGGAAAATACGTATGGCCAAGTTAAAATAATATTGTGACATCCCTTATTGAAATACAAGACGATCATAAAACGATAATGTCAATAGGTTATTTCGTAAAAATGTCGGTCGTACGCATACTTCCACGTCATTGGGTTATGTCATGTACCACACCGGTTGACATTTTCCAACCAGTCGGACAGCATCCTGGTTTTGCAATATTCTCATCTTCGAATTTATCCGCTACGTGTAACGAAATGTCCAGTTATTCTAGGTCTCACTAAATCTAGTGTTTACTTGGAGAGTCGTCAACTTTCTAAGCCGGACTGCGTGGAAAGTTTTATTCATATTATTCAGAGAAAATCATAGTAATTTTCTGTTACTGGTTAAACTACAAAATGTATTCACGATTATAGACATTAATTTACATTCCTAATCATCTTAATTAATACCTAATTTTACAAAACGTTTCTACTCATGAATTGTTGTTAATAATTCATATTTTGAACTCATCTACATATGAAGACACCCTTTCACTTAAGTCGAGGTGAACTACTTTTGACAACACGGAGGGAAGAAAAATCTTATAATGATTTGCTCTGACGCAGTCAATAAATCGAAATGCAATAGAACACGTCAGGTTACTACATGTTTCAACACTTTTAACAACAGTTTAGTAACGTTTAATAGGTTTCTAATTTTTATTATTAAGACATATCGAGAGGTCACTGCTGATATTACAAGATATCTCATCATAAATAACGTAAGATTTATCACAGCACTGTAGGTATACAAAAATCTAATGTCGTTATGATATAACAACATCGGTCATTACATAAATATTATTTAAGATAAAGGTCAAACACCGGGGTTATGTAGGCGAAAGCACAATCTGACCCACTGTTCACACACACAGAAGTGCCACTTTCGATTTCCTACGTCTTCCAATTCAGCCAATCGTAAATAACGACTACGCAATATGTCATACAAATTATACAAAGTTTATTTTTCCTAACGAAAATTACTTAACTTAAAAGGGATATGAAATATTTATATTAACTTCGGGATAGGTAACTTTTAAGCCTAGTAGATTGGTCAAATCGTGCCATTTGGATAATTTATAGTAGTTTTGAAATATGCTTTATACAAATGATAAAATGTTAAGAAATATATTTTTATTTCGTTATTAATTTATCGTGGAAAGTTCTTGAGCAAGGCTCATTGTAAGATAATAAATTGTATTCATTGTCCTCGCAGCATGCGTGTTGTAACATCAGACGCATATATATAAAAATGAGACAATACAGACAGCCGTGGAGTTATTTATGTCTTCTGAAGGACAGACAATCACTGCATCTCATAATGTCACTAACACTAGCTTGATGCAAGAAAATAGATCCAAAATTTATATTCATCTAATAACACGAAATATATAACTTGCCGTTAATTTTATATTAAACATGAAAGTATTTTTTGAACTTTTATATGATTTTATAAAAAATGTTTTTCCAAAAAACTGTAACTTATTTGTAGCACACCATTTAAATTTATGCCATGTCACAAAGTATCACGAATTGAAGCTTTTATTAATTGTAACTGATCGGCGTGTAACTTAAACACCGTTTTGTAAGGATGAAACCACATTGTCGTGTTAGATTTAAGTAATCAATGTAATATTTTCCTAAATATATATGAAAAAGGTGTTTGGTTAAGAATAAGAAACAATATATGTGTTGATCGAATTGAAATTCGAATGCAGAAATGTACTAATTTATGAAATAAGATTCTTTAAATTATATTTGACTATAATTTATCTATTATATTTTTTTCGTTTGCAACCAAGGTTAAAACAATGAAGGTTATAAAAAGCTTTATTAATTAGAAAATACTAATTTCTTGTTCCTTTTTGAGTCTATAAACCTTCAAATTAGATGGTTTTCCACATACGCAGGAAGAAGTACAAAGTCTGGTCATGGGACGTGACTGCAAAGTTGCTCATAAATGAATGAAGCTTCCGTTTTATTGTTTTTGAATAATGCTAATTACAGTTTGTTTCCGTTACTTAACGTTACTAATGCCTATCTAGACTTTACTGTACCAACATAAGTTAAATAGTAAAATAAACCGAAAGAGGCTTCATGATACGTAATTAATTTTAATTTAATTGCATAAGTCAGTCAAAAATATGGTACCAAAACCTATTATATCAAATTCTTGTTGCAATTTTACCTCAACAATAGTATTACAATTGGCACAATACATTTTATAGCATTACATTATAAATATGTGTTTTTTTAATACTTAATAAAAGTGATAACTACGCAGTGAAGCAGTAATAATTTTCACAAGATTTTCTTCTCATGAAATTCGTACGCGCCACGACGTTGGATAATTGAATGCCTTCACGCGATTTCAAACGAATGTGATTACTTATTTATTTATTGTACTTTTTATCTGCCATTACATTTTCTACAAATTAGAAAAATATTAACCCTAAATATTTTCATTCACAATTACTACTTACTTCAATTATTAACTTCTTGCTTTAATATTCTATATAGATAAAGAAAAAGTAAAGTATTAAACAGAACTAAAGAATATTTTAGTCTATAAAGATTCCTTGAGGAAAACGATATATGGGACCTGGACGTACTATTCATAAACGTGTGTCGCAAGTAGTTAAGAAATATTTTTTGCCCATAATTTATGTTTTTAAAACTTAAAATTGAATAACGTATCAATAAACTCGTAGCTAGAAAATTTCCTCTAAATGACATGCAATCGAGGACCACGTAATTTTTTTTCTGGGCCAATTTACACGTTATGCAACATGTAAAGCATAAGGTTAGAAAGTTTAATGAGGGCGTGGGCCTTAATTGCCTCATTCATCTCGCTGTTACGTGTACAACAATACGTTAAAGTAAAACGCAATCTTTCAGTAGAAACATATGAACAACGAAAAAAAGGTGAATATGATCGTTAAATATTTCTATGTATAGTAAATTAAATTAGCGTTATTTTGCCCACAAAACGATTAAAGAAGACAAGATCGAAGGACGACCTTACGAAGGTAGTGGACCGACTATGAATTGGTAAAGCAAAGGTATCTATATAATTATTATTAAAAGTGAAAGGTACTTTTGTATTAAGCACCGTCTTTTATTTAGAATTTAAAATATAGCACACAAAAAACAATTTAAAAATCTATTATAGATTGTTAACAAATTGCTAGATAATATGATTTATTTTAATGAAATAATGAGACAGGAATCACGTTTAAGTGCAAGCGGAAACAAACAACTAACATTTCAGACTTTTAAATGATTCATAAATTTATAGAAACACGTTCACGGAAAGTGGCAAAAATTTTTACCTATTAAATATTTACCTTGATTTTTTACGCTTTAAGTTTTGTTAAGTAGGTAGGTATGGAACGTACTTTAACATTACAGTTAAGGTTATTGCATTGTGATATAAAATATACAAAGAAAAAATATATTATACTACTACTATTTTTTAACTCCAAAAATTACTGGAACATTCTCGATTCCCTTATTCCGGTTACGTTTAAGTACCCTCATCTAATAGGAGTTCAGAAAATATTCAAAACGGCTTATAAATAATTGATGTAAGCGTTGCCGCTCTTTCCGCAAGACTAGATTCGTGAATCCCATAAAAATTTCAATAGTTTCGTCTAGTATGCATTTTTTAATAAAAAAATGAGCATCGGAAACACCACAAATTTTCTGCCTAAATTAATGCGCGATTCCTTTTTACTCAGTGGAACAATTATTTCACTTCGCCACTAACCACACCTTAAATATTTAAAATATGTACGTACCGACGCCAAAAGCGAGCGCTAACACTATAAAACACTGTGTATTCATAATTACAAAGTCCTGGCACAGTGGTTGTAGACACTATAACGTTTGAGCACAGACTGCGAGCGGGTGAACGGGCGGTTGATGCTTTTATATCGGGAAGGTGTTCGCTGCGCATGCGACGTTCTGACGGTGAAAAGTGGCATCGCCGCCGACGCAGCACGACGTTCCTTATTGAACAGTCCTTTAGAACCGAATTCTTTACAGATTGTATGCAGTAGTTATTTAATACACGTCTTTGGTATTATTTAAGACTGGGTAGCTATTTAGATGTTTTGTTCCTACGTGTAGCGACAAAAATATTCATAGTAAAAAAATTGCTCTAATATCGAAGATCAGTTGAATTTCTAAGACTACTAATGAAACTTCATAATGTTGAAGTATCTAATATAGAGAAAAAAACGAGAACTAAATTGTATATACATATGTTTAGCCTTCATTAATTTGAAAATTAATTAAGAATTCAAAGGTTAGGTATCAAATTTAATTTGGCTCGGTTGCTAACATTATTCACAGATAGGAAAATATTATAAGCTAACCAAACTTAAGTCGTATATGTTGTTATTTTAATTTGTGTCGTTCCTGGCGAGTAGTCCATCCATGGCCATCTCAAACACGAACGGCCGTAATAACAATTTAAATTAAGTAAAAATGAAAATGAAATCCTCTTTTTTTTTTAACCCTTCAAAAGGTGATGATAAATAAGTCGGACATGACTTCTTCCGAAAAGGAAAAAAGGAGTACTTATTTTCTTAAATCAACTCGACCGATATGGAATAAATCATTGACCTTAGTTTGCCATGTATGACCAACCTCTTTAAATAATTAATAATGGACGAAGGTCTGACAGGTAGTGAAAAAAGGTAGTAAGAAAAAGTTTTTATTATAATTTTTCATGATTCTTCGTAATAAAATGTAATTCTTTTTATCGTTTCCGATTTAGCCAGTGAAACAATTTTTGCTAATGATTTAAAAAAGTCAAGTTGCAAAATAAAAATGCAATTCATGATGTTATATTTGGTTTTGAACTTAAATAAATTTAGTCGGTGTTATTGATAATTTTTGTTTGGTTAAGTACGATTTATGCAAGAAAACTTATGAAATTTTTTGAATCCTTATTTAGTCATACATTTCATTGAAACGCCTCCCAGGTTTTATATAACTATAATTTAACGGGACGGGAATAACTGTATTTATGTAACTAAATATAAATTCATCTGTACAAATATTTCCAAAATCTAGTTAAGTCTAAATCACGTCAAGATTCATAAATTGCAAATGTCACAAGCGAATATGAAATCCTATAATTAACATACATTTTAGACAAAGTTCAAGACCTCGCATAATTTACCGATTCAACTCTGTTACATAAAATGATAATTTAAATCAACTAAATTAGTAAAAGTTGAAATTAAAGGTCACGCTATTTCTAACACTGCCAAACTATAAGACACAACGCAACTATAAGAAACATCTCTTTTCTACTATCTTTCAGTGGATATCAAATCGTCTACGCTTTAAGCTAAAATTCTGTACTTATCAAAAATATTGTTGCAAATCTGTCTTTTTTTCCTGTTGTTATTATTTTATTTTATTATAATTAACGCATTCATGATATACCGTAATAAAACCTTAATTAATTTAATAAAATTTTTGAGTTAATCATTGGCAAACTTGAATAGACGCTTTCAAATTAAACCATTAATAAATAAGCTTTTTAGTCTTATTAGGTCGATTTTACTATCTTAAACGGCCATTAATACATAATTGATACGAATAATTAACTTATTCGTTTTTATATCGCGTTTAAATAGCGTTGTGAAACTAAGAAGACATTACATAAATATTGAGATAATTAAAAACAAATATTAAGACGTGCAGGTAATGCGATAATTTTGTCTCGATCCGATTTAACACGACGCGACACGCAAGTAAATTCTGATTTGCTTTCGTATTTATTCACAACATAACAACGAGGTAGAATTTAATAAAAACACTATTTTTGATGTTATTCTTATTTGAAATTTTGATGTTGTTTATCTATTTATAATTGTATCTATATTCCTACAATGCAGTAATTATTCCTAACAGATACGCAATTATAAATTAAAACCTTTCTAGGCATAGTAAAATTCTTGCCTTTAAAATATGAATCTTAAAAATTGCATTACAGCATTAAGGGTTCACACAGTATGCATGGGACTGCAAGCATAAATGAATGATTTTGTTTTATGAAACAAAAACATGTACGATTGATATATAATTTTGTCGGTTTCTAAAACGCTTATTAATATTGATCAACTGTCTAAGGCAGAATTTGCTATTATAATTTTATAAGGATGAATATGAATTTTGTAATATATGTTTTGATTTAACTCTCTCCGAAAGCTTCGTGTCCATCTGGTAAAGTATAAAATAACTATACATAGTATGTGTTGTAGTCTAAATGACTCATTCTTGTAGCATTTAAGAAAATTTAATGCCAGTTTTGTAGCTTAATTCCTTTAACTAGTTAAAACCGTATAATATATTCTATATTTGTAAATTATCACAATAGTGATATTCTAGCGTTTACAAAGATTCAAGAGAAAAAATTGCGCCTACGTATGCGTTCTAGCAAAATAAATTTAATTAAATGGTCTCGATGCCATTATGCAAAAACAGTAATAATCGTGTAATTCCGTACAATCAATGGTACAGATAGTTGAATAAAATTACAGTAGGTATTTGGGGCAGGGTCCGAATGAGTGGTGTCGTCAACCGTCCACGCCCGTCTCGAAGGTCTGCAAGTTTTACGACACGGTCATAGATTGGATATTCAGTAAACTATTAACATATTGTACACATAATAATGTTCCTCTGTGAGCTCTTATACGGTGCTATCTTTATTGTTATTTAATTGGCTATTATTTATTTATTTATTTTACGTATGTATGAACGATTTTGCAATCGTTGCCCTAGCTAAATGTAATTATTTTCACGTAATATAATTTTATTGCTTGATATGACATAATCAATACTTTCGATCTTAATTTCACTATAAAACGTAAAAAACTCTATTATCGGAATAGCTGTAATAGTAGCTACTATTTTAAAGTATTGTCTAGTTATTTTTTTTGTAAATTTGTACGTTTAAGAGAAAGAAAAATGGCGATTATTTTATTATTATAATATATCTAGTATTTAATCTTTGACAATGTGCAGTTTACTATTAACTTTGGTTCCAATGCGGCGCCGCAAAATATTCTCGTTATGCGGAAGGCAGCCTCCAACCTCTAGGCAATATACTAGTAGCATTTCCCTGCACCTTTATTATCTTATTTAAATAAACGCGTTTCCTAGGGTTATAACGAAAGAGATGTTCCCTAAAGCCTACTAATACCAGGTGTTCCATACTTACAGAAAAATACGACTCGTGGCAATAATGATTGGAAATTTAAATATACGATGGAAAGCGGTATTTACAACTTTTCAATTCCTTTACAGAAGCAATGCAGAATAAAATGTATTACTCAGTATTGATTGTTGCTGAAACTATTCGAATAGGATACTAATGCAGTTGAGACAGCTTAATTTTGCCTTTTTTCAGCGTAATCGATAAAACATATTAATGTGAGGATAAATCATATTAGACATGATAGACGAGTAATAAGGACATTTAGCCAACTGTTTGGAAAAACTTTTCCGCTTGCATGACATTGAAATGACGTAGATTAAAACAAAATAGTATTTTATAAAAATTTGTATTTATTTCTAAATTGACCAGTTTTATTATTATTTTACTACAACGAAACAAGTTCCTACTGTATTCGGCCGAATAGTATATACCTTTAAATAAAAAAAAAATGCAACCAGCATCCGAATTTGATAAATGAGTTTACGACCAGCAAGCAAAAAGCTCGTATAAGGTGTCTTATTCACCCATACTCATAAATCATATAACTTTTAGAATTTAAATGACTTTTATACTTTGATGTTGAGTTTAACAGTAGTAACAATTAAAATTATTAATACCCACAGCGTAAACACAATTTTGATAGAAAGAAACAGTATTTTGGTTAAAAAAATTAATTCATAAAGTCTGCTTTTAGACTTTATGAATTTTTTTTTCATTGAATTTGTATGCATAAGGAAGATCTATGAAGAATAGAAAAGATTCTATTCTTGCATCTCGCTATAATAATTAATTAACAAACATATACAAAATACAATCATTCTAACCCAAAACAATGGTTATGCGGTTATGAGGTTTCTTTGTTGATTACAACATTAACATAATTAGCTGTCTGATAGCTTGGCCTCCTGACCCGGATGAGATAATCAGTGAGGAAGTGCGACAGGTTTTTGAGCATTTACACTGTTATGTGTGTTTATCTATTGGTTACTACTGTGATGCCATAATAAATGGTTTTATGATTTGTGTCGTAATTTGCTATGTACCTTAGCTGCAATTCAATTATCTTTTAGGCGTTTCTTTAATTAATAAACATTCTTTTTAATATAACGAACATGAATCAATATTTATTGATATTTTTGTTATATCTCATTACTTATAAAATTGTCATAATTAAGTATGAATTTTATTATACTGTGACTAAAATTTCTTATTATGTATGTAGTAAGTGTGTACTGTAAGTTACCACATCTTTGTACTTTAAGTTTATGTCGTATTATCTTTATAAATAAATATAATCTAATTTATATATTATAAGCTTTATTTATATATTATATCTAATTTCTATATTATATATGTTATCATTAATTATTAAGCAAATGCAACTTCCCGCGCACGACTAAACAGAATACGTGGTTTATTAATAGTATAAATATTTTGTTTGTATTATGATTTTTGTCTTTGTAACATTAGAGTGATAAAACCCAAACCCAATACCGTGATATGTGTCAGATCAATTTTTTAACTTTTAGAGACTGTTACACCACTAATAGACTACATATGATGTATCATATCTGAATGGTGATTTAGAAACCGATGGCTTTTAATGACAATTACGTAAAATGGTATTACATAATTAGATCGCCTTGCCCAATCACCTAATAAGTGCTTGATGAGATATAGCCTTAACCTAAGGCTTTTATGATTTGCATAACATATAAGGTTCTCATTGAGATTACTAGCCACGTAGTCGTAAGTTGTTTAATTGTGTTATAAAATACGTTACTTTGTCTGAACTTTGTATCGCGATTTAAATGTCAAGTAATCTTAATTATTCCAACGTAACATCTAAAGAAACTTTCAATTACTAAAAATTGACAAGTTATCATTTGATGTCTTTTCAATTATTTTGTATTTAAGTGAAATAATACCATTAAGTTGTACAAATGCCAAAATATGCTTACATAAATATCAATCGGCAACCATGTAATGACTTGGTAAAAACTAAATAAATAAAATAAACTAATAAAAAATAAATTAGAATGAAATAATTGTTGTATTTTTGAACTCATTATGTTTGTTAAGAAAATACTTAAACGTCTTTTAATTTATTTACGCAGTATTACGTATGCCATGTACAGCTAGTTTAGTAACTAATAACCCAATAAATTAATAATTTATGTTAAAAGGAAGCTATCACTGAATGAAATAAATTATTAATGAAACGGTAAGAAACTTAATATTCACTATACAACCACAGTACATCCTTAAATCTATATTCTACGCTTGTTGTCGATGAACTAACCAAAATATATAATATATTTTACTGGATATAAATTCATAATTAAAACTATTTTGGGGTTAGACAAGCATCACACCACCACATCTTTATTAAAATACATGTTCAAGAAGAGAATGTCATGGCCGTACAGTAATATCTAGAAATATTTTTTTTTACTATTGCCACCTAAAAACATCTTAGATTCTTATTTAGCATACATTATGCATACATGGTTACTTGTATAATCTTAATACGTTTACGTTTGTCTAAGTTTAGGGAGCTGACTGAGCTGATGTCGCAGTTCTTTCTAATTATTTTTAGGGTATATTAAATCTTGAATATATAACCTATTTGTCAGTTTAGGATTGGTGCAATAGTCATAGACCTATAACCAACAAACAAATAAACAAAATTTGAAACATTATTGTTTTTTCATAATTAATGGATTTATCATTTTGTGTATTCGTTAGCAGAAAGAAATATTGCGATTTCAAGAAATTTTTCAGAATCTTTTGTTGTTTGTGTCGAAGATCTTTTGTTAAAAAGTTTCGCGCTCATATATTCTTAGCTCTAGAACTGATACACAAAATATATATAGAAAAAACGTTTATCTTATATTTAAAACCCCAGTAAGATACTTTGCATACAATCCAGTTCAAAACAATACGAATTTTTTATTTACATAAAACGGCACGATTTTAATCGACGTGATCTTATTTTATACCTACTGTGAATGTACTTAAAATACACGATATTTTTTAAATAATAATTACTTATATGAGTAAATATATAAGCATTAGTAAAATAATACCGCAGTCGGCGTAGTGGATTACACGTGTAATCATCATTTGTGTGTTCGAATCACGTCTGTGTACTATTGGATTTTTCTCACATTTTGCACTTACTTGCATTTTGGTGAAGGCAAACATCGTGAGAAAACTGGCATATATCAAACCCTACAATCGATTATATTTGTGGAGGACAAGAGGCTTATCACCTACTTATCTATGAAATAAAAACGAACGAGAAAATGGGATGCCGCACATTCGACAGTCGCATACTAATTCTTTAACGATTTATTTTTGTTTAAAACTAATTTTATTAATTACTATCGGTATTAGCTTTTCTATTCTTTTTATTTCCTATAATAAAAGCGTATTATTACATAGAGTTACTCAATCATTTGACATTTAGACGCTCTTGAGAGAAAGGTTGAAGACGAATAAAATCAAAAAAAAAGGGGGGGGGGGGGGGGGGGGGGGGGGGGGGGGGGGGGGGGGGGGGGGGGGGGGGGGGGGGGGGGGGGGGGGGGGGGGGGGGGGGGGGGGGGGGGGGGGGGGGGGGGGGGGGGGGGGGGGGGGGGGGGGGGGGGGGGGGGGGGGGGGGGGGGGGGGGGGGGGGGGGGGGGGGGGGGGGGGGGGGGGGGGGGGGGGGGGGGGGGGGGGGGGGGGGGGGGGGGGGGGGGGGGGGGGGGGGGGGGGGGGGGGGGGGGGGGGGGGGGGGGGGGGGGGGGGGGGGGGGGGGGGGGGGGGGGGGGGGGGGGGGGGGGGGGGGGGGGGGGGGGGGGGGGGGGGGGGGGGGGGGGGGGGGGGGGGGGGGGGGGGGGGGGGGGGGGGGGGGGGGGGGGGGGGGGGGGGGGGGGGGGGGGGGGGGGGGGGGGGGGGGGGGGGGGGGGGGGGGGGGGGGGGGGGGGGGGGGGGGGGGGGGGGGGGGGGGGGGGGGGGGGGGGGGGGGGGGGGGGGGGGGGGGGGGGGGGGGGGGGGGGGGGGGGGGGGGGGGGGGGGGGGGGGGGGGGGGGGGGGGGGGGGGGGGGGGGG